>JAODAL010002797.1:0-187113 GCA_025379985.1 Phyllomedusa bahiana | reverse complement strand
CCCTGCTCTGTCGGTGATCGGAACACCCGGTCACCCGACAGAGCTTGGGGAACGGCTGCACAGTTAGCCCTGAGGACCTAGAGTGGCCCCAGAGCTGTCTGTGTATGAAGCCAGTGACCTGGACACACTGTGTGTTGTCCAGATCACTGCCTGTGTCAAAGTGACACAGATTAGAATGTATTAGCATATATTAAAATGCTAATACATTAATAAGTGTAAAAAAAAAAAAAAAAAATTTAAAACAGTTATCCCTTCATGGGAGTTAAAAAAAAAGTTAAAAAAAAAACAGAAAAAGTGTAAGAAAAAAGATAAAAAAAATAAATAAAAAAAAAAAAAATTAAGTAAAAGATAATTGTGCATAAATTACACACGCAAAAAAAAACACAGATATTAGGTATCCACACAACCGTAATAACCTGTAGAATTAATCTAACAAGTTATTAAGTGTGAAATGTGAATGGTTAAAAAAAAAAAAAAAATTAAAAAAATACTGCAATTATTTATAAGTGAACTTAAAATATTCCCCCATAAAGTACAACTTTTTTCGTATAAAACGATGCCTCATCCAACTGCGTAAGTGAAAAAATAAAAAAGTTACTACTGTTGAAAAGCAAGGAGGCAAAAACTAAAAAAAATGTTCTGGTCATTAACTACTTTTCAGGCGTTCGGCTTAAGGGGTTAATAGTAGAGAAGGATTGTCTTGATATTAAGTAAGTATTAGAGGCCATGAGGTACTATGGGGGACATGTACTGTATGTAAACTGTCTAGGTCTAAGACTCTTTATTGCCCATAGCAATCAGTCCAATTTCCCCTTTCATTCATATAATGCTCTTAAAAAATTAAAGGGGAGCTCTGATTGGTTGCTATAGGCAACAAAGAAACTCTTAGGCTATGTTCACACGGCTTAACTGCGGGACGTAATTACGCCCCGCAATTACGCCGTGTGGCCGGGAGCGGGGGGGCGGCCCCGCGCCGGCCCATAGACATTCATTACCAGCGGCGCGTATACGCCGCTGGTAATTCACATGTCAATTATCTCCCCCCTCTGCGTATTTGCCGAGCAGGGAGAGGAGACGTAATCCATAGTTCTATATGAAAACTCTGGATTACCGTAGTTACTAGGACGTATTCAGCCCGTAATTTGCGCACTCCGGCGCGTAATTACGGACTGAAATACATCCAGGATATTGCCGTGTGAACATAGCCTTAAACCTAGACACTTTTCAAACATAGAGCCCTATGTGTTTGGTAACCTATTCAAGTTGGTTTTGGACTATATTCCCTAGACTTGTCTCAAAATTAGTTTAGAATGCTCCAGTTGCAGAGGGTTCTAGTCTCTGAATGACTTTACATTTTGTTTTTAGCATAGATATAGTACAAATGACTAAAAATAACTGCTCTTTGTAGAGTGTACTGTTCCTTTGACTTATGTGCCCAGTCCCTGTGTGGGTAGTACCCGAAGGCATTAATAGTTTGAGGTAGGAACACCCCACCTAGATTTTTCTGTTTACATGGGTTGTCCACGTTATAATTCTTTTTACTTATTATGTGTATATATGTGCTGGGTTACATGAGTCAATACAGTTTCTCCATAAGATTCATTACTATGTGTGATGTTCATCTAATTTACTTTGGTCTAAAAGAGGTAAAGGAGCAGAATTTTTAATACATGTATATTAGAAAATTGTATGATTTCCTGTTCTATACATAATAAATACAGTATTTTACGGAGCCTTGTTGTAAATTGTCTCTAGGGCCATTACCAAATAATCACTGCATGTGGATCTTATGCTCCCCACAGATCTCACTTTAGCAGCAAGTCTATTCCTTTCTGTTGTCTGCTGTTTAGCCCCTTAACAACACTAGTCAAACTTTCATTCCAGTGCCATTAAGGGGCTTTGCAGCAGGATTGCTACACAGTCGACGGGTGATGGCTGCTAATTGCAGCTGACTCCCGCTGGTTACAGCAGGGGATGGAACCAGCTCCAGTCCGTGCTGCTTAACCCCTTAGACGCCTCAGTGATTGTGGCTACGGCATCTAAATGAATGAAAAACAGTGCCACGCACCGTTCCACAATCCTATAGGGGTTTACCTTATTAAGGGTCTACATAATGGGGGGCCATTAATATGGTGCCTAACTATGTATCCTAATAGTGACTTACCTAATGGGGATCTAACGACCTGCCTATCTACCTACCTAATAGGATGCTTACCTATCTAATGGGGGCTTACATACTTATCTAACTAATGGGAGGTTTATCTATTTACTAGGAAGGGTCTGCCTACTTATCTACCTAACTAATTTGGGGGCCACCTTCTATATGAGACATCAATATGAATAAGATATCAATGAGATATCAATATGAATAACACCATTAGAAAGTACATCTTGTCCCGCCAAATAAAAGCTGTCATATGTCTATGTAGATGGACAAATAAAAAAAAAAGTTATGACTCTTGGAAGGCGAGAAGGAAAAAACGAATGCATCAACCAAAAGAAACCCTAGATCCTTAGGGTTTAAGGTTCATGTGTACTGGCCCTTTTAGAATTAAATGGCCATTGTGCATTGTCTTTCTGCCTTGGCCAATTGCCGTCCTGCTGCAACTATTTAAAGGGACTCCGCCATCACCTCAATGCCAGATCCTTTGTGTGTTTGCGATTTGGATGCATTTGTTCCTGGTTCTTCAAGCAGCTTGTTTCTGACTTCAAGGCAAATGTAGTTCCCATCTTCAAAAAAGGCTCCAAATCTTGCCCAGGTAATTATAGTCTGGACAGTGGGGCAGCTGTGGATATAGTGTTTTTAGACTTTGCAAAGGCATTTGACACTGTCCCTCAAACATTTATTGGTTAAATTAGAATCCATTGGGTTAGAAATAACAGTATGTAATTGGATAAAAAACTGATGAAATGAACAGCGATGTAATAAGTTATTTCGATCTATATCTTTTTTATATAACGTAGTCTCGCACCATGCTTTATAACCTGAACATCCAGATATTGAACAACATTAGGATGTTTATCAAGAGAAAATCTAATTAAATCGTGTAGATTATTGATATACTCAAAGAATACATCCAGTTCTGTCCTGTGCCCCTCCACAAGAGAAAGACATCGTCGAAAGAATATTATCTTGAAATTTAGATGACAAAATATGTTTTTTCTCAAGCATGGCAACAAACAGATTGGTGTAACTCGGAGCCACAGGGGACCCCATCGAGGTCTACTATCCTTCCCTACACACCCTCCAGCAGCCGTGGGATGTACTACAATCAGTATGGCTCCAAATACTTGTGACAACCTACTAGGACCTTACCAGGTTGCTCCAAGCCTTTCTAGATGCTGTCCACTCAGCCCACAGCAATCACTCTGGTGGTCATAATAATCGAACTCAATTGTGTATGAGCAACAATTCTCAGTTTTCAAAGGGAACCTGTCACATTCAACATGCTATCTGATCTACCAGCAGCTGGGCAATTTGATATATAATTTAGTGGGGAAAGATTCAGCAGAACCTGCAATTTACTTAATTAATTAGCTGCTGATTCTGGGTTAAGGTGTCCAGTAGGCTGTGTTACCAGTGATTTACAGACTTCCTAGTATAAGTGCACATACAGAAATAGCTATAATGAGACCGCCTATCTGACTCCTTAACCCAGAGTAAGCAGCACATTAAAGGGGATGTATCGCTTCATCAGTTCCTGTGTTTCATTGTACTCTCAGCTTCTCAGCTCTTCAAATCCAGGGGCGTTGCTTCTCTCCCAGCTGGGCGTTTCTTAACTGAAGGGGAATGACATCACCCCGCCCTCATTGTTTGTGCTCGCTTCTGAGACAGTGTCATTGTGTTAGAGCAGAGGGAGTGGGTAACAGAGCTCTGCAGACATCCTCCAATGGAGAGTTTGCTGCCTGGAATGATGTGCTGCTAACCTCCCTTCCTGGATGGATGGCAGGATGGACGGACAGACATATGGACGGACGGACGGACGATGGCCGGAGGATGGACGGACGGAAGGAAGAACAGATGGAAGGATGGATAGATAGATGGAGGGAGGGATGGGATGGATCCATCCTGCCATCCATCCATCCTGCCTGCAAAGAGACCATGTCTGTTCGCTGCCGTGTGATTGCACTGACAGGAAGCGAAGCAGGAAGTTGTTTGATTAGTAAAATGACTCCAGGCTACTGAGCATGCCCGGACTAATTTTACTAGTAGCAGAGGAACACAGAGGCAAGGGGAGCAAGGAGCATGCACAGGAATCCGCACTCCCATGATTACGACCGGGGCTGGGTGAAATGCTAATGAGTAGAGCCGGCAGCCAATAGAAGGCCAGGGGGAGGAGTACAGCACACTAAAGAAAGGGAGACAGTGAAAACAACACAGCTTTGCTAATGACATCCTACTGCAAAGTTGATTGTTTTCACTGTCCCCTTATTATGAGACCCATTCTATGAAATGATACAACCCCTTTAAATGAATAAATTACAAGTTCTGCTTAATCTTCTGAATATAACAGTACATCAATCTGTTTAGCTCATCCTGCTCTATAACATGCTGTCTGCCGTTCGGATAGCATGTTCAGTGTGACAGGTTCCATTTAACTGTATTTAAAAATATGCTGGGTTACAATTAAAAAAAATTGTCTAGAATAATCTTTTGAAGCATCATTTGCAATTTTGATAAATCTGCTGATTTTTTAGTTGGGTAAATGCTTTTATAAGTCACTCCTTATCTCAGAGAGATTTTACAAAAAGTCTGATAATATAAAGAATAACTCCATTACTATTATGTTATTTACTCCACATTATAGGGAATGGGAACAAGTATTCTTGCATTTGCTTTTGGCCATTCAGTAGTCTTCAATATCTGTTACATTATCTCTCCTCTTCTAAAAACGTTCATTAATGAAAACTACAGTTATTTAAAAGATGGATGAGTGATAGGAGTATGAATGAGGTATAAAAATTCATAGACCAGGGAATGTGTATGTGTTATATAGTAGCCGGAAGTGGCGTGTCATTGCATTTGTCATCTTGAGGAAGCCCCCTCAATGAATAAATGCCCTGATTAGAGGGTAGACTATATGACCTTACTGCACAGACTCTGTGACTCATAGATTCCTAAATGGAGAACAGATATAGGACACGGTCTGACGCACGCACACGATATGAGCTCACCACAAACTGATGATACAGATCTCTGTTCTTTTATTTCTGAATGCCTGCCAATGTATTTTTATTAGAGTGTTTACTGGATTTCGACTGAATAAGCAGTTTTGGGTTGAATGAATCCCTAATTTCTCCTATTTAATGCAAACGAGAAATGCAGTCTTGGTAGGATGTGAAGGCTTTTGTTTTTTCTCTCTGGCACAAGAATAAAATCACAAGACTTTAAAGAAGCAGTAGCACATATCAAGGTACCATATTTTACAGGGGTATTTACATTTATTAATCTCATATTACATTGGGTTGATGCATGAAATCTTTAACCTACTGTAAGAAAATATAATACTAAACAGCTTAAGTTATTAGTTATTGCGTCGTTAAAATATATCTATTCCCCAAGTACAGATACAGCAAAGAGGAAACAGATAACACAACGTGATACTGGGGCACAGAAAGGGGTGTCAACTTTTTAAATGGCTTTTGTTGTGATCTAGTAACAATAAGATAACAACAACATTTCACTGTCACGCTAAACTATTACAAATGTATATAGCATAACTATACCATAGAAATTAAGTTACTTAATTCTAGTAAGGTAAAGCAACGCTTCACCTATAGACTGCAGGAGCTATAACTTGCTCTACTCACTCTAGCCTGCACTTTGCTAACACTACCAAGCCCATAAATCTCAAATGGACATAGCTTGATTGATGTGATCAGAGTGGGATGGCCACAGATTTATTAAAATATACAATTTCACTATGCAAAGGGCAGGTACTAAAAAAAAAAAATCTTGGAAGAGACAGTGTGCCCCTACTTTGGCCATACATCAAGTTTATCGTTCTTTCAATACAATTCTGAACCCCAGAGAAAATGTCATTCAGTTAAGCCTTATCAGGCATCCTTTGATACACCTCAAATGAACCTATTAAACTCATGTACCCATGCAATTAACAGCCTATAGACCTTCTCTATGGTGGCTGGATTCCTGGAAAATCGAATTTGATCAACTGAATCAGCTCAGTTTACTTTACTCAGTCTATACTATTCACTACCTGTCCAGTATCACTAGCTGGAAAAATTCTACATCTGATCTCAAGTAACTCTTTTTAAAAATATCTCTTTCTAATTACAGACATCAAAACTAGTCATCATACTTGCAAATTATTCTTAACTACTTTCCATAAATGCTCTGGGCAGGAATCTCTGTACTCAGGGTGTAAATAGAATTCATAGGGCCATATACAGTATCAGAGAATCCACATAGTAATACTGGAGAGCAGAAAGCCACCGACTATTTGTTCCCTATAAAAAGGAACAATGTTCTGGTACTTGAGTGGGCCCTGTCAGCCTCTGGACCCCATAGCAGCCGCTATGGTTGTTATGGCTATAGTTGCCCCTATGCCTTAACTCAGTAGCTTTCCAGGTAAAAGCTTCTGAAAGTGGAAAACTGAAAATAAGACAATTGCACTTACTTGTCAATATACTCACTTAAAAATCTATATGTATGGTAACAGGTGTTTGTAAACTGTTTTTATTCTAAGGTATGTTCACATGGTGTGTTGGATCCATTTTTGGATCCGTTTTTCATTACATGAAAAACACATTGAAAACTGCACCCAAAAACGTATCCAAAAAATGCATCTGCAAATGCGTTTTTGGATATGTTCTGCATCCGTTTTTCAATGTGTTTTCTTTCAAATCACAGACATTCAGATTTTAATCCAGTGCGTTTTTCGGATGCGTAAAGCACATCCAAAACGTACCCAACACATACCCAAAAGTGTGTTGCATTTTGAATCCGTTTTTCAGGCTCCAAAAACGCATTCCATAATTTCCTGTGGGGATTTCACTTGCGTAAAACGCAAGTAGAACTGACATGACAATTCTTTAAACGGATCTGAGAAACACATCGAAAAGACGCAAGTAAACACACATCGGCGATCACTCGTCTGAACGGTGATGCATGTTTTACATTGAAACTAATGTAAATCACACTGCACATTGTTAGATGCATTTTTTGGGTCTGTTTCAGGTCCGAAAAGCGGATCAAAAAACTGTTCTGAGAAACGCCGTGTGATCATACCCTAACAGTCCTTGAATTCACTTAAAAAAAAACTTTGTGTCAGCAGCAGGAATGCTTCAACAAATATGTGGGTTGAGAGCAGCACATGTCTAGGCACTCCAGAAAGTAAGGCGGTCTTTTTAGAGTTACTACTAATTTGGGGTGTGTCTGGATGCAGGCAATATATCCAGAGCAACAGGAAGCTGCAACATAGCATGCAGTTATAGTTTGTAAACAATAGTCTGAGTTATACTGTAAATATCAAAACCATGGGCGACATGTATGAATCTCGCCACGTCAGGGCGCACCTTTCCGCCGGTTTTCCGGCGAAATCTGCACCTGATTTATGTCGGCACCGTGGCACGCTCATACATCCTATGTAAAGTCCGCCGCGCTTCGCCAGTGTTTGAGGCACAGTGCAGGACAGTGCGCCTAAGATTCGCCGTCCGAGGAGGTGCGCTCATACATGCGGGGAAAAGTTCCCTGCGCCTCGCCAGTGTGTGGGGCACAGTGCGGGGACATGGGTGCAGTGTGGGGACATGGGCGCTGTGCGGGACTGCGCCTCACATGTATTGCGAGACAGGCTGGAGAACAGCGAGAAATCATTAAAGATGTTCGTGCAGAGTATGAATAAAAAAAATTGCCTTTATAAAGGCGGAAAACTTATCGAAAAAGAGCAAAAACCCTTTAAAAAATAAAAAATACATTAAAAAAAATCACTTTCCAAAAACCCAAACGGCGCTCCCTTCAAAAATTGGGGATTTTGGGAAAAATTCCCGGGAATAAAAGAAATTTCAAATTCGGAAAGCTATTCTCTTTTGGTCGGCGGGAAACCGCCAACCCAGAATTAGGAGCAAAACAGGGGAACCATTAAAACCTAGGGAGAACTATTGACCAATCAAATAAAAGGGCGGGACATTTTCAAAAAACAGTAAAAATCAAAAAAAGGCTGATTTTTTGAGCTGGGGGGTTTGGTTTTGGCCCAAAAATCCGGGGCCCTTTCCCGGGGGTTGTAAAAAAGGGCACTTAAAACCTTTGGGGTAGAAAGGGGGGGAAGAATCGGGGGTCCCCCCAATTAGGGAAATGGGGCCCCCCGGCTCTCAGCGCCGTGCGGCAGGGAAAGTAAAAACCCAAAAAAATTTATTTTTTTTAGTTGTAAAATATTCCTGGAAAAAGAGTAAAACATTCAAAAACATAAATCAATTAAATCCCGAACAACCGTTTGTCGCCGAGACCCCCGCGCTACATGGGGAATTGAAAATAAAAGAAAAATTCCCCGGGAAATACAGAAATTTCCCAAATTTTTAAAGCTATTCTCTTTGGGCGGCATAAACCACCCAAATCCAAAAAGGGGGGAAGAGACAAAAAAACCCTTTAAAAACTAGGGGAGAAGAATTGCCCAAATTCAAATGGGAAGCGCCCAAAGACCCATTATACCTATGGAGAATTTTGGACCAATCAAAATAAAAGGGCGGGTGAAAAAGTTAAAAATACGTAAAAAATACAGAAAAGAGCTGTTTTGGCTGAGCTAGCGGGGGCTTGCCTTCCCAGCCAATCGGGAACGCGGCTGCTTCTTCCCCCATTGAACCCTAGGGAGAGGGGGGCCCCAAATGCAATTTTCGGCGCTCAGCGCCGGCGGCATGGAGTATGTTAAAAAAAAAACATTTTTATTAAAGTGTAAAAAATTTTTCCAGAAAAAGGGGCGCTGAACCTTTTAAAAAAAAAAGCCCCTTAAACCCCAACAATGCTTTTTTGTCCCGAGACCGGCGTTAAAAAAGGAAAAAGGCAAAAAGGGGAAAATTTGGGCCGGGGAAAAAAAAAAATTTTTAAATTTTTTTATGCGCTTTTCAAGGGGTCAGCAGAACCAGCCAACAAAAATAGGAGCGAAAAACCCCCCTTTAATTATGGGAAATTTTTGACCAATCAAATAGGAGCGACAGTGCCCCTTATAACCTATGGAGAAATAAAAGACCAATAAAAAAATCAAAGGCGGGACGGGGTTTAAAAAATACAGAAAAAAAGACAGAAAAGGGGCTGTTTGGGCCCTGAGCCCCCCGGGGCTTGGCTACCCAGCCAATCAGAGCGCGATCACTTCCCCATTGTAGTTATGGAGAGATCGGCGCACTGAAATCTCGCCGCTCACGCCGTGGGGGCATAAAAAAAATTAAATTTAAAAAAAATAATTTTTTTTAAGTGTAAAACATTATCAGATAAAAGCTGAAACCTTCTCTAAAAAAAAACATTTAAACCCCGAACAACGTGTTTGTCGCCGAGACCCCCCTTTAATTTTGGGGAATTTGCAATAGAGAAAAATCCCCGGGGAAATACAGTAATTCAAAATTGTTTTAAGCCCCTTCCCAATTGGGGCAAAAACCAGCCAATCAAAAAAGGGAGCGACAGTGGCCCATTATACCTATGGAGGAGAAGGGGGACCAATCAAATTCAAACGCGACATTTTAAAAAATACAGAAAAAACGGCCCCAGGAAAAAAGGTTTTGTTTGGGTTTTTTTTTGCAGCGGCGGGGGCCGTCCTCCCTTACCAATCGGGCCGCGAGCTACCTTCTCATGGAGTTCATGGGGAAAAAAAATTTCCGAGCGAGCTCTTTGTTTGGCAAAGTTAACAGGGGCCGGTTTTTTTAACCAATGGGAAGCAAACAAAAGCCCCCCCTAAGGGTTTTCTAATGCAATCTAAAATTAAAACGTACAGGGCCGAAATCAAATGATAAACAAAACAGAAGTTTTTCCCAAGGGGTATAAAAATTTTAAATTAATAAAAAGGGGGTAAAAAAAAAAAAAAACTTTAAACTTCAATAAAATATTTTTATTTTTTTATTTTCTTTTAAACCCATACTTTTGACCCTTTGGGATAACGAAAATAAAGAAAAAACAGGATTTTTTTAAATTTAAAATATTTTTTTTTTCTTACCCCCTTATTTTTAAATTCATTTTATATACCAGGGGACATCTTCTGAGTCTAAAATTTTTTGTTTTCGGCCATGTCAGTTTTATTTCAGATTGCTTTTAGAAAACCCATGGGAGCGTCGCCCTCCCCAAATTTGGCCAAATAACCGTGCCTCTTTTAACTTAGCCCAATCACAGAGCTCGCCTAAATTTTTTTTTCCCCAAAACTAAAATGAGAAAGTAGCTCGCGCCCCTGTTTTGGCTAAGCTGGATGAGCCCCCGCCCTTAAACCCCATCAGCTCTTTTCTCCCTTTTTTACTGTATTTTGAACTGTCCCCCTTTTGAATATGATTGGTAAATTTTTTTCTCCTTTGGTTTAAAGGGGGTCCCTGTCGCTCCTATTCTGTTTGGGTCAATTCTCCTCCAAAGGAAATAATGGGCCACTGTCCTCTCCTTTTCCTGTTTGGGCCCTGGTTTATCCCGACCAAGGAGAAGCGTTTAAAAAAAATTTTTAAATTATTTGAATTTCCTGGAAAATTCTCCCCTTTTTGAAATTTCCCTTATGTAGTCCCGGTCTCGGGGGCCCCAAAAAACGCGTTGTTGGGGGTTTTTAAAGTGCTTTTTTTTTTAAAAAGAAGGTTTCAGCGCTTTATCTTAATATTTTACCCCTTAAAAAAAATTATTTTTTAAATTTAAAACTTCAAAGCCGCACGGACGCTGAGACCGAGAATTTTTTTGCGCCGATTTCTCCATAGACAAAAATGGGGGAAAATAGCCCCGCCGGGGGGGGGGGGTTTGGGTGGGATAGGGGAAGCCACCGCTAGCTTTTACCCAAACAGCTCATTTCTGTATTTTACTGTATTTTGAACTGTCCCTTTCCCTTTTATTTTCATTGTCCAAACCTTTTTCCATAGGGTAAAAATGGGGCTTTGGGCGCTCCTATTTATTGGCAATTCTCCTCCCTACTTATAAAGGGTCCTTTTTCGCTCCTATTCTGTTGGGCCCAAATTTTCCCCCCATAACTTTTAATGGGTCTTTGGGCCCCTGCTATTTTGAATTGGGTGGTTTATGCCCCCCAAAAAGAATAGGGTTACAGAATTTGATTTACTGATTTTCCGGCAATTTTCTCCTTTTTGCAAATTTTTCCCCAGAAACGCCGGGCCCCCGGCGATAAACGCCCCTTGTTGGGGTTGGAAAAAGATTTAAAAGTTTATAGAAGGTTTCCCGGGGCTTTATCCCGTAATGATTTACACTTTAAAAAAATTTTTTTATTTATAATCCATGCCCCACGGCGCTGGGGGCCAAATTGCCCTTGCGCCCATCCCCTCCCTAAAACAAAAATGGGGGAAGTTTGCTCGCGCTAATGAATTGGGGTGGGGATAGCTAAGCCCCCCCGCACTCACCAACAGCTCTTTTTTGGGCCCTTTTTTCTGGGGTTTTTTAACTGTCCCCGCCTTTGATTTTATTGGTTGGAAAATTTTTCCATAGGGTAAAAATTTGGGGCCCTGTCCCCTATTCTGATTGGCCGAGATAGCCAAACCCCCCCAACTTCCCTCAATCAGCTCTTTTTTTTGCATTGTTCCCGTATTTTTAAAATGTTCCCCCCCTTAATTCTGATTGGTCAATTTGCTCTCCATAGGTTTTTTAAAGGGTTTACTTTTCGCTCCCAATTTTGATTGGCCCCTTTTTTTTTGCCGACCAAAAGAGAATAGCTTTCAGAATTTGAAAAATTTCTGTATTTCCCGCAATTTCCAATATCCTAATTTTTGATAAAGCCCCCTTTTTGATTTTTGGAAAGTGGCTTGTTTTATATTTTTTTTTTTGATTGAGCCCTTTTCTGAGAAAATCAATTTTAACTCCCATGCTGCACGGAGCAGAAACGCCGAGATTTCCCGTTTCGATTTTTTTTATGCCCTTTCCTTCGCATGTTTCGTTCCGCTTCACTTTCGCCGCCGGGCCCGGGGCATTTAGACCAAAATAAACTAGGGCTGGGTTGTCGGAGCGCCCACGCTTTCATTGCGCCGCCCCTTTTGGGGAGCCCGGGAAAGTACATGCCTCGGGGTTTTCGAGCGCGCCGCGCCCCCCCCCAACGCCTAAAAACCGCGCCCCTTTTCATGCGGGGCGCAGCTGAAAGTGGGGAACGGGGGCCTAACACTGCATCCCTCTCCCCACGGGGGAAATTTGGGGCGGGATCGCTTTAAATCCCCAAAAAAAAAGGGGAGAAGCCCGTTTCATACAAGTCGCCCCCATGATTTTATCCCATAAGACCAAAATTTGATTGGGAGATTCTGATACTTAGAAAGGAAAAAGGGAAGGGTTTTAAAAAATTAGACCCCAAAAAAACCACCCAAAAATTGAAAAAAGAAATCGTGCGGGTAAAGTTGTTTGCAAAGTCATGAAAAGGTAACAAAAAAGAGAAGTTTGGTAGTTTTCATAAAAAAGGGGGAACTATTTAAAATGGGGAAGGCTGAGAAAAAAAAATTGAGGTTTCAGATTCCCGTGAAAAAACCTAAAACAATTGCTGAACTTTTTTTTTTTAAATCATCTTTTGTTTCCTCAGTTTGCCATTTTTAAAATTTTTTTTTTTTTCAAACAACAAAAGGCAATTTAAAAACATACAAATAGGAGCTAAAATGGTCCCAAAATTTAAAGGCTTTATTTATTCGTTTTGCATTTCCTTCCAGGTATACACTTTCCTGCTTCGTGCCAAAGCAACTGCAAATGCAGAGCTGGCATTGCTTGAAAGTTCAAAATACAGCTGAGTACACTTGAGTACTCCAGAGGTGGAGAGAACATCAGACATTTATGGCATACTGTATGGATATCTCTATTTTCTGTAATGTATATTCTTTCAAATTATGTTATGCTAAAAGAATACATGTGGTGTCAATTAGCTCATTTTATTTATTTTTTTTAAACTTGTTTTTAAAATTTAGGCTGCCCCATAAAAATTAACAATAAAATGTAACAAAATTTATATTAAAAAATTTAAGGTGTTTAATAAAAAAACAATTTTAAAAACACTAAAATCACTGTTTTGTGAGTGACAGTCCCTATGGCAGACATTTTAATTTTTCCCCCCCCCATCCCTCTCGTTTTCCCCCTTCGTCCAAAAAAATTTCCCACAGCTAGGGGAAATTTTGAAAGATTGTGCTTTCCGGGAAAAACCCCAAGGAAGCCTTCCCCCCGCCCCCCCCAGGTCAATGTCCGGGTCCCCCCCCCCCCCACCCCAACCCAAGTCCCTTAGTAAAAGGGGGTCTTTATAAGCAGGGGATAGTTTTTTTGGGTTTAAAAAATTTCATAGATGTAATTTGGGATCCTGTTTCTTTTAAATTTCGAATTCCTTAAAATGTACGGCCTTTTTATGTTTAAATTTCCATTGATTCCCGGGGATCCTGTAAGAGTTTAGCCATCAATGGGAAGTCCCGGTCCTCTTCTAGTTTTTTATCTGCCAAAAACTCTCCCCCCCTCCCAAATTTTTTTTCTTTAATACCCTTGCTTTAACCCCCAAAAAATGTACGCAGAATTTTTTCTCCGTTTGGCGGGAAAAAACCTATTTAAAAAAAAAAAAAAAAGGGGCCCCCCCTAGTTTTAAAGAATTTTTCCCCAAAACTTTTTTCCCTTTTGCTGGCCCGGGAACAACCCGTCCAAACCCCATTTCAAACAAGCAATTTTTCTAAAAATTCCTGAATGGAGGGCCCTTTGGGGCCGCCACACCTGAATATGGCTTTCCCGACTGATTCGCATTACATGTAGAAGTCCTTGTCTCTTTTAATTTGAACTCAGGGGTTTTTTAGGGCCCCCCGCACCAAATATCGCCCATTTCCGCCCCCCCGCCACCAAATCCAATTAAAACACCTCTCATGCATCTTGCCACCCCTATCCCGTATCGTCTTCTTTCCGGGGGAAACCCCAAAGGGAGTGATAGAGGTCCCCGCCCAGAGGGGCCGCCTTAAACAGGGCACTAATTTTGTAAATTTCCCCCCTTTTGAATCCCTTTAAATGGGGTCAAATATGCCCTTATGAATGACCTTCATCCATTTCAATATTTTGCGTGGAGGTAGGAATTTGTGGGAGAATCGGACCGCTTCCCAAAATATGCTGCGCTGTCAGCTCCGGATCTCTCCCACCACCCACCTTGCTAGTTTGTGTAGAGGAGGTTTCATAATCCAGTGGTCCAGAACATCCCTTATAAATGTTTTGACATGTGCGAGGGGCCTAGTGGGGGGCAAAGGAATAACATTGTCGAAGTTTAAATCCCAGTCTGCATCACCCATTTGTTTTATGACACTTATGCAATAGCTGCTGGCCTGTAAATAGTTAAAGAAAGGGATATTAGCTGATGGGTATAGTCCCTGCAATTCGCCATAAGAGAGGGGCTGACGAGTCGATTGGTTTACCCAGTGTTCCAGGTGTCTGATTCCCTGTCTATAGAGTCCAAAAAATGTTACACTCAGTTTGCCTCCCTGAAAACCCGGATTGGAGATTAGTGACAAATGTAAAGAGCAGTTTGGGTTCATATGTTTCTGAATTTTAATTTTATTCCAGGCCCTCCAGATTGGCATGAGCAGAACGTTATTTCGGATCTCACCAGGGATCCACTTAAAAGAGAGATGCAGAAAGTCTATAAGAGAGATGTTTGGTAGAAATAAACGGTCTAAGGCGCTGCTCGTGAACACCTCAGTGTTCTGCCTCCAGTCCGCCATGTATCGTCCCAATGCAGCCAAGTTATAACTCCTTATATTTGGAAACCCAAGACCACCATTAGTTTCGTTGACATGGGAAAATGAAAGGGAATCCGGCTCTCCTTCCATTCCAATAAAAAGTACGGTATATTGGCTTGTTTTGCTCGACTCCTTGGGGGCCCAATAAATCGGCGCATCTGAAAAAAAAAGGACCAGGAATTCCCCCACAAATTTAAATTTGCCTTCCCAAAAATTTGAGGGCAGTCCAACCCTTGACTTTAATTTTTGCGCCCGCCATTATGAGACTATTTGGTTTCGATGTAAGAGCGGGGGGGTCTCTATGACATACCTCCAGGAAACGTATAAAAGATTTTCACCAATGTATTTTACAGTCGACCAATTTGGTCTGGCTGGGCCCTTCAGTAGCACCCCTCATTTCTACATTTATTTCATATCCTGAAGTCGGCCCTCTCCTCTTTACTTCCCCTAAGAGCGGTGAGTGTCTTTCTTGTTTTTCTAACATAGGAGGAGGTCATCAGCATAGGCAGGTCAGTTTTTTCCCATATCTTCTTTATATGCCCTGAAACAAATTTGGTTTTTGGTATGTAATAAAAAAGTGGTCCATTGAAAGATCAAATAAAAAGGGTGACAAGGGGCAGCCCTGTCTAACTCCCCTAAATAAGTCTATCTTTGTGTCAACGACCATTAAGTAGCAGGATTGGAGTTCATCCATGTAGGCTACCAAGAAAACCCGGAAAACGGGGTAAAAACCCCCTCCGTGCCAGGGGGGCGGCCAGGAAAAGGCCACGAACCTTTCGAACGCTTTTTTTTTCTGCGTCAAGACGAGGAGCATGGACGTTAAGTGATTTCTTGGGCCCGCCCGACGCCCCCCGGGGCGCCACCCCGACATTTTCGAACCGAGTTCTCCCAGACACAAATCCCCTCTGGTTTGGGATGGACAATTTTCTGACAGAAATTTGGAAGCGGTTTCAATGATTTTAGCTAACATCTTGTAATCATGATTGAGTAAGGATATGGGGCAAAAAAACGTTTGGGGGACGGGGTCCTTCCCCGGTTTAGGACAGCGCAGTCCGGAATCGAAAGGGCTCATCCTTTTGGGAACGTAAGAATATATCGTTAAATAGCCTCGTCAGGGGGTTTGGGGCAACGTCCCGCTTTAAGGATTTTGTAAAATTTGGCCGAGAAAACCATCTGGCCCTGGCGTCTTCCTTTTTCAGCCGACATTATCACATTTGCACCTCCCCCTAAAACCCACACCCTCCCGCTCCCCAATTGGCCCCCCGGGTCCCCCCGAACCCGCACTTGTATCCACTAGAATGTCGTTACCCTTAATCCATCTGGGGGCTGGCTCTGTATAGTTCCTCAATATGTTATAAAAGCCCCCCTTTTATGTAATGGGTCTTTAAAAGGGTTTTTTTTTTCCCCCCCCCCCCCCCCGGGGGGGGGGGGGCCCCCCTTTTTCCCCCCCCTTTTTTTTTTCCCCGGGGGGGGGGGGGGCAGGGGGAGGGGGGGGGGGTTTTTTCCCCCAAACCCAAAGGGGCTTTGGGGGGGGGGGGGAAAACCCCGGGGGGGGCCCCAAAAAAAACCCCCCTTTAAAAAAAAAACCCCCTTTTGGGTTTGGGTGGGCCCCCCAAAATTTCCCCCCAATAAATTTTTTTCCCCCCCAAAAAAAAAAATTTTGGGGGGCCCCCGGGGGGGGGGGTTTGGGGGGTTTAAAAAATTTCCCCCTGGCCCTTTCCCGGGGGGGGGAAAAAAAATTTTTCCCCCCCCCCCCCCCGGGGGGGGGGGTTTTCCCCCGGGGAAAAATTCCCCCCGGAAAAAACCCCCTTTCCCCTCCCCCTTTCCCCCCCCCCCCCTTTTTTTGTCCCCCTCCCCCAAAACCCCCCCCCCCCCCCCCCTGGGGTTTTTAAAAAAAAAAAAGGGTCCCCTTTTCCCCGCCCAAGGGGGGCCCCCTTTTTTGGCCCTTTTTTTTTTTAAAAAAAGGTCAAAAAAAGGGAAACCCCCGGGGGGGGTTTTTTAATTTTTGGGGGGGGAACCACCGGGGTTTTTAAACCAAAAAAGGGGCCCCCCCCAAAAAAAAAGGGGGAAAATTAAAGCCGGGAAAAAAAAATTTTGGCCCCCCCCTTTTTTTTAAAATCCCCCCGGGGGGGTGGGGGGGCCCCCCAAAAGCTTTGGGGCCCCCCCCCCGGGGGGGAAAAACCCCTTTTAAGGGGGTTTTCCCCCCCAAACCCCCTTTTTTTTTAAAAAATTTTTTGGGGGAAAAGGGGGGCCCCCTTTTTTGGGTTTCCCCCCCCTTTTTTTCCTTTAAATAAAAAACCCCCCCCCTTTTG
Organism: Phyllomedusa bahiana; assembly: GCA_025379985.1. Taxonomy (NCBI): domain Eukaryota; kingdom Metazoa; phylum Chordata; class Amphibia; order Anura; family Hylidae; genus Phyllomedusa; species Phyllomedusa bahiana. Next base: position 169,948 of record JAODAL010002797.1, on the reverse strand, counting down.
GGGGTGGGGGGGGGGGGGGGAATTTTTCCCCCTTTTTTTCCAGGGGGCCCTTTTTTGGGGGTTTTTTTCCCCCGGCCAACCCCCCAAAAAAGGGAAAACCCGGGGAAACCTTTCCCGGGGGGGGCCCCCAATTAGGGGAAAATTTTCCCCGGGAACCCTTTGGAAACCCCCCGGGGGGGAAAAAAACCCGGAAAAACCCCCCCAAAAAAAATTCCCCGGGGGGCCCCCCTTTTTTCCCCCAAAAACCCCCGGGGGGGGGGGAAGGGGGGGGGGAAAAAAGGGGGGGGGGGGCCCCCGGGAAAAGGGGGGGCCCCCCAACCCCCCGGGGGAAAACTTTTTTTTTTTGGGGGGGGAAAAAAAAAAAGGGGAAAATTTTTTTTTCCCCCAAAAAAAAAAAAACCCCCCCCCCGGGGGTTTTTCCCCCCCCCAAAAAATTTTTTTCCCCCCCCCCCCCTTTTTTTTTTTTTTTAAAAAAACCGGGGGCCCCGGGGGGCCCCCTTTGAAAGGGGCCCGGGGGCCCCTTTCCAAACCCTTAGCCCCCCCCTGGGGGGGTTTTTTTAAAGGCGGGGGCCCCCCCCCGGGGGGGCCGCCCCCAAAAGGGCCCAAAAAAGGGGGGGCCCCCCCTTTTTTTTTTTTTTTTTCCCCCCCCCCATTTTTCCCGGGGGTTTAAAAAAAAAAAATTTTTTGGGGGGAAACCCCCCCCTTTTTTTTTTTAAAAAAAGGGGTTTTTTTCCCCCCGGGGGGAAAAAATTGGGTTTCCGGGGGGGGAAAAAATAAAAAAAAAAACCCCCTTTTTTTTCCCCAAAGGGAAAAATTAACCCCCCCAAAATTGGGGGGGGGCCCCGGGGGGGGGGGAAAAAAACCCGGCAAAAATTAAAACCCAAAAAAAATTTTACAAAATAATTTAAAAAAAGGAAAATTTTTTTTTTTTAAATTTTTAAAAAAAAAAAAAATTTTTTGGGGGGCCCCCTTTTTTCCCCCAATTTTTAAAAAAACCCCTTTTTCCCCCTAAAATTTTTTTTTTTCCCCCCCTTTTTTTCCCCCCCCCAAATTTTGGGGGCCCCATTTTCCCCCAATTTTTGGTGGGGGTTTTTCCCAATTTTTTTAAAAAAAACCCCTTTTTAAAAACCCGGGGGCCCCCCCAAAAACCCCCGGGGGGCCCCCCAAAAATTTTTCCCCCCCTTTTCCCCCCCCGGGTTTTTTGGAAAAAAAAAAAAAAAGGTTTTTTTTGGGCCCCCCCCCCTTTCCCCCCCCCCCCCAAAACCCCCCAAAGGGGCCTTTTTTTTGGGGGGGGGGGAAAAAAAAACCCCCTGGGGGAAGATAACCTCTTATTTTTTTAAAATTTTTTTTTTTAAAAAAAAAATTTTTTATTTTTTTTTAAAAAATTTTTTTAAATTTTCTTCCCCCCAAAAAGGGGAAAAAGGGGTTTTATTTTTTTGGGGAAGGCCAAAAATTTTTTTCCCCCCCTTTTTTTTTAAATTTTTTTCCTTTTTTTTTCCCCCCCAAAAATTACTTTTTAAATTTTTTTTGGGGCCCCTTCCCAAAAAAAATTTTAAAAAAAAAAAAAAAATTTTTTTGTTTTTTTAAAAATTTTTTAAAAAAAAAAAAAAAAAAAAATTTAAAAAATTTTTTATAAAAAAAACCCAAAATTTAAAAAAATTTAAAAATTTTAAAAAAAATTTCAAAACCCCCAACAAAGCCCAAAAATTCAAAAAAAGGCCCAAAAAAAAAAAAACCCAAAAAAAACCCCAAAAAATAAAATTTTTAAAAAAAAAAAAAACCGGGGGGCCCCGGGGGTTTTTATTTTAAAAAAAAAAAAAAGCCAAAAAACCCCCAAAATGCTTTTTTAAAAAAAAGGGGTTTCCCTTTTAACGAAAAGGGAAAAAGGGGGAAAAAAACCCGGGGGGGGTTTTTTTAAATTTTTAAAAAGGCCAAAAATTTTAAAAAAAACCCCAAAAATTTATAAAAAAAAGAAAAAAAAAAAAGTTTTAAAAAAAAAAATTTTAAAAAAAATTTTTTTTTTTTTTAAAAAAAAAAGGGAAAAACCCCCCCCCCAAAAAATAAAAAAAAAAAAAATTTTTTTTTTTGGGGGAAAAAAAAAAATTTTTTTTTAAAATTTTTGGCCAAAAAAAAAAGGGTTTTTTTTTAAAAAATTTAAAATTTTCCAAGGGGAAAAAAAAAAAGGGGGGTTTTTTTTAAAAAAAAAACCCAAAAAAAAAAAAAAATTTTTTCCCCCCTTTTTTTGGGGCCCAAAATTTAAAAAAACCAAAAAATTTTTTGGGGTTTTTTAAACCCCCCAAAAAATTTTTTTTTTAAAAAAATTTTTTAAAAGGGAAAAAACCTTTTAACCCGGAAAAAAAAAAAAAAAAAAAAAAAAAAAAAAAAAAAAAAAATTTTTTTTTAAAAAAAAAAAAAAAAAAAAACCCAAAAAAAAAAAGGGGGAAAAAAAAAATTAAAAAACCCCAAAAAAAAAAATAAAAAAAAAAAAAATTTCCCAAAAAAAGGGGGGGGAAAAAAAAAAAGGGGGTTAAAAAAAAAAAATTTTAAAAAAATATTTTGACCATAGGGGCATGATAAACTAAGCGGTGTTCTTTAAGTAGCATCACAAGTGTCTTCAAACTTGCAATCAGTCAGTCTGCCTATTTCAAGGATGAAAAGTAGTCACTGTAATGTTTGGTATCATGGTGTATATCACAGTGAACATGGACCAAAGGAAGCTGAGGAGAGAGATGCCTCAGGAGGTTATAAAGATTATAGATAAATATGTTTAAAATAAAGGCTATAAAATCATATTCAAACAGCTTCATGTTCCTATTTTTTTTATTTAAAGTATTTGACAAACGTTTAGATGTACTCCTCAAACAAATAGATGAGGCAGCTAACCATAATGAGGTTGTTATTATGGGTGACATCAACTACCCAGATATAAATTGGGAAACTGAAGCCTGTGACTCTCATAAAAGAAACAGGTTTTTGTCAATAACTAAAGATAATTACCTTTCCCAACTGCTGCAGAAGCCGACTAGAGGGAAGGTCCTTCTGGACTTAATATTGACTAATAGACCTGACAGAATAATAAAGGTTCAGGTTGGGGAGCACCTTGGAAATAGTGACTACAGTATAATGCATTTCCATTTATTCTTCAATCGAGTATTTGGTGAGAAGCGACAAAAAACACAGAATTTTAGAATGGCTAATTTTAATCTGCTTAGAGATGCCCTAAATCGCATTGACTGGGACAAAGTCTTTAAAAATAAAAACAACAAATAATAAATGGGAGATCTTCATCTTCATCGCCCACTGTGAGAAGTACATATCTTATGGAAATAAATGATTAGAAACCGAAAAAAACCAATGTGGATCAACAGAGATGTAAAGGAGGCAATAAATAACGAAAACTTTTAAGCCACTTAAACAGGAAGGAAGCGAAAAAGCACTAAAAAGCTATAAGGAAAAAATACAATATGTAAAACAATGATAAAGACAGCCAATCTGGAGACAGAAAGGTGTATTGCAATAAAGAGTAAAAATAACTCCCAAATATTTTTGGCTATATAGATAGTAAAAAGATTAAAACTAAAATGTTGGTCCTTTGAAAAGTAGTGAGGAAGGTATTGTAGAGGGTGATGAGGAGAAAGCAAACCTATTAAACAATTTTTTCTCCACCATATTTACTGAGGAAAATTACCTTCCTGTTGATGAGCAGAGGGATGAGGTAAACTCCACCTTAAATGTTTCTTGTTTAACCCAGGAAGAAGTGCAGCTCCACCTTAATCACCAGGTCCTGATGGTATACACCCCTGTGTCATAAGGGAATTAATGTGATAGATTGGCCCCTATTCTTAATTTTTATGGACTGCATATTAATGGGGTATGTCCCAAATGATTGGTGCATAGCAAATGTGGTGCCAGTATTGAAAAAAAAGGGGTAAAAAAAGTGATCCTGGAAACTATAGGCCAGTACGTTTAACCTCTGTTGTAGGTAAAAGGATGCTAGACTGGAGTATCTCATTGAAAATAAATGTATAACGCCGTTCCAGCATTGGTTTATGAAGGGTGGGTCTTGTCAGACTAATCTCATCAGCTTCTATGAGGAGGTTAGTTCTAGACTGGATCGGGTTGAGGCTTTGGATATCATATATCTAGATTTTTTCTAAAGAATTTGATACTGTGCCACATAAAGGGTTGGTAAGTAAAATGAGAATGCTTGGACTGGGGGAAAATGTGTGCAAGTGGATAAGTAACTGGCTCAGTGATAGAAAACAAAGGGTGGTGATTAATGGTAAATACACAGATTGGATCCCTGTTACTAGTGGGATATGACAGGGGTCAGTATTGGGCCCTATTCTCTTTAATATTCTACTGTGGATTACACAGTAGAATATCAAGGTTTGCAGGTGATACAGAGCTCTGTAAGTAATCAACACAATAAGGGATAATGTTTTATTACAAAGCGATCTGGATAAGTTGGAAGCCTGGACAGAGAAGTGGCAGATGAGGTTTAACACCGATAAATGCATGGTTATGCACATGGGAAGGAAAAATCCTTTCCACGACTGCTTGTTGAATGGGAAAAAGTGACATGGAGGAGGACTTGGAAATTCTAGTGGACAGTAAACTTAATTGTAGCAGCCAGCATCAAGTAGCTGCTGCCATGGGGTGTATTAAAAGGGCATAGAGGCACACAATGAGAACATTATTCTCCCACTGGTCAGACCTCACATGGTATATTGTGTAAAGTTTTGGGCACCAGTGCACGAGAAAGACATTATACAGCTTGAACAGGTTCAAAGGCGGGCAACAAAAATAAAAGGACTGGGTGGACTACAATATCCAGAAAGATTAGAGAAAAGATGGCTTCCGGGTGACATAAATATGTAAAACTATATCAGAGGTCAATATAGAAATCTCTCCCAAGATCTATTTATACCTAGGACTGTATCCAGAACAAGGGGACATCCTCTACGCCCTAGAGGAAAGAAAGTTTCTAAACATAGAAACAGAGTTCAGAAAGGGTCTGGATGCATTTCTAGAGTGTAGTAATATTACAAGTTATAGTGACTAGGATTCTGGAGAAGGGTCATTAATCCAGGGATTTATTCTGACTGACAGATTGGAGACAAGGAGAATTATTTCCCTAGAATGAGGACAATTGGCTTCTTCCTCGTGGCAGTTTTTGCCTTCTTCTGGATCAACACCATAGCACACTAGACTAAACTGGATGGACATCTGTCCTTTTTCAGCCTTACACACTATAAGAAGAAAAGAACATGTATCACTATTTGGTCTTAATCAGTAAAAAACAAATAGGTATATATGTACATTACTTTTTAGAGGTTAAAATGTGCTTTATCCAGCTACAGTACATATCAGATGGCACATAGTGCACCAAGTGTGGCTATATCAAGGCTTGAAATCACCTATACAGGTGAAGATATACTTTTGGCATGCACAGTGATTTACTATACTCAGCACTTACATACACTCACTTAAGACTCATGGGTGTATATAAATCGGGTATAATATGTACTACTTTTCATTTACTTAAATAATGCCTGCTCTGATTGGGTTATATTTTAATGTAAAAATTCCCAAACCATATGACATTTTGTTGAAACCTTTGTGTCTATAGTTCACAAAGACATTAAAAAATTAGGAAAAAGATTTCCAATCAAAAAACTTAAAGAGTGAACTCACATAATTTGCACAAATACTAAAATCATTAAAGGGGTTGTCCACCTGCTATAAAAATCATAGCAACAACTTTTGCAGCCTAGTAAAATAAAAAAAACTTAAACTCCCCTTACTCTGATCCCCGTTTTCAGCATCTCCCCAGTCTTCTGTTGAAATTCCACCACTTCCGAACGAGGTTGTCACCGGCTCCGATTGGCTGCAGCGGGCATGTGCCTCTACTATCTCTGTTTACTTCCGAGTGATGTCATTTGGAGGCATGTAGCCACTGCAGCCAATTACAAGCCACTTTGGTGTAGTTCTCATACAGAAGTGACAGAATGTCAACAGAAGACCAAGGAGACGCTGGAACCATGGACCACAGAGGTAGGTGAGTATAATTTTTTTTATTTAACTGGGGCCTCAAGAGTTGTTACTTTGATATTTAAGGAGGTGAACAACCCCTTTATATAAACTCATGATAGTTTAGGGATTGTTGTACTCCAATCCAATTGTTGTATTCCAAACTTATTTTTGCTTACAGAAGCATTCCACCTTTGTCAAACTGCATTAAAATATAGTACAATATCACAAACTAAGATAAATATCTGACACCCATGCATCTGATTCTATGTACTGTATATGTATACAGTTTACCCAAAATTTATAAATATTTATGCCATCCACCAGAATGACCTATAGTTTCTGGGTGTGATTGCCTAGCTCCTGCATCTGCTTGCTTGCTCTTTCATCTGTTTTATTCCTTTTTACAGATAGGACATTCATATGTAAAGGATACTACCTTTTCCCAATGTTTTGCATAATATTACATTGCAATCTGGCAGGATCCTCTTGGTTAAAAAAGGCCATTCAACACTTATAAATAAATAATCCAAATGAAGTAGGGATCACAGCTGTACATAAAGCTTCTAACAAGCTAATGAATACAGTGCAGATCAATGTAAATTCATCATTGAATTTCCCAGTTTTATACAAACCCATAACAACTTTCTTTTTGAAGACAAGTTCTTAAAAAAGCCCGGACTTCAGAGGGTTGTTACATTGCTATGAAGTGCATTTTACTTCAAGTATTTTACATTATTTGGTCTACTGTACAATTATCCAGAACTCCTTATTATGGCTACAACAAAATAAATAAAAGTAATAAAAACCTTTACCGGGACTCATAAAGTAGTAAAAAGTAAAAGACTTAAGGTATTTGGGGAACTGACAAAAATGGAAGTGTAACATTTATTTGTTTCATACATTTGATGTGATTTGAGACATAACGTGGTCTAAGTTACAAGTGGGACTTTGCGAGGTTTGTTACTTTTATAAACTCTAGATACTGACAAATGTTTTGTTTTTAAATTTCATCTTCAGTTAATGCAAGTTGCAGTTGTCCAAAGGAGCCCTAAGAGTTGATTCATAACCCAAGCAAGAAAAGCCTTTATCAAAACCTGCTATCATTTGGTGGTATGTATTGTTGTAATGAACCAGGGTCGTTGATCCTATGGGCCGCCGCAAGTGGTGGTACGGGCCTCACCAGGGAGCGGAGTCTAAGTGGTTCCTGGTTTTCCACCAGGTCGCTACCCCTGATGTGACTTGCTTGGGGTGGTAGCCGAGGTGCAGCGTAGAGCAAAATTTTGACAGGAAACTCGTAGTCGGGGGGGGCCAAAAGGAAGGCGGGCACGAAGGATGGGGGGTCGGAGAACTAACCTGGAGGTAAGTACACAAAACAGCAACCAAAACCAGAGGAGGCTTACTCGCAATTTGGGGGTAGGGGCACTTTGGATTGGGCAAAGTGTTTCCGAAGGGGTGACATTATATAGGGTCAGCGGCCGGCAGCAACCAAAAACCCGGAAACGCGGCCCTTCAAATCTTGGAGAGCCGGCACCGGCCGGCAGACAGGCGCAGGGAAGCAGGAGCGTGGCCGGGTAAGTAGCTGCGCCCGAATGAGCGAATGCGCCCGCGGCCCGAATCCCAAACCGGGGCCGCTCGCCATGGGCGAAAGAAGGGGCCCACGGGCTCCCGAAGTCGTGACAGTACCCCCCCCCCCTTTGGCCTCCCCCTTTTCCTAGCCTGGAGAAATCTCTGCAGTAGATTACGGTCATAAAGTTGTCCTCCGGTTCCCACGATCTTTTCTCCGGCCCAAACCCCTTCCAGTCGATGAGAAAGTGACGCTTCCTCCTGATCGTCTTCATAGCCAAGATTTCTTTCATGGTGAAGACATCGGAAGTATCAGCCTCAGGAGAAGGCTTCTGAGAGAACCTATTCACGATGAAGGGCTTCAGCAGAGAGACGTGGAAGGAGTTCAGGATGCGCATCGAGGGAGGTAACTTGAGCTTGTAAGCCACTGGGTTGATCTTTTTCAGAACCACAAATGGACAGAAATACCGGGGGCCTAGCTTGTAGCTGCAGATCTTCAGGCGAACGTACCTGGATGATAACCAGACCTTATCCCCGGGGGAAAAAGATGGAGGAGGTCTCCTGTACCTGTCTGCTCGGAGTTTAGTCTGGGTAGAGGCCCGTTGCAGAGATCGCTGAATGTCACTCCAGATGGCCCTCAAGTCGCGAACCAGGGTGTCTACAGCAGGAGCGTCCGAGGCAGACACCAGTGGGAGGGGAGGGTAGGGTTGAAGTCCATACACCACAAAAAATGGAGAGGCACCAGCAGAGGCAGAATCCAAATAATTATAGGAGAACCGGAGACGAAATGGTGCAAGTAATTCTCCAGGATCTGGTTGACCCTCTCCACCTGCCCAGAGGAGAAGTCCAGATTCACTTTTAACTGGGAGCAGAGAGATCGCCAGAATCTTGACACGAACTGCACTTAACGGTCAGAAACAATATGATGAGGGAGACCATGTAAACGAAAAACTTGCAGGAAAAAAAGACTCGCAAGGCGAGGTGCAGAAGGCAGGCCAGGCAGGGGTACGAAGTGCGCCATCTTTGAGAAGCGATCCATGACAACCCAAATGACAGTATTACCAGCAGATGACGGAAGATCCGTAATGAAGTCCATGGCAACATGGGACCAAGCGCGATTAGGAATGGGCAAGGGTTGAAGCAAACCCGCAGGCTTAAGGTGAGGCGTCTTGTTGCGGGCACAAACAGGACACGAAGCCACAAAGTCTTTGACGTCTTTGACAAGGTCAGGCCACCAGTAGTAGCAGGCTATGAGCTGTCCCATCTTTCGCACTCCAGGATGGCTGGCTAACCGCGAACCATGCCCCCACTTCAGAATTTTCCTGAGAAGTGCAGGTCGCACCAAACTCTTGCCAGGGTGTATCTGTCGGAGATCCACTGGGGCCACGGAAATTAAATGATCCGGTGGGATGATGTGACAAGGAGGTGATTCCTCACCAAAAATGTCCGAGGAACGGGACCTTGATGTTCTTTTCGGCGGGATGGAAATGGATTACGAAGTTAAATCGCGAGAAAAAGAAGGACCAGCGAGCCTGCCGGGGGTTGAGGCGTTGGGCTGTCTGTATGTACGTGAGGTTCTTGTGGTCAGAATAAATAGTGACTGGATGACGAGCCCCCTCCAGAATATGGCGCAATTCCTCTAAGGCTAACTTAATAGCCAGCAGCTCATGGTCTCGAATCATGTAATTCTTCTTGGCTGGTGTAATGCTAATAAGTTATTTGGCCATCAAGAATCCATATTGTTTGGATCCCTTTAAGACAGCTTGGCTTAACTCATATAATAAGTTAACCTTCTTAGTGCCTGCAAGAGTTAGTAAAAACAATATCTGTTTATGTATTCTTATCGCATAGTTGTTTGATAAGAAGAGTGTTCCTACCAGGAGTATTCATCAACTGGTCTCATTTTCGCATAGTTTTCTAATTATTTCACAGTTTCGGTATCCATGTTGCCAGGAGTTTTCTGACATGATGATTCTTATCCAATGATGGCTTTGTCCGGTGTAAGGTGACCTCTCGAGAACTGGCCATTCAAGAGAGAGATGTTATATTGGACAAATGTAACCTATCAGAGTTTGTGTAACATTTGGTTACACAGGCACTTGTTTTCACATGAGATATAAGTTGGAGCACATAGTTGTGAGATGAGAAGCCATCTTGGACCGGGGACGCCCTGTGTAGATCCCAGGGGATCTCTCTGTTCTCACCGCTGTCGGCTTCTCCAGCGGACGGAGATTAAGACAGATTTGAAATCCTGGTGAGGTGTAAGTATGGCACTGAATTTGAAGACCTGAGATGGTGACGCTAACTGGTCCTGGGGGCAGAAGATTGATTCAGGTGCTTTAAAGTATGTTAACCCTTGTGATGCACTGAGTTCTAAGACCTGCTATAGTGATGCTAACTGGTCCTTGGGGCAGGATAGATTTAGGTGCTTTACAGTGCACAGTGTTAATAATGCAGTATTGTACTAACCTATGGACTTGCCAAAAGGCACTGAAGGATTCTGTAGTGGGGGATGGGTTGCAGTGCTTTATTGTATTGTACTCACTAGTGATAAGTGTGAGTGCTTTGCCTTATTGCATTTCATCCTGTGGACCAATCATAGGTTCAGGAGCTTTAGGGCAGGAGATGAGTGTTTATGCTTAACCTTTGTCACTTATATGATGTAAATGTGTACTTAACTTTTGTTACTTATATCATGCAAAAGTATACACAATATCACACTATCTTCCTTTAGTTTTATGTAATCACTTAGTTCTTCATATAATAAAGTTTATAAAGCCTTTGGTGTTGCCTTCTTTAAAGCCGTACAGGACCCCTTAAGATAGTTGGCAAAACAGCTGGAGAGAATGTTTTCGAAAAGAAACCACAAGTGATGGTCTTGCCCTTAGGATCTCGCTGATTGAGCACCGCCCCTGCTCCCATGGAAGAGACATCTTCCTCCAGGAAAAAAGGCTTCTCAATGTCCGGACGGGCCAGGATAGGGGCCGATGCAAATACCGACTTGAGCCGGGAGAATGCGTATTCAGCTGCCTGTGGCCAAAGCTTAGGATTGCCCAACTTCTTAGTAAGAGCCACAATTGGGGCTACCACCGTGGAGAAGTGCGGGATGAACTGTCGGTAGTAGTTGGCGAACCCCAAAAAGCGTTGAATGTCTCGTAGGCCGAGAGGGCGGGGCCACTGCCTGACGGCAGACAGCTTGGCCGGGTCCATTTGAAGTCCCTTGTCAGAGATTATGTACCCGAGGAATGGCAAGCTGGACTGATGAAATTGGCACTTCTCCAACATGGCATAAAGGTGATTCTCTCTGAGGCGTCCAAGGACCTGGCACACATGGAGACAGTGGGTTTTTAGGTCAGGCAAGAAGACCAGAATATCGTCCAAGTATACTACAATGCAGGAATAAAGGAGGTCACGAAAGATCTCATTCACAAACTCCTGAAAGACCGCCGGGGCATTGCACAGGCCGAATGGCATATCTAAATACTCGAAATGGCCATCACATGTGTTAAACGCCGTCTTCTATTCGTCGCCCCGCCAAATGTGGATGAGATTATAGGCTCCACGTAGATCCAATTTGGAGAAAATCCTGGCCCTGCGAAGCCGGTCAAAGAGCTTCATGATCAGAGGTAACGGTTCTTCACGGTTATTTTATTCAGTCCACGATAGTCAATGCAGGGATGTAGAGAGCCATCTTTTTTCTCCATGAAGAAGAATCCGGCACCAACAGGGGACGTGGACTTGCGGATGAAGCCCTTCCTGAGATTCTCTTGTATATAGGCCGACATAGCTTCGGTCTCAGCAACTGACAGCGGATAAACCCTGCCTCGAGGAGGACTCGTGCCAGGCAACAGGTCAATGGGAAAGTCGTAAGGACGATGAGGAGGCAAGGTCTCCGCCTGCTTTTCGGAAAACACGTTCGCAAAATCTTGGTATTCCAGAGGGAGACACAGCAAGGGTTTAGAGGGCATTGGTGGAGAAGCGGGGAGCACCGGGCGAGGTGCCACAAGACAACGAGTTTGGCAGTCTTGTCCCCAACACATTACTTCGCCCGTTTCCCAGTCCAGCATAGAGGCGTGGTGCTGCAGCCAGGGGAGCCCCAGCAGGATTGCTAAAGAGGAGGGGGCAGCACATAGAATGCGATCTTCTCTCCGTGGAGCGCCCCAACGTGCATAGACACTGGCTCCGTGCGGAATCGAATGGTGTCACGCAGGATAACTCCATTCACGGATGAAATGACCAAGGGCTTCTCGAAGCGGACCACCAGGAGACGAAGTTTCGACACTAAAGCAGCGTCCATGAAGTTCCCGGCTGACCCGGAATCAAGGAAGGCAGGGACTTGAACTTGAGCACCTGATACGACCTGCACCGGCATAGTCAAACGAGGAGAGGAACTGTTCACACCTAGGGACGCCTCTCTCACGAACCCTAGGTGCGCACATTTCCCGGACAGGGGGCACAAGGGACAGTCCCTCAGGAAATGCACCGGACTGGCAAAGTACAGGCACAGGTTCTCAGCGCGACTTCGGGACCGCTCTTGTTCTGTAAAGCTTGACGCGGTCGATTTGCATAGGTTCTTCCCCGGAGTGCTGCGGGAGTGGCAGAGGAGGCTTCTGGAACACCAGAACCAGGCGAGGGAACTGGCGAGGCCGAACCAAGTGGCGTTCCTGACGGAGCTCCTCCTGTCTCTCGGAAAAGCGCACGTCGATACAAGTGGCCAAATGGATCAGCTCGCTTAAGGACTTCGGGAGGTCTCTTGCAGACAGTGCGTCCTTGACTCTGCTGGAGAGACCCTTCGTGAAGGTAGCACACAAAGCCACTTCTTTCCAGGTCAGCTCAGAGACCAGCGTGCGGAACTGGACAGCGTAGTCCCCTACCGTAGAATCCCCTTGGCGCAAGTTCAGATGTGCGGTTTCCGCAGAGGATGTGCGTGCTGGCTCCTCAAACACGCAACAAAACTCCTTAAAAAAGGTCTGCAGATCTGATGTCACAGGGTCGCCTCTGTCCCAGAGGAGTGTGGCCCAGGCCAGGGCCTTCCCGGAGAGTAAACTGACCACAAACGCTACCTTTGACCGTTCAGATGGAAACTGGTCGGCCATCAGTTCCATGTGCATGGAGCACTGTGTAACAAATCTCCTGCAGAGTTTCGGATCTCCATCAAACTTAGTAGGTAGCGACTGACGGAGCTTGGGTCCCACGGAGGTAGACGAAGAGGCTGGCATAGGAGGAACCACGGGAGGAGACAGTGGCCGTTGCTGAGAGGCAGTACGTTGCTGCATCATGGCGGTCAACTGGTCTAACTGATGCGCCTGTTGCGCCAATTGCTGGGACTGCTGAGCTACAATAGACGTATGGTCCGCCACACTGGGTAAAGGCACCTTGGCGGGATCCATGGCTAAAACCAACTGTATTGAACCAGGGTAGTGGATCCACTGGGCCGCCGCAAGCTGTGGTACGGGACACACCAGGGAGCGGAGTCTAAGTGGGTCCCGGTTTTCACCAGAGTCCGCCGCAAAGCGGGATGGACTTGCTGCGGCGGGATTCCACCAGGTCGCTACCCCTGATGTGACTTGCTTGCGGTGGTAGCCGAGGTGCAGCGTAGAGCAAGATTGACAGGCAAACTCGTAGTTGGGGATGGGCCAGAAGGTCAGTGCAGGCAGCGAAGGATTGTGGTCGGAGAACGTAAGCCGGAGGGACTGGTACACAGAAATAGCAACCAGAACACAGAGAAGGCTTCCTCGCATAGGGTATGGGCACTATGGATTCGGCAAAGTGCTTCCGGAAGGTGGAGCATTATATAGGGTCAGCGGGCGGCAGCAGCCAATTACTGGCATGCTGGCCCTTTAAATCTGGGAGAGCCGGCGCGCACGCGACCTAAGTAGCGGGACCGCGTGCACTGGCCGGCAGACAGGCGCAGGGAAGCAGGAGTAAGTAGTTGCGCCCGAATGAGCGAGTGCGCCCGCAGCCCGACATGCAAACCACGGCGCCGATCGCCACAGGCGCAAGGAGGGACCCCGGGGACCGAGTGTGCCTGCAGCCTGAACTGCGGGCTGCGCCGCAAGTCGTGACAATTGTCCTGTATTTAGATTTGCCTCTTGGCAACTGGGGGCATTAAGAAAGCCATGTGGCTCAGAGAGACAAATCATTAGAGTTGTAAAGGGCAAAGACAGATTCCTCCTTATTGTCTGCTCTTTGGCTAAATTGGTCACAATGGTAGTAGGCCATTAGTAAATTAATTCAAAATTACCTCCTTGCTTTCCTTCACAGTCATTCTTTCGAGCATAAAAAGATCGAAATACAGATTAACTGACCAAAAAGAGACCTATGTATTCTTTGACATCTACATTCATAGACTTGCTAGGCTAACGCACCTTTTTAATTCAGTCTAATTCTTTGACTATCAGGATATAGCATAACGCACACCTATGTGGTGGGTGCTCAGTGTTAAGGTCAAAATTGACCAAGTAACAAATAGTAGTAGAGAACCACGGCACACTAATTCTGGTATTATGAGAATAATAGAATGGTTTTTTTTTTTTTTTTTAAATAGATACTGTATATACTCGAGTATAAGCCGAGTCTTTCTGCACAAAACATGTGCTGAAAAATCCCCCCTCGGCTTATACTCGAGTCACTGTCGGCACTCGGGCGCTGCGATGGCCCATGCGCCGACAAGGGACGCTTCAATTATATGCGACTCCTCAGGGAGCACATATAACTGAAGGCCGAGTGAGCGCACAGTGTCCGGACGCTGCGGTGGTCTGGGCACTGTCAGCGATCCCTTCACCTATATGCGACTCCTCTGGAGCGCATATAGGTGAAGAGATACCACTGCGAGGCAGAGAGTGAGCGCTCCCTTCTCCGCAGTGGACTCCGGGCGGCTGCTGACTGGCGGCTGTCCGGAGTGTCCGGCACAGGCAACGTGTGTCATCACGCTGCGTGCGTGGCCTGATGACATCACCCGCCTGTGCCGAGAAGACCGAGGAGCGCGCCCAGGAGACGGAGCAGCGGGGATCGAGGTAAGTGGTTGTTTTTTTTATTTTTTAAACTGCCTACAGCCTGCCCTATACCTGCCTACAGCCTGCCCTATGACCAAGGTCGCACTCTAAGACCGAAACGCGTCAGCATGTACTAGCTTCACATGTCGGGGACTACCGCTACCTATGCTGATCACTTATGCACATGCATACTTTGTTGATTTTATGTTTGTAATTTTTCAATAAACCTTGGATGATTTTACTCTACATTGGATCGTGCTGGACCATCTACCGTTTTCTTCTGCTACAGCCTGCCCTATACCTGCCTACAGCCTGCCCTATACCTGCCTACAGCCTGCCCTATACCTGCCTACAGCCTGCCCTATACCTGCCTACAGCCTGCCCTATACCTGCCATATACCTGCCTACAGCCTGCCCTAAACCTGCCCTATACCTACCTACAGCTGTAGGCAGGTATAGGTTTAGGTATAGGGCCCTAAACCTGCTCTATACCTGCCTACAGCCTGCCCTATACCTGCCCTATACCTGCCTACAGCCTACCCTATACCTGCCTACAGCCTGCCCTATACCTGCCTCCAGCCTGCCCATAACGCCTATACCTGCCTACAGCCGCCTTATACCTGCCTATGGGGCCATATACCTGTCTATTACCTGCGTATGGGGCCCTATACCTGCCTATAATCTGCTTATGGGGGATATATAACTGCCTATTACATGCCTATGGCCCTATGGGGCCATATACCTGCCTATGGGGCCATATATCTGCCTATGCGGCCATATATCTGCCTATAACTGCCTATGGGGGAAATTAAACCGCCTATGTAAATTTATTGGTATCCATTTTTATTTTTAAAATTTACCAGTAGCCGCTGCATTTTCTACCCTAGGCTTATACTCGAGTCAATAAGTTTTCCCGTTTTTTGGGGCAAAAGTAGGTGCCTCGGCTTATACTCGGGTCGGCTTATACTCGAGTATTTACGGTAATCAGATACTGCTTACAAGGAATATTTTGTATAAAAGTTACAGTGATATAATAGATGCCATAAGATTAGACGTTTCAGACGTAGCCTTTGTCACAAAAGACATCATAGTAGATATGAGGAATAAGAAGGGTTAAAAACAAGGGGTGAATATATCAGGATGAAAGCAAGAATGGCGCTGGTCAGAGAAGGCACAAAGGTATGAGGTAAGGTTGCAATTCTAAGTATGGGCTGTTAACAGCAGGAAAAAGCATATAGGAGCCCAGGAAGCGTCTGTTGACTGCCAGCGTCATCAGCATCTGCACAAAATCGTTTTATACCCTAGCATCTTTCACAGATTTACCTTGGGGCTTCAATACAAAAACCCTTACGATGAAATATTTTATATAAAAATATATATATATATAATAAATAATATAAATATATATATATATATATATATTTGGGGGCAACCCTAAAAAACCCAGAAAGGCCCCTTTAAAAGCAGACTGACGGGCCAAACCCCCCAGGTATAACACACGGGGTTTTAAATTTTATCCAGAAAAAAAACCACAGGGGGAAAGTTTTGGGCACGGGGGGGTATAAAAACCCAAAAATTCAGCTTATTTTAGCTTTAAACATTGCATACAAGCCCTCCGCCAGTGTTTGGGCGGCCCTCACCCTTTTGGGATGCTTCAGTAGTGGATCCAGTCCTTCCTCCCAATGACAGAGCAAACTAAACACCTCCAGCACACAGCTCTTCCCCCCTGCAGACTGACAACCCCCCTTCCCTTTCCGGGGGCCCCACCTGTCTTTTTCCCTAGCCAGGCTCTTACAAGGGCTGGAAACCCGGGCCTGGAATAAGTGGGAAAGGCCCCTTACCCACCCCCTTCCCCTTCGGGCCCCACCAGTAAAAGCCAGAACCCCGGGTCCCCCTTTTGCCCTCCTACAAAAAATAATAATAAAACCCATAAAATTTCACTAATTGGGAAAAAGTTAACAGGGTTGGGTTTTTTAAGTAATTTGGGTTTAAATTTTTTTTACTTTGTATGGTTCTGACACCCACATTTCTAAAATACTAAGCAATTCCCAGGAGTACAGTGGAACTGATACCAAAACCCCACCTTTTTAAACCTTCCCCACGTACTGTACTGCTCAGCCCCCGCCCTTTTAGGGGCCCGGCCCGGGACTGGGAAACAGTAATTCTGCGGGAAGCTGGCGGCAGAGTTTAACTCCTTAAATCCCATTGACGACTTCCCACAGCTTCACCCCTCTCCAGCCTTCTGATGGCCTGGGATAGTACATTCGAACTATAAGACATCCCCCCCATTACCCTCCCAAATTTTTGGGGAAAAAGGTGCATCTTATAGTCTTAAAAATACGGTATTATTATATATGCTTTATTTTATTTTTATTTTTCAAGTCATGGTTATACTTGCCTTATATTTAGTTTTTCTTGTGTTATACTTTCAAATGCATGCGTTATATATTGTATTTTTATTTGCTTTTACTCTTCTTGTTTTCTAATGACATAAGTCCTATTAAGGTCTATGACCGAAACGTCACACAACGTTTATGTGTCACTTCGCATTTCCCTACTTCAAATTAATGTGGATCTCATTTTTGGGATTTGGGGAATAAAAAAAACTCTGGGGGGAAAATCTAAAATTTTTTTTTTTTTTTTTTTCTTTTTTTTTTTTTTTTTTTTTCATTTACCATTTTTGTAACTTGCAACAGACACACCATAGAGTGTAATGCATCAAACTTTGTCTCATTATAGGTGCAATAAAACGTGTCATGCCATCTATAGAACAGTGTGCCAGCAGTTTTTTTTGCCGCAATATACACCTAAAAAATACTGCATGAAAACTCATAGATGTCGCCCTATATGATTTTCACAACAAATGGATTCTGGAGTGCTGATGTTCTACATTACACTGCATATTTTTTCACCAAGCACCCACTACAACCAAATAAATCCCATACAGAGTGCCGTAACATTGATTCTTTGAAAGATATATGTAAGACAATTGTATTTACATAGCATAGTGTATGTCTGAGGTGAATTGTTTCCTTTACAAGTATGAGTAATATGACTACAGACATGCAAGCATGAGGAAATCAGATTCCCTGACACTGCTTTCCCAATGCCATAAACAAAAAGCATGCACGTCTTATTGTTTGTTTTTCCCCTGTGAGAACAAGGGGCAAATAAAAGTACGGGAATTTTCTTTTTTTTACCATTTTTAGTTCAAAAAGGAAAAATAAAAACATTTTTATATGTTCAATCTATTTTTTGTTTGTGGGGTGTTCTGTGTACAGTAATTTAACCCCTTAAGCACCAGGCCCAGAAGGACAAAAAAACCAGTATTTTAAAGTTTGTAACTTTTTTTTTTTTTTAAATGACGCAAATTTGTATAGGGTTTTTTTTTAATTTAGGAAGTTTTTTTTTTTTAGGGAAGTTTTTAAGGTTTCAAAAGGGGTAGTGACCATCATTACATTGGGAGAGAGAGCGGCAGCTTGCAGTCAGGCAGTGGCGCAGCCCGAATTCGGTAGGTGGGCCGGGGTCAGCGGAAGCGCAGTGCGAGGTTTGGGGGCCAAAAGGCCACGTTTAGACCACCCCCTTTGCAGGGCCCAGAAAATACGGAAAACCCAAAGGGGGCGAACATGGTTTTTATTAAATTGTGGGGGAGAAAGTAAAACTGACCAGGGACCAAAAAGTTTTCACCACCCCCAACAACATCATGCATTCACCATACGTGGCGGGGAAAGGTCCAGAAAGAAGGGGCCATCCTGCGCAACAGCAGCAGCCCCAGTGTCCCCCCTCCATTCCAGCAGTCAAGGCTCACCACCTCTGCCAAAAACAACTCCCCTTTCTTTTACATCATCTACCGGTCCAATACTTCTCTCCTCGGGACTCAGGGCCAGCAGCGTTCACCGAACAATGCCAAGAACAGCAGATGCTCTACCAACCCTAAGTGCAAACTGACCTGCTCCGTCCAAGTTGGGGGACTGCATCCTCCCTTTTTTTAAGGCGGACTCGCACATTCAAGGAACGGGCCCGGAAACTGTGCATTCACTTCTTTTTGCCATTTCTACACGCCAACAAAAACCCCCCTTTAACTAAACAGAACAAGAAATATAAACAGAGAAAAAAAAAAATTGAGAAAAAGGGGAAAATTATGAACAGGGAAAAATAAATTAACAGGGGGAAATTGAGAGCGGGGGAAAAATTTATGACAGGGGGATAATGATGAACATGAATAAATATAAAAGAAAAAAAGGGGGGCTGCTCTATGGTGAAGTATGTTCAAATTGGAAAAAGTAAAGAATTAAAATGGTTGAAGCTCACCTGTACTGTTTGTATGCATATAATAGAGAGGGCACAACGCTCATAGAACGCAAGGCTTGGCTGTCTCTCTGAGCCTCCGAACGCAGCCGCTGACCCTTCACTACCGGACCGTGATCGCCCGGCAACTTGTACTAACAATGTAGAAAATACCGAGGGAATAGAAGATGGATCCGTTGCCCCTGTTCTAGAACAAAATGCCCCTTCCTCCTACGGGTACGAGGATATGTTAAAATAAAGTATTTATTCTAATACAAAAAAATTGTTAAAAGAGCAATTAGACCGTTTTATCCCAAATGAACACTACAATAACGCGTTGTCTCGCCGCAACACCGGCTACATCCATCAGATACAAAGAGTCACAGTGAGAGTTCCTTTACACATTGTATTTAAAGTAACAGGAGTGTACCCATTGGTTACTTCGTGATCCCATCATAATAAAGTACCATAGACGACATTGTGATGTTGGTACCAATGAAAGTCTAAGAGTGGTATGTAACTGTAAACAGTAACTCACTGACGTTTTACCTGCTGATTGTCCAATACAATCTCCCGCCATGTGCTCTACAATCCTCTGTTTTTAACACGCCTTTCACTTTTATTTTGAACAGTCCCACTCTTTGATTTCATTGGCTACAACATCACACTTCTCTATGGACTTTATTATTTGGATACGAAGTAGCCAATGTGGTACACTAATCCTTTTACTTTCAATACAATGTCATATACCGGACTCTCACTGTAACACATTTAGCTGATGAAGCGCCGGTGTGTCGGCGAGCAACGCATTATATTAGTGTTCATGTGGAAAAGGTTCTAAATGCTCTTTTTTCAAAATTTTTTTTATTAGAATAAAAACTTTTTTTTAACATACCCGGACCCGAGGGGAAGCATTTTTCTAAAAACAGGCCCCGGGATCCTTCATCTATACCTCGTTTTTTTCACATGAATAAAAAATTTTAACGGGGGGAAATTATGAACAGAAAAGGCCCAAAACATGATTTTTGATGACAAATAAGGGATATTCCCCTGGTTTTTTTGATGACCATGAAAGCTCATCCGTGACGCCTCCGTTTCTCAGCCCTTTTGGGGAAAAAGTTTTTTGCGTCGCCAACAGGGGATGCATAACGTCATTCCACTGCTTCATTTCTGAACACGGGGAAAAAACTTCGGGTCAGGGGACGAGACTGGCACAAAACCCAGCCACTATCCATGGGGCTAACGGGGAAAGGGGGAAAATTTAAGCACAAGCATGTCTGGCGAAAATTTTTTTTTTTAAAATTCGGGTGACGGAAGGGGCGGGATAAACCCGGGAGGATTGGGAAGACGGGAAGATGCCCCAACACACTGTGGCAGTATACAGGGAGAGGGGGGCGGGGATTCCCTCAATTTCATTTGCCAGAGGGCCCGCTGCATGGTGAATGTACTGAATTTCCCCACCCCAAGGGATACTTCGGGCTCCCACCCTTTTGGGACCCTCATCCCGGCCCCAAAAAGGGGCATTTTTTTCACCTGCCAAAACGGAGGAAAAACCAACTATATAAGACATCCATGTAGTCGTTGGCCGCTCCCTATCTGCCCATGGTCCATCCCTATATAGCAGTCTGCCCGGGGGGGGTTCATTAACGCCATGTACCACGCCACGGCGCGTGGGAGGGGGGGGGGTTACGGCGTACCAGCCCCAAAGGCGCAAACCTATCTGGAGTTTTTAGACATTTTCTTCACCTCCTGTGATTTAGTTACCCACCAGAAACCCACCCTGACAACCCAAACCCTGGATTTTTTGGCTACCTGCCCACACTATTTCTGAGCGCCACCCGCTGTTCCCACACTGCGCCAGCTCCCCTTTCACACCCACCATCTTTACCAAGGACTGGTATGCCCCCCCCACCTATCCACCTTCACGGCCATTACAGCCTTCTAGCTCTGCCACTTCACCACTCAAGTCCCTCATGCGTTTCAACTGACACTTCCTCAGTCACACTCTGGGGTTTTTAAAAAAGCTGTTTCCACTCTCCACCCTCTATGACAACCACACTATGGTTGGTTTTCCCCCTTCTTTAATCTTGATCATAAAAAACAACAAAACACATAAAATTTTCCCCATTTATTTATTTTTGGGTTAAACTCCTGTTTCTTTTTTGGTTCACAATGAGGGTTTAATTGACCAACTGAAAGGGGGAAACACTGAAAGATCAAAAAAATGCAAAAATTGTATCAATGCAAAAAATTTACTGATACACCCTCTCCATTTTTTTTGGGGGGGGGGCTCTACTTACAGATTTAACGAAAAACCAAAATAAAAAAAAATTTAAGTTCCACAAAAAAACAATAAAGACCATTTAAATTTAACAAAAAACCAAAAATGGGTTTTACACAGAATTTTCCCACAAAAGTGAATACATTAACCTGGGACAGATTAAAATACCCAACCGTCTGAAGTGAAAGATTTCAATGATGGGCAGAAATACGCACACCCTGTTTTTCCTCCAAATTTTCCCAAAAAGACAAAGGAGAAATTAAACCTTGATATAAAAAAAGCTACAGAAAAAAAAAAAAAAATTGAGGGATTAAGGGCAAATAAAACACACCCTGTTTTCACTCCAAATTAACCCCCCTAACAACAGCTTTAAATTTCCCTTGGGTATTAAAGTGTTTCCGAAATGGACAAAGAAATTTAGTCTTTTTGGGGGGGAAAAAAACGCGTATTTTACCTATAAAACCACGCAGGCTTTAAATTTAAACCCCTTATATTAAAAGCCCCAGAAAGACCAAAAAATTTAGCTAATGGGGGGGAAAAAAACGCTGATTTTTCTCCATATAAAACCACTAACAGGTTAATTTAAACCCCTTGATATTAAATGGGCCTAAAATAACAATGAAATTTGCATAATGGGGGGTGAAAAACACCTTTTATTTTCCCAATAAACCACTAACAGCTTTAATTTAACCTTGGGTATTACATGCGCTCCAGAAATTTCCAGAAAAATTTAGTCAATATGGGGTGAAAAAAACACCTTTGTTTTACTACAAAATCACCCCCAACAGCGGCTTTAAATTTTTTTCCTTTTTAAAAAAATGCGCTCCAGAAAACCAAAAAATTTTTTCGAATGGGGTGAAAAACCCCTGTATTTTACTACAAAACACCACTAAAAACAGCTTAATTTAAACCCCCATTTTTAATGGCTCAGAAAGAACGATGAAAATTTAAACAAATATGGTGGTGAAAAACACCTTAATTTTTTTTCCATATAAAACCACAACAGTCTTAATTTTCCCTTTTGGGTAAATTCTCGCTCCAGAAAATTTCCAGAAGAAAATTTTTCCCCAATGGGGTAAAAACACCGTGTTTTACAAAAAACACCCATAACGCACTTAATAACCTTTGATATTTAAATGCGCTCCAGAAATGACCAAAGAAATTAAATTTTATATGGGGTGAAAAACACGCTGTATTTTACTACAAATCACCACTAACAACAGGGTTAAATTTAACCCCCTTAAATATTAAATGACCTAAAATGAACAATAAATTTAATATTTATAAGGGGTAAAAAAACCCCAAAAAACCCGTATTTTACTCCAAAAAGGGCCATAACAGGCTTAGAAATCCTTTAAATGAAAATTTCCCACTGAAATGAAAAGTGAATTTAATATAAAGGCAAATTTTAACCCCCCCCACAAACTAAAAAAAAAAAACAAAAAAACAGTTTCTTTCAGAATGGATCAGCAGATACAGAACGCGGGGACAACTGACAGACTTCTGGTGGTCTCCCCCACCAATCACTGATAACAGAAATTTGCTTTGAGTGAGAGCTATGCAGGAGCAGCAGCAGACGGGCGCTTATGTCAGGGCACAACGAGCGAACTGTGAGGAGAGAGTGTGCCGTCCTTATTTATAGTGCTGTGATGTCACAGAAGCCCGCTGGTCTCTGATTGCCTTCATGTCTGCACATGTCATTGAGGGTGTTCCTTTCTACCTCCCGGAGTTCTCTGCCCCATGTCACGCCATGTGCTTGCGGCCATTTTAGCAATTAAAAACACGCTTCGCCCCCAAACTTCAATGTCGTGCAGAACCGAAGTTTTCCTGAAATTCTAAACGAATTTTACTTCGTTAGACTCTATTTTCCCCTCTCTACCCTCTATACATGCAGGCATGTGACAGCTGAGGCCAGAGATTGGTTGCAGCATCATGTGATCCATGAATGTGACATCATCAGAGAGGGATGGGGGCCACTGAAGCTCTGGCAGTGCCTGAACAGTGATGATGAGAGAGGCGAGTGTGAGTTTATTTTTTACTTTAGCCCAGTAGGAGCTAGTAGAGAAGTTTTTTAAGTCCTGGAAAACCTATTTTATTAATTTTTACCTTTTATGTTGATATTTTTTCATCTTTATTAATTAAAACATGTTTTAGAGACCCAAGGCACTGTGATACAAATGGTTTACTGCAGTCTTTTGTTATTAACTATCTGATTACTCTCAGTATATATGCTGTATATGTATGTATATAGCACTGAAGTTGAATAACATTTTCAATATATTTAAATATTTTGTGAGATAATAGTAGAAATTTGGAGGAAGGGTTATATGATCATAATAAAAGAACGTTATCATTGGGTGTGACATCAACTTCTTTGAAAGGATGAGTGAGATCCCCTTCTGCTAATGATATTTCAGAATCAGCCTAGTCATGTATGTGTTAGTCATATACGTGGTATTTCTTCACTTGGTACAGTCGTGTCAAGAAGATGCTAGATTTATATTAGATTCATAATGTTCTTTTAATTACTGACACTCAAAACAATTGCTATATTTTTACTGTCATGAATGGACTGATTCTTGAAGCCCCTGTTATGTATCTCCTTATTATCCATGGCATTACAGAGCTTCATGACAGCGCTTATTGACAATGAACTCACTCATCCTCCTTAGAGCTGTCAGTTTCAGAACCAGTATGTGATTTAGGTGGCAGTTGCCATGGGATGTGATTCTAATGTAATATTTGGGTGCCAAACTGAGTGCCACACGATTACTGTGTGTGGCAGAGAATTGTAGTATTAATGATTTTCAATGATGGATACAATGTACTGATAGTTGTCACCCAGATAAACATGCCATTACTCTGTCCATTGTTTTCACTGCCGCTCTCAAATTAGTAATGATAAGAGATATAAGCATTAATTTAATGCCATAGTACAGGTTCTCTAGATTCTAACTATTAAATATGAGTGTATATTTTTCCTAGATAACTTTCACTTCCCTGTCCTCTTTCTTTCCTTACTAAAATATATTTTTACTGCTTTACATTTCTAAGTATCTGGAGCCATTCCTCAGCTGAGACTACCATCAAGTACCATCATAGTACAGCGCATACCTTAGCGCTTAACATAATATGTTCTGATTTTCTTATTTTACGTCTTCACACATTTACACTTCAGTTACTCAATTCAATTTATGGTTTGTGCTCATTTCAGATTATCAGCCTCATTAGACAGTAAATGAATCACATATTGCACAAGAGAACAAATAATTGTCCATTATGTCTAATCAACGCAAATTAATCTCTTCTACAAGCTAACGGTGACATCTGTTGTTTAATCAATGTGACCCTCCATTTCTACTTTTTTTTAAATAAGAAAAATGTTCATATTGACAATACTTTATTAATGATGTTTCCTGTAATTGAAGTTTGCCTTCAATATGCCCTATTTTTAATGAAGGAATGATGACTCTAAAATATAACAAACACTGTATGCCTCATATTTCTAGTCTGTAGGTGTATGATTTATATCAGGCAGGCTGTAATGTTATGTTCCAAACAATAAATTACATTTAACAAGAATACCATGGTTGGGTTGAGTTTTCATACTACATATGACAGTGAAATAATTAAACATATACTGTATTCTATCTATTAAAAGTCCTGCTTTCCAAACCACTTTCTTTCCCAAAGATCGTTGGCTTCTGGCAGGAAGTGGTATTATAATTCAGCATGGAGTTTCATCAAAATTGAGAAATAGAAATTTGCCTTTGATTTGTTGTTTCTCACTGATGTAATTACCTATATGCTTAACAATCACAAAATGTATTAGCATTGATCATTATACTGAGTAACTGAATGATGTCAAGGCAAGAACTCCAACTACTAAAAATACATAAGCAATACTTCCCCCTCTTTTTTCAAGGCATAACAGCTACAAGTAATCACATAATAGATGTTTTACCCTCCATTAATGTATTATTATATTTTAAGGGAACACTAAAAGAGCATTAATTCCTGACAACTAGAAGAAACAGCTATTGTGTGACCTTTACACTTGTTAGAGGGGCCTACAAGAATAACACATATTTTACAATTAAAGAATATGAATTAATGCCAAATAGCACAACTCTTTAATATATTACCTACACCATAGTAAGGAATCTCAACCTCCAATAGGCTGTGCAAAACTAACTGGGAACTTCACAGTCCTTCTTACTGTGTCTCTGTGGGTCTTAGATAGGCTAGTCTCTATTAAAGCCTTCCCATGTGTTTCAATTTGGCAGGCTTTGCTCGCAGCAGATACCCCAGGAAGACTATCTGCACCACTCTGATAAGTATGCCACTAACTACCACCGAAACGGACTTCTCTGAGCTACAACAAGTAAATGAGCACATGCATTTAACTCTGCACGGATACTCTGCAACAAAAACATACACGTAACTCAAGGGGAAGTAAAATGGAGTAAAACACCATAAATGGGATAAGGGTTGCCTTTTCTTGCATACTACTTATCTCCATAACTTATTAGCAGTTATGTATGCTGTATACAGGGGAAAACCTGTGTGCAGCATTTGTGCTGTATACCACATGTTGTGTGACACTGCCAAGCCTCTTGGAGAAGGGTTGGGAGAATATGAAGGTTGAAGGCATTGCTACTAAATCCTGGATGAAGAGGAAGGAAGGCAGTACTATCCTAGAAGAAAGAGTGGTCAGTGTCTCCTAGACTTGCTTTAATGGGCCTCCTAACCCCCTTTGTCTTTACATACTCCCTCCTCCTAAAGTGGACCCATGCTCCAGTTCAGTATTCTTTAGCAGACCCATCCCACCACATGGGTTACCCAGTTGTGGTCTTAAAACCACTTTAATAGCCAGAGGTGTCCCTGTGAAGGGATGAGTCCACTCTGTTATTGAACTGAACTTCTGGGCAAGGGTATAGCATGGTTTTCTGAAAAAAAGTCAGTGTGTTTGCTGCTAAGAGCAACTTCCTAGTTGCTGCTCACGGATGCCAACAGACCAGCATTGGTCATGAAAAATTTGATTAGTCTATACAATATAGTAATATCCAAGAGTTCTCTATTACAAAAACGTGACAATTGCATAACTTGAATATAATCCCCTTCCCTTAACAACTGCATTCTCCTCCAACAGCACTACCAACAATCCATTTGTCCTAAATCAACCTTCCTCCTACATAAGAAAAACACACCGACACAAACAAAATACAAAACATATAAACATATAATATTTCTATTAAATAACCTAAAACCACCATCAACACCACAGTCATCCAAACAGCTTCCAAAACCCAATGGGGCTGAGATCCTAAGAGCTACAAGGATCTGGTGACCGCTTAACATAAATGTAAACATTACAAAATCAATATATTACCCCCAGTCGTCACTACCAGTTCAGGGGCCCCTTAAGCCATTCCAGATTTACGGGGTCCTAGGGACTCCACCCTGCAAGAGCCCTGTAACGGATGAGTGGTAAAGCGGGTAGTGGACCCACTGGAACACTGCCGGGCTTGCTCCAAAGGGGCATAACTAAGCAGCCGTCGGGCATCTTCACAGAGCCTTTGATGGTAAGGATGGCTTATCCCAACAGCCGCCAGGTGCGACCTCAGAGCAGTCCCCAGCAGTGGCAGCTGACCAGACAGGCCACAAACAGAATAGGCACAAACAGAATAGGAACAAAGATAAAGCAGACTAGGTAAAGATATGTGCAGGAACAAACAAACAAAGACAGGACAAAACGGATGCCAACCAGGGGGGTTAAACGTAAGGCAAAGGAACAATACATAGACAGACTGGAAACAACACCAAGAACATAAGCAGAGACTAAAGCTAAACTCAGGCAAGGAACCAAGGCACGACTAGGGCAAGAACACAGGCAGAGAACAAGGCAAGGAAACTCAGACAAAGACACAAGGAGACCAGCATAGAGACTAACTAAATATAGAGGATACCATAAGGACACAAACAAGACAGTGTGTGCACACCAGACTGCTAACAAACAAGACAACACACAGCAACAACAGCACAACATGAGACACCAACAACACAACATGCAACAACAAGGATCAGGCTTATAAACACACAGGTGGAAGGGGATTGGTAGAGGAAGCCCAACCCCACTGCACTCTGTGGGTATAAATGAGTGCATGATGTGGCCGCCGTCCTCTATAGAGAGACAGGGAAATAGGGCAGCAGCCAAGATGGAGGAGCAGCATGGCCAGCACGGGAAAAGCCGCACAGTGACCGCAGGCGGGCAAGCAGCAGCGCCAGGAACGCACACGGCGACCGCAGAGGCCGTGGTGAAGGACAGGAAAGCGGCATGGACCGTGACAGTACCCCCCTCCTTAGTCCCCTCCTCCTCCTCAAATCCACAAAATGGAAATTCCACCTAGGTCTGGGGACCGAAAACACTCCGGGGGCAACCCCAAAACCAAACTACAGGCTGCACAACCAGTACTGGGAATACCGAGGAAATGGAGGTGCACAGGAGGAACAAACAGGGCACTAGGCAGAATGGTGGGGGACTCTGGGCGGGACCATGAGCTAACGGACGCTCTGGGCGGGACCATGAGCTAACGGATGCTCTGGGCGGGACCATGAGCTAACGGGCGCTCTGGGCGGGACCAAGAGCTAACGGATGCTCTGGGCGGGACCAAGAGCTAACGGACGCTCTGGGCGGGACAAAGAGCTAACAGACACTCTGGGCGGGACCAAGAGCTAGCGGACGCTCTGGGCGGGACCAAGGGCTAGCGGTACAGACACTCTGGGCGAACAATGAGCCAGCGGGACGGACAGACACTCTGGGCGAACTATGAGCCAGCGGTACAGACAGACACTTTGGATGAACCATAAGCCAGCAGTACAGACAGACACTTTGGGTGAACCATAAGCCAGCGGTACAGACAGACACTCTGGGCGAACCATGAGCCAACGGTACAGACAGACAATGGGCGAACTATGAGCTAGCGGTACAGACAGACACTTTGGGTGAACCATGAGCTAGCGGTACAGACAGACACTCTGGGTGAACCATGAGCCAGCGGTATAGACAGACACTGTGGGCGAACCATGAGCCATCGGTACAGACAGACACTCTGGGCGAACCTTGAGCCAGCGGACAGACAGACACTCTGGGCGAACCATGAGCCAGAGGTACAGACAGACACTCTGGGCGAACCATGAGCCAACGATACAGATAGACACTCTGGGCGAACCATGAGCCAGCGGTACAGACAGACACTCAGGGCGACCCATGAGCCAGGCGACAGGGATACTGACACTCTGGGCGAACCAGGAGCCAGCGTTACAGACAGACACTCTGAGCGAACCATGAGCCAGCGGTACAGACAGACACTCTGGGCGAACCATGAGCCAGTGGTACAGGGATACTGACACTCTGGGCGAACCATGAGCCAGCGGTACAGAAAGACACTCTGGGCGAACCATGAGCCAGCGGTACAGACAGACACTCTGGGCGAACCATGAGCCAGCGGTACAGACAGACACTCTGGGCGAACCATGAGCCAGCGGTACAGACAGACACTCTGGGCGAACCATGAGCCAGACGACAGGGATACTGACACTCTGGGCGAACCATGAGACAGCGGACAGGGATACTGAGACTCTGGGCGAACCATGAGCCAGCTGACAGGGAAATTGACCATCTGGGCGAACCATGAGCCAGCGGTGACACTTGGGATGACTGACACTCTGGGTGAACCATGAGCCAGCGGACAGGGATACTGACATTCTGGGCGAACCATGTGCCAGCCGACCGGGATTCTGAACCTCTGGGCGAACCATGAGCCAGCGGACAGGGATACTGACATTCTAGGCGAACCATGAGCCAGCGGACAGGGATACTGACACTCTGGGCGAACCATGAGCCAGCGGACAGGTATACTGACACTCTGGGTGACCCATGAGCCAGCGGACAGGGATACTGACACTCTAAACCACCAAAGACCTACAAAAGGAAAAAAAAACAAAAAACACTCCCACACACAAAAAGGAACTGCCACAAACAAGACCTGCACATAAACCAAGAAAGCAGAGGGCAAGATGTCAGCGGAGTCCATGGCTTGATCCTACTGTAATAGATGAGCAGTAAAGCTGGTTTTGGACCCACTGGAACACTGCCGGGCTTGCTCCAAAGGGGCATAACTAAGCGGCCGTCGGGCATCTTCACAGAGCCTATGTTTGTAGGGATGGCTTACCCCAACAGCCGCCAGGTGCGACCTCAGAGCAGTCCCCAGCAGTGGCAGCTGACCAGACAGGCCAGAAGTGCCAGCGCTAGGCACAAACAGAATAGGAACAAAGATAAATCAGACTAGGTAAATATATGTGCAGGTACAAACAAACAAAGACAGGACAAAACGGATGCCAACCAGGAGGGTTAAACGTAAGGCAAAGGAACAATACATAGACAGACTGGAAACAACACCAAGAACATAAGCAGAGACTAAAGCTAAACTCAGGCAAGGAACCAAGGCACGACCAGGGCAAGAACACAGGCAGAGAACAAGGCAAGGAAACTCAGACAAAGACACAAGGAGAGGTCACAGCAAAATATATGATCCCAATAAAAAATACCTTTTAATAGATATACATTAAAATATGTCAAATACCCCACAAAAACAAACGTGATAACCATAAACACCTAGGTTAGATAACTATACCGAGGGTGCCTAATAAAGCGGGGTCATCGCCCCAAAAAGGGCGGCCCCATAGGTAAAGAATCTCAGGTATGTCCTATTCCCAATTCAAAAAGATGCACAAAACAAATAAAACAATGAACCCGACGCGTTTCCCCCTTTAGATATTTTAGGGTTCCTCAGGGGTTTAAACATATGAGAGAGTACCCAGGTATGGATATAAAAAGATAGATACTACCTGGCTAACACCATGAACACCCCGGCGCAAGGATGGATGTCACCTGGCGTTTCTCATTAACGGCCTGGCTCCTACTGATGATGAGGGCAATTACCTATGAGTATAACCGCCCTTAAATAGTGTCCCAAGTAATAAATGCACCAATCACAATATTTAGTAAGTGAGTGCTCACCAAACTGAACGGCGCGCTCAAAACGAGCGGCCGCTCCGGCGGAAATGAGTCAGTGGAGCGCATTGCGTTCCAACCGAAAGCCGCGCATGCGCAATGACTACCTGATGTCGCGAACTGTGCGTGCGCTCCCACGCTATTAACGAAGCAGACAATTGGGATAACAGGCGCTGCTCTGTTCAAATGCGCGTGCATAAATACTCTAACACATCACATCACCACTAAGAACAGGATAAGTAAGATATGTACAGCTGTTCTCCCTAACGATGCTGTGTGGGTAGTATAGATGAATATCCTAATGTTTAGCCTGCACACTGGATAAACAATATAGATAAATAGTAGATATTGAATATTAACCTGATATTTAATAGAACCAGCTAATAAATTGAGCACAATCAAGATTTATTAAGGACAAGTAGGAGTAGTCACAGCCGGGGGTAAAGAATGGAGAGTCC
Organism: Phyllomedusa bahiana; assembly: GCA_025379985.1. Lineage (NCBI taxonomy): Eukaryota > Metazoa > Chordata > Amphibia > Anura > Hylidae > Phyllomedusa > Phyllomedusa bahiana. Next base: position 139,252 of record JAODAL010002797.1, on the reverse strand, counting down.
CATCCTGGTGAATAGATGACCAGAAATAGGGCAAACCCCCCATTTGGATACCATAAATGGGTCAAATAGGTAAAAAAAAACCTTAATACAATACTCGACCCTTGTTTCTGAGGGACCTAATCCAATAGTACTAGAAGAGGACACAAAAATAAACCAATAGGACAGGTGATTCAAATAAAGCATCCAAAATACATGGTTTCATTCAGACCAAAGGGATGCAGAGAACCCATACGGTAGATCCATTCTGTTTCTTTACGCAGGATTCTTTGATCCCAATTACCTCCTCTTGGTGATGGTCTAACCACTTCAATCACATTAAACTTCAAAACCTTAAAATCTCCGTTATGGAACTCATGCACATGACGTGCTACGGAGGTATCTCTTTTATGTTTAACGTCAGACGCGTGTTCCCTTATCCGTCTCCTTAGTTGTCTCTTGGTTTTACCAATGTAATCCATCGGGCATGGACAGGTACATAGATATACCACACCTTCCGTTTTGCAGTTGGCAAAATCCCTGATGCCATATTCCTTGCCATCTGCTGCACTACAGAAAGTTTTCGTCTGTTTAATAGCCGGACAAGCAATACAACCGGAACCGCACCTGAACATGCCCATGGGTTTCCTATTCATCCACCTCGTCCTCTGTTCATAATGATACTCAAAATGACTACGGACTAGGCGGTCTCTCAGGGAGCGACCCTTACGGTATGTGATTTGTGGGTAATCAGGAATAAATCCTACCAAATCCTGATCCATCTGCAGGATGCGCCAGTATTTCCTCAGTATCTCAACTACTTCTCGATTCTTGTCATCGAATGTGGCCACCAATCTGGCTGTGCTACCCTCGCCGTGACTAACACCAATTCTATTCCTTGAATGAGAGTTTAGAAGTCTCGTTCGATCTTGCCCCAAAGCATACTCATATGCTGAGGCTACTATTTTGCGAGGGTAGCCTCGATTAGCAAATCGATCACCCAGGGTTCTTGCTTGATAATGGAAGTCATTCATCCTTTAACAGTTTCGTATAATTCTAAGGAATTGACCCTTGGGTATACCTTGCTTTAGTCGAAGGGGATGATGACTTTCCCATCGTAACAGGCTGTTTGTCGCTGTGGGCTTCCTGTATAGATCTGTATGAATATAGCCAGCATTACTTTTCATGATCTTAACATCAAGAAAGGAAAGGCTCGACTCTTGAACATCATATGTAAAGCGAATATTGACCCATTTATGGTATCCAAATGGGGGGTTTGCCCTATTTCTGGTCATTTATTCACCAGGATTGGACTCTCCATTGTTTACCCCCGGCTGTGACTACTCCTACTTGTCCTTAATATATCTTGATTGTGCTCATTTTATTAGCTGGTTCTATTAAATATCTGGTTAATATTCAATATCTACTATTTATCTATATTGTTTATCCAGTGTGCAGGCTAAACATTAGGATATACATCTATACTACCCACACAGCATCGTTAGGGAGAACAGCTGTACATATCTTACTTATCCTGTTCTTAGTGGTGATGTGATGTGTTAGAGTATTTACGCACGCGCATTTGAACAGAGCAGCGCCTGTTATCCCAATTGTCTGCTTCTTTAATAGCGTGGGAGCGCACGCGCAGTTCGCGACATCAGGTAGTCATTGCGCATGTGCGGCTTTCGGTTGGAACGCAATGCGCTCCACTGACTCATTTCCGCCGGAAGTTGCGCAGCGGGCGCATGCGCAGATGGCGGCCGCTCCTTTTGAGCGTGCCGTTCAGTTTGGTGAGCACTCACTTACTAAATATTGTGATTGGTGCATTTATTACTTGGGACACTATTTAAGGGCGGTTATACTCATAGGTAATTGCCCTCATCATCAGTAGGAGCCAGGCCGTTAATGAGAAACGCCAGGTGACATCCATCCTTGCGCCGGGTTGTTCATGGTGTTAGCCAGGTAGTATCTATCTTTTTTATATCCATACCTGGGTACTCTCTCATATGTTTAAACCCCTGAGGAACCCTAAAATATCTAAAGGGGGAAACGCGTCGGGTTCATTGTTTTATGTGTTTTGTGCATCTTTTTGAATTGGGAATAGGACATACCTGAGGTTCTTTACCTGTGGGGCCGCCCTTTTTGGGGCGATGACCCCGCTTTATTAGGCACCCTCGGTATAGTTACCTACCCTAGGTGTTTATGGTTATCACATTTGTTTTTGTTGTTGTGGGGTATTTGACATATTTTAATGTATATCTATTAAAAGGTATTTTTTATTGGGATCATATATTTTGCTGTGACCTCTTGTTAAAGCCCAATGTGAATTATTTCTTCTTGCAGTGTAAAGACACAAGGAGACCAGAATAGAGACTAACCAAATATAGAGGATACCATAAGGACACAAACAAGACAGCGTGTGCACACCAGACTGCTAACAAACAAGATAAGAAAACACACAGCAACAACAGCACAACATAAGACACCAACAACACAACATGCAACAACAAGGATCAGGCCAGGAGTGTAGGCAGGAGCATACTTATAAACACACAGGTGGAAGGGGATTGGTAGAGGAAGCCCAACCCCACTGCACACTGTGGGTATAAATGAGTGCATGATGTGGCCGCCGCCCTCTATCGAGAGACCGGGAAATAGGGCAGCAGCCAAGATGGAGGAGCAGCATGGCCAGCACGGGAAAAGCCACACAGCGACCGCAGGCGGGCAAACAGTGGCGACAGTTACGCACACGGCGACAGCAGAGGCCATGGCGAAGGACAGTAACGTGGCACAGACCGTGACAAGCCCCATATTCAACAGACCAACCCTGAATGTGCACCATAAATTGGGAGGCCATAACCATTATGACTCCCCCAAAACAGATTTTACACAAGCTCCAAAGAGCTCTAGCCATCACTCCACAACCCTAGTGCTCTCTCTGACCCTTCCTGAATGACCAACGACCACAAGTCCAACCCTACCACATTCATGTGAACTCCATTATTCAGCCAGAAATTACCCTGTCCTGATTTTGGATCAAAATGCCAGACCATTCCTCATCATAAAAGCTGACACCGCTCTGTTAACCTTAATACAGGACTTTCCAATGGACCTCGCCCCCTACCACAACTTACTGGGAATCTCTAACCATACAACAATCACTCCAGAGAAGAGGGAGCAAAGACACAACCAGTTCCCTAAAGGGCGAGCACCAAAATCAATGCCCCGATGTGAAGAACCAACAACTGCCAAATCCAACCATACAAAATGATGGAACTTCAACAACACACTCTTCCAGACCATACCTCTAAAACCCGGATTACTGCCAGTATTTCCCATTCGGCCATACATCCACTTGTTCAGCACCCCAATGCACATAGGAGTGCCCAAATATCCACACCAGGCAAGAAACTCTCACTGAAGGGGAAAATAAAGGCATCCTAAACCAAAACACACAAACACAAAACCCCCTTTTCCCCTCACAAAACACAACCTGCCAATGTCCAATCTACGCATTAGACCCCTACTAGAAATCTGATTGAGAGAAAACATACAACCAGTAAAGATCAGATTCCCATCCTTTGATCCTTCTCACCCCATCAGGATGAAGACCCCAATCCGCCACCTTCATAGCAGCGCCAATCCTAAAAGAGTGAGGAGCAATTTGCCTTTGATTTGTTGTTTCTCACTGGAAAGCATCCAATCCCAGGCCCACCAAACAGTGAAAAATAACCATGAACTGGTACTGTGACAAATAGGACCCATATGCATGACACAGGAGCGGTCCCAGCATCACTGGGCTTGATAGCCCAGAAACATTTTAAAGAGAACAACATTACCCTTGGCACTGATCCCAGAACCTCTCTCCACTTTTGTTCAGTTTTTGACCTACAGCCTGTTCCCCAAATCTGCAATGTCCTCCCCGTGCAGGCTACACGTTCTCGGTGCCATCAACTAACCCGTATGGCATAAAAAAATGTGAATTTTAAGTAAGCTCCCTGCTCTGCATTAGCTTTCAACTGTGTGCATGTCCTGAGGACATGGCAGCAGCAGTTTTATCTGGGGCTAGAATTCAAAGGACTCCATAGAAAAATTAGGTGGGGCCCAATCATCTAATGACCAACTAAAAACAGCAGCAAAAGTAGCAATAATTATATTTATAAATAATATCACCATATATCAGGGAACCCATATAGTAGTGCTGGAGAGCAGGAAGCCCCTATTTGTTCCCTACAAAAAGGAACAATGCTCTTGCACATGGGTGGGTTCCCTCAACCTCTTGTCTCCATAGCAGTCGCTATGGTTTCTATGGCTATAGATACATTTATGTGCTGATACTATCATACTTGGCTCTGGAGCTGTCAGTAACTTGTCTTACTATACTTGTCAATATCAACCACTTTTTTGTCTAAAACCTCTTTTGCCCTCATTAATATTACCTCTAAATACACCTGTTCTTTCTCACCAGGACCTATAGCTAACACCAAAACTATGCCAACCTATGGATAACATATTACCCGTGCAGATCTCCAACCCTGGTACACTTGGCCAACAGTAAAATCACAGCCTCCTGTGGCCAACTATCTTGGGTGCTGCTCTCATCCCAGACCTGACATTTTTCCAGCAACAAAGTAGCCTGAAACAGCACTCTCTTCCTTACCATATGACAACTTACTTTGTACAGCCTGCTCTGTATTCTATAGCACTTTTTAAACAAAACTAATATATATAGAAGGTTTCAGTAAAAAAATCATCCTCAATCTCTGCAATTATGGTGAGTATCTTCAACTTGTGGGCAAATTACATTGTTTCTGATCATTCTTTCTTTGAATAGTCTGCTTCATCATGACAGTGAGGTAGTCTAATACTTTTGTTTAACTTATAATGCAGGATAATTGAGGATTAACCAGCCATACTAGTTGCCGTGTGAACCATAATGATTTTTTTTCACACAGGACAGTCATTAGCTTAGTAAGCACCTTATTTTGTAGACTCCAATTAGTGGAATGGTTTCCTGCCCAAACAATAGTAGTTGTGACATGCCACATCAACTACATAAATTAGTACAAAAATGTGTATGGTAATCGTTCTACAGGGCCGCCATCGAATACTATGGTATGAATGCCATAATATCCAACAGGTGACAGATGCCACTGTAAGAGTTTGTCCAGACGGTAATTTTAAAATACCAGTCGGATTCTATAATAGATGGTATTTTACAAGCGGTTTTCATTTTTTGTCACTTTTTGAGGGTAGATTTTGCGGTCGGATTTCAGATTCGGCCAGTCCATATAGGATTGAACAGTACATTTTCCACCGTAAATCCAGCAGAAGAATGTTCCAAGTGTTTTTGCAAAACCTTCAGCTTTAAAATCCGACCTCAGAAAATCTCAACCATGTAGACTACAGCAAAGACTTTCTATTGAAGTCTATGGGGATGGCTGGCAGTCGGATGTTCACCAATTTCAAAATCCGTGTGAAAATCTGACTGTAAAACCAAGCTAGGCAGATGGGCTCTAAGACATCCATCACGTGCTTCTGTTAGACACATACATTAGACATATACATTAGTAAGTTTCAGGAACATCACTGACCATTTATGAACAGTTCAATTAAGCTTTGTTAAGCCAAAAAATTAAAAGTAGGTGGTCTGAAAAAAAGAGCACTGATCATTCGGGGGTAAGGTGGGGCAGAGTAAATGTGTTTTTATACAGTGTATTATGGCTACTCTGACAACTTTTACTGAACCTTTGTGACTATTGAAGGGGTTTTCTCACTACAGACTTTTGTATTTGTCTGAGCTTTTTCAATAACATAGATTTTCAAATCCAAGGGTGAGCCTCTTCTCCCAGTAGGGCATTTCTTCCCTCACTAAGGAGTGGTAATGTCATCCACAGATCCTCCTTGTTCCTGCTCCCTCCTGAGTAGTCTTCTTGATTCTGTGTGAGCAGTGGGAGGGAGTGGTTGTCACAGCACTGCAGACCTCCTGCAATGGTCAATTCTTATGCCTGGAGAGCTGTCACCTCCCTCCCAGGCTCCACAAGCAATCCTTGTAAACAGAACACGTGCATTGGTGTAAACAGTTGAAAATATAGCCTGCAATGATGAAACAAATGTGAGAAATGCACTCTGCTTCCTTCTCTTTTTTTCAGGCAGAGTGTATAATGGTGTGTTTTATGGGAGGGTGAGTGAATCTAGCAGCTAAAGAGTCTCAGTAATTGCTCGGATCCTTTTATTAGAGCTTTCCATGTGAGAGGAGCAGAGAGAAGCACAGGCAGCCATTTTCACACAGCTCAGAGGGAAGCTCTAGCACAGAGCGGTATTACTGCTCTTTACAAATGCCAGGATGAATGGCCCCTTTGGGCACCAGATAAGTGCAGCAACATTGTCTTTTTCCTCTCGTGCAAGTTATATGAAGTACATGTCCTCAAAATAGAAAGGGATTTCCAGCTTCCTTCTGTTTGAAGTATGGACTTTACACATTATCTGTCATTAAAATAAGACGATAGCAAGTATGTTAACGTCTCCGGTTCTTGTATCCCCACTGGAATGGTATCTGCTTGAAGGCAATCTGTACTGCACGGTGCACTCAGGTTGGTATTATCCGGCGAGGAATACTTAAAAACAGGAATAGATGCCATATGTAGCTACATGACTTGTGTGTAAGATTATCCAATGATCCATAAATGGTTATTAAAGTTACGCTACATAATTTTAAGAAAACATTTAAAAAACAAGGTTTAAAAGCATTAGTCAAATGCCATTTATGCGTTTCGAGCCAAAGGGTGCTCTTAGTCGTGACATTATATGAGCCAGACCTTTGGTCGAAACGCGCTAAAATGTGCTATTGACTAATGCTTTTAACCATGTTTTTTAAATGGTTTCTTTTATAATTTGCGTCTTTTTAAATAACCATTTTGGATCATCTGGATTATCTTAACACGAGTGCTGGAGCTACATTTGCATCTATTACCTTATCTGTATCAGTTATCAGCTTCATTTTCTTTAACCCCATAATGACGCCGCAATTTTTACATTTTTGGTTTTTATTCCCCCTCCTCCGCTATCTTCTTTATTTTGCCATCTACATAACCATGGCACAGCTTTATTTTCGCGGGACGAGATGTACTTCCTAATGGTGCAATTGACTATACCATATGATGTACAATAATTTTTGGGTGGTAGTAATAGAATCTAGTATCAGTCTCTAAAGGTACTTTAAAGGGGTTGTCTCGCTACAATGATTGGGTTTTAATGAAAAGATCTTTAAAAAACAAGCAGCTTTGTAATATATGTTCATTACAAATGTCCTACTGATTTTGAGTTATCCCTGGTAGTAGGAGTGCATCAGCTCCTGAAATCACTATAGCCTCCGACCTGTTGATTTCACTGGCTGCCAGTGCTGGTGACTCATCAGCTTCTCAATACAGGTCGGAGCACAGAGCACCTCCCGCACAGTATTAGGTCACTTGTGATGCTTCTGTAGTGGTGGAAGGGGGAGGGCTCATCTGTGTCTGTGTAGCTGTGCGGCCTGGATTAACCCTGTGTGTGCCTGCTCCCTCCTGCTCTCTACACAGATTGAGGAGAGCAGAGGTGAGGCTGATCTGTTGTCAGTACGATGTGACAGCAGTGAAGTGTGTTACTATAATCATGATGTGTCTGTGGAGCTTTGACTATACTAACAGAACAGATCGGGGGGCATGTGAACGGTTCATATCCCCCCTGCTCTGCTGTATTAGTGACACATTGTGATTATAGTAACACACTTCACAGCTGTCCTGTGTCTGTCTGATAGGAGGATAGTGTTTGTGTTTGTTGTTGCTTGAGATGTCCATGGAGATTTGTATGCTAAGCAGGGGGTATAGGAACCTTTACATCCCCCCTGCTCTGCTATTAGTATACACAGCTTCACAGACCTCTGGCTCCATAGCCACTCATAGATCAGCCCTCTCCCTGCTGTCTCGTTAGTCTGTGGAGAGAATCAGCAAGAGCTCGGTCACAGCAGCACAGTGCAGCTGATCCAGCAGTGAGCAGCCGGCAGCAGACCTAGGCAGGCACACACAGGGTTAACTCTGGCAGTAAACCCCCTCGCCCTTCCCCTGCTGTATAGAAGTTACTGCAGTTGGAGGAGGAGAGCTGTCTGTGTGCTGAGGGGAAGGGGGAAGGGGAGGAGAAGAGGCAGACAAGAAGCATGCCCCTGAATTCAAAAATCCTATGCTGCCAGACACACTGAAGTAGGCTGAAAACCTATAGTGAGACAACTCCTTTAAGAAAAATACTAGTGTGTCAAGTGCTATGGATAGACCTCTCACTAGCAAGTATTATTAGTAATGATCTGTGCATTCAACAGGTGTGCTCATTTGATGCACACTTTTTAGTTTGCACCATTTTCACCAACTTTCAGTGACCCAATTAGTGTTCTTAGGGGTTTTATGACAAAAAAGCTTATCTTTCAGGTTTGACATTTCTTAAGTTCCTAAAGTGGGCCCATCATTTGGAACATACTGCCTAAAATTATTGATTAAATTCTTGATGCCGTCAGGCTTAAAAGCTTTTAGTGAGTCCAGAGTCTGCCTTCCTCCACTCTCAGTGATTGACAACTAGCTTTGTATTACATTGCAGACATCGAAAACTGTCAGTCCCTAACAATGGACAAAGGACGTTGAATCCTAAACTCACCAAAAGAAATTTATTAAAGATGGACTTTTTATTTACCTGTCTTTGACTAAGGAATATTGGGGTAAGATTCAACAAATTTATTTAGAGGCATGCACCTAGGGTAAAACCTATGGCAAAAAGTGCTAGAAAACTCACACAGTAGCTACAGATTTGGGAAATGAAAAAACATACAATAAAGCCATGAAAAACTCCTCAAAAAAGTTTATTTTTAGCATAACCCTGATTGAAACAGTCTACAGCTGATTTAACACACAAATTTTTAATGAACTAAAACAGTGTTTTTTTGCTTTTTTTGCTGCCATATTTAAAAATGTAAAATGCACAACCTTATAATTGCGATGCATGAAAATTAGGCAAAGAATTGCTTCATGCAACATTTTCTGACTACTAAATATGTTGTCATTATCCGTTCCTTCTTGTGCTACCACATCTACTTTTTAAAAATTACAAAAGCTGTGATGTTATGTTTTTGGGACAGAATAATAAGTAGACTATGCTATTTTGTCTCACGGACTATTATTACTCCATTTTAGGCTATGGATATGCAGAAGCTACACCATGGTATATGTCTGAATACTTTCTAGCAGACATTCCAATACCACCAACTGAGGGTACATTTGTAGCATGAACATACCCTTATTCTGCAAATACAGGAATCAGCAATAGAAAAATGAGCAAAAAGTGATTATGTTTTTTGACTAGCTTACATACACTGGTGTTAAGGTACATTGTGACAAATGACAACATTTGTTCTTTACGTACCAAACAGCAAATTTGTGCATTACTGACGAAGATTCCAAGAAATGTCATTCATGGCTTTGCAAATAAAACTGCACATCCTGTATTTAAATCTTCTAATAGTGTTGACACATATGAGTTAATCAGGTCTTGTATGGTACAATGTATCTCTCTACACTTTCTCTACATCTATTAGCATCTGAACAACCTGCACATACATTATCTGCATCTTAATGCTGAGTAATTCAATTAATTAGTATGTTGTCTTTCTGACAGCAAAAAAACATGGAAGGTGGTGTTTGTACAAGTATGTTCATTTAACCAAATTAAGCTTGGAGAATATTCTTAGAATTCATTTACTTGTTTTTCAAACTCTTTCAAAATGATTTCAGGAGAAAGAACATTTGCAATTACTTTGAAAATATATGATTACATTTTTGTTACATTCTATACAAATCGTTCTATCCAGCATTAGTGTTTAATTAAATTCTGTAGGTTTAAATACATATGGCTGACAGGAAAGCATGTGTTGTGTGACATTTATGTGATTTCTAAATGTTTCTGTATATTTAGGTCATTTATTCAAATATACAATGGGTACATTTGGCAAAAGTAGTAAAAAAAAGAAAAGTAGAGAAGGTTCCCACAGTATCCAATTTAATTTCAACTCTCATGTCAGATAGTGAGAAAAACATGCATATGTGTCTTGTTATAGAGTGTATGTAAACTTCTGGTTTCAACTGTATATACTTGCATCCAACTGCCATCTTGGACAGTCCAGCTTACAGATCGCCACTTTGGTAAGCTGTCACACTGACATACAGTATGTCACAAGGTTTCTTTAGAACTGATATCAGTCAGCTTTATTCGTCAACATATGACAGCACAACAATAGTCTGACCACTAAATCTAGCAGTTGTCTGAGCCTACCGCCCAGCCCCACTAAACAATCACTCAGACCATATAGTCTACTGTGTAAGCTTCCCTCAGGCCTGGGAGATCTGGCCTGGAACGTGGGAACGACCTCCTAACCAAAACTCGCAGGAAGCCAGCACATATCAAGCTGCATAGAAGCTATTCTAGCGACTACTGCAAATGTCAGTAAGTTAGGATTATTGACCCAGCTCTGCAGGCTTCCCCAACCAAGACCAGGAACCTCAGCAGCACTTATCTTACAGGTCTCCTGCTGTATAACCTCCATATATATATGTGACAGAGCGGCCTTAGGTGGTTGGATCCTGCTAACACTGTATATATATATATATAAATATATATGTATGCATATACATACATACATACAGAGACACACCTAACTCTCTATCTTTGTGACTCCCAATGTTCACATCAAGTTCTTACCTATTAGCCACCTCCTTATTTCACAGTACGGCTAGGTTCACACGGCTTAATTGCGGGACGTAATTACGCCCCGCAATTATGCCGTGTGGCGGGGGGGGGGGGGGGGAGTGGGGGAGGGAGCGGGGGGCCACACCTCCCCCGGCTATGACTTGTATTCCCGCGGCGCAATACCCCGGGTAATTCACATGAAAATTTTATCCCCCCCGGGTATTTGCCGGCGGGAGAGGAGACGTAATCTAGTTCTCTATGAGAACTGTGGTTAAAAAATGACTGGGATTTTTTCAGCCGAATTTGGCCCCCGGTGGTAGTTACGGATGAAAACGCCCCTTTTTTAAGCCGTGTGTTGGCTTCCTGTGAGAAAATTTTCACACTTAGGTCATTTTTGTAAGTCACATGGTCTTAATTTCCTGACTGTTCACTTTTAAAACTGGATAACTAGATATAGACTCCCTTTTTGGAATGGCCCAACAGTGGGGAAAAAAAATAATAAATGTAAAAGGTCTAGATGCCCTGTTCATTATTCTGTAATTTTCCTAGTTATTGTATAGTAGGTTACATATATAATGAACGTTGCAATTATCCACTATGATTTTCCTTATAGTAATAAAAGCTTGTTAAACAAATGAATTAGGGATTGGCTTTGTCAGAGTCTTTCAATGTGCAATTTTGCCATGTATTAATTTTTTGCATTTCCAACTAAGGGTTTTTATATTGTTTTTGGGTATACCAATATAAAATTAAAAGTAACTTTTCTTTTTTTTTTTTTATGTTTTTTTTAAATGTTTCTATTTTTAAAGGCCCAAAAAAGGACAGTCGTCTATCCAATTCACCGTATTGCCCTATAGTGTTGATCCAGAGAAAGGCAAAAAAAAAACATGACATAAAAGCCACTTGTCCATCATTTTAGGTAATTCCTTCCTGAATACAACCCTGAAATTAAAAAATTTCCCTGGATAAGGTAGAGATGGGCAAATTTCTAAAAAATTCATTCCCCGAGTTCGAAAATTTTCCAAAAAAAATTTTATTTTCCCCCCCAAAATTAATTTCGCGGGGGGGGAACCACAAGCCGCGGCCGCGGGGCCCGGGGGCGCGCAGGCCGTGCCATAAAATGCTGTGTTTAGTTGACACCACCCCTGAAAAACCCCAAAATTTAGAATCCTTCACTCTAAACCCCTGGGGATTAGGGGGCAAAAATGTAAAAAAAAACTAAAGTGGGAACGCAACCTGACAAAGTCATGTCAGCGCCAGCTGGAAAGAAACGAGCTGAGGGCTAAGATCCTACAATAGCGTCAAATAACACAATAGTAGGTTCCTGGAGCCGGCACAGTTCGCAGCACAGTAAGGGGACGTCACAGCAGGGATCACTCCACGAAGCCAGAGCTTTACACTGTCACCAGATGCTTTCACAGAATATGACACAACCTGTTCTGTTAAACGCTGATACATGTAGAGGCCCCCCCCCAAATGAGTGGAGAGGGTGTCGGCAGTAATTTCGCGTTGACGTCTCTGATCATTTTGCCCTTCCTTTCATCCGTCAGTGTCCGCTTTCAATCGGTCAATAATCCATCAGTATTGTTAAAGCCAAAAACAAACAGGAGTTGATCCAAAACAGAGAAGACCAGTAAATGGGATATTTGCATGTCTTCTGTGTTCTGTATCCACTCCTGCTTTTGGCTAGACAATCCTGATCCTTCCCATTTCTTCTGACAGGTGAAAAGAAGGGGAAAACCAAACATAGTGGCAACATCATAGAATGGTGGAGGGTGGAAATAGCATTAGGAAACCACAAGGTGTTCCAGTGAGACAGTGGTCAATTGGCAGCAGCATGCGTAGGCCACAGAGTGGCACAATCACAGAGTTTGGATGTGGCAGCAGCATCAGTAGGCCACAGAGTGGCAAATGACAGATTGAGGAGGTGGCAGCAGCCTCAGTAGGCCACAGTGGCACAATCACAGAGTGTGGAGGTGGCAGCAACATCAGTAGGCCACAGAGTGGCACAAAGACAGAGTGTGGAGGTGGCAACAACATGAGTAGACCACAGATTGGCACAATGACACAAGGTGGAGGTGACGGCAGCAACAGCAGCAGCATGAGGTCATAGAGTGGCACAATTACAAATTCTGGAGGTGGAAGCAACATCAGGAGCTCACAGATTGGCACAATGACACAGTGTGGAGGTGACGGTAGCAACAGCAGCAGCATGAGGTCACAGATTGGCACAATGACACAGTGTGGAGGTGGCAGCAACATCAGGAGCCCACAGATTGGAACAATGACACAGTGTGGAGGTGACGGCAGCAACAGCAGCAGCAGCATAAGGTCAGAGAGTGGCACAATGACAGAGCATGGAGGCGGCGGCAGCAGCAGCAGTAGCATGAGGTCAGAGAGTGGTACAATGACAGAGTGTGGAGGCAGCGGCAGCAGCAGAAGTAGCATGAGGTCAGTGAGTGGCACAATGTCAGAGTGTGGAGGTGGCGGCAGCAGCAGCATGAGGTTAGAGAGTGGCACAATGACAGAGTGTGGAGGCGGGTGGCAATACCAATCCCTGGTAAAGATGGTAGGAGGCAGATGGAGCAACTGGCAGCAGATGTGTGGCATAAGGCAGGTGGCAGCATCAGAATAGTGGTTGATGCAGGTAGTTTGAATCTAGACTCATTTCTCAAAGTTTTGGGGAGGCGTCTTGGTTGATCTAATCTGATGCATAATTCATTGGTGTTTGGAAATCCTGGCTGATCCACGCCTGATTCATCTTGACAAAGGTCAGTCGCTCCACATTTCGGGTGGACAAGCGGGTTCTCCTTGGGGTAACGATGGTCCCCGCCTCACTGAACACCCGCTCTGATGCCACACTACTGGCCGGGCAGGACAGCTTCTCCAGTTGCGGCCACACATCCAGCTTGGTTGCCCAGTAGTCCAGTGGATCTTCTAACTGGAGTGGCAGAGTGCTGTCCAAGTAGGCCACCACCTGCTGGTTTAGGGTCTGCCCCAGGTCCTGCTGCTGCTGAGTACTCTCCTCACTTGGCGGGTGAAGGAAGCTGCTCATCAACGGCTCCAAACTTAGGCTGCTGCTGATGGAGCTGCTCCTGCTCATACCGCCCCCACCTCCCCATAGCAGCTGTGGCAGTGGTACGTGAGTGATGAGGAACCCCCCAGTCAGACCTGTCAGAGGATGGACGATGCCGCACATAGGCAGCGGCCAACTGACTACACAGGATTTCTCTATAGTACGCCAGTTTCTCCTCCCTCTCGGCAGCTGGGAAAAAGGCTCCCATTTTGGACCGGTAGCGAGGGTCCAATAGGGTGGAGAGCCAGAAGTCATCCCTCTGTCGGATAGTGACTATATGGCTGTCAATACCCAGGCAAATCAGCATGCTGCCGGCCATCTGCGCAAGTGACTCTGATTGACTCCCTGCCTCCATCTCCACTGTATACTGCCACGGTGCTTCTGGGTCATCAGCCTCGTCTTCCTCATCTCCCTCTACCTCCTCCAGATGCTCCTCCTTACCTGTCACCTGAGTAGAAAAACCACTCATTACGCCAGACACTGCTTGTGCTCCAATGTCCTCCTTCTCCTACTCCTCCTTCAGTTCAGCTCCCACCGGACTCACGTGGCCGTGAGATGTAGTCGCCATGTCTCCAGTACCCTGACCAGATAGTTTTGCAGCATCTGTTCCAGGACATGAAGCAGTGGAAGGACGTTATTCATTCATGGGCCGTAAAGGACATGTACTGGCCCTGACTGTAATTACAGCTCCACACGTCCGCGCTGCCGTGCACCTTGGAACAAACTGATAAGCTCAAGGACTAGCCCACCTTCTGTTCTACATATTTGTGAAGGGCTGGTACTGCCTTTTTGGAAAAGAAATTACGGCTTGGAACTCTCCACCTCGGCTCGGCACAGGCCATTAATTCTCTGAATGTTGCAGAGTCCACCACTTGGAAAGGGAGGGACTGCAGTACCAACAACTTGAACAGAAGCACGGTCAGCTTCTGTACCTTAGGATGGTTGGACACATACTGTTGTCTCTTGGCAATCGCCTCTTTGAACGACTGCTGGCACCATGTGTAGCGAGGAGCAGGAGCATCTGATGATGGCAAAGACAAACAGATCCCTTCGGCAGAGGTGGTGGAGTCTTGACTGGCTGAAATGGCATGCGTGCCACTAGATGTTGCTGCTCTTGCTGCAGCAGCAGGCTGGACCACCACATCTGAGACACGTTTCTCTCAGGCCACTGAATGGTGACCCTGCATGTGTTGATGCAGGGCCGTGATGCCAACGTTAGCTCCCTGGCCACGCTTCACTTTCTGCCCACAGATTCTACATATACACATTTTGGGGATTAGCGGTCACAGAGGCAGGCACAAGCGGGTTGGTTGCAACAAAATACAGTGTTTTATTTTTGGCAGCGAAAAACAAAACAGCAAAAACAAACAGAAAGTCTTATGCAGCAGGCTTACTGCAGCCGCTTAACATGAAGCACAACACAGATGTAAGGCCAGTATCAAAAAGGAACACAGCATATACTCCACCGTGTGGCAGGTGAAGTCTCTCTAGGAGGCAGACCCCCTGGGTCTGGTCCGATGGTCAGGAGCAGGCTCTTTCCTGCTCAGCACCCTCTGGAGAAATGACTCCCAACTCCAATCAGCACCAGGTTGACTCTCTCACCTGGTCTCCTCCTGCACAGGCTTTAAAGGCCTAGGAACACCGGTAAAGCCTGGAGCAGAGGGGTGAACGCCCTCCCACCCACGCTACAGCCGTTCAGAAAAAAGACAGCTCGTTCAAGCTGCATAGCAGCTATACTAAAAATATTAACCTATAAGTAACCTAGGGCTACTTAACTATACTGCTGTCTTTTCCCCCCACCAAGGTCCGGTTCCTTGGTGGGCCCCACTAGTGCAGTTCTCCTGCTGCCACTCAGACATTTGGAAAGGCCGGGATGTACCAGTGGATCGGCCTCCCTTACATCGCTGGAACTTCCATACCCCTTGCAGCAACCTATTAGGGCCATATCTTCTATCCACTATTTCCCTGCTGGTTGCTTACAACATGTTCGGCTCCTCTGGTGTCTTAGCAAAAAACTGCCACACTGCCAAGTAGGTGACTACTAACGCTGCTGCCTCACTGAGCCCCTTTGCCGCTACTTTCTTGGACCTGTGAAATGGGTTTTCTACCCCGTGGCCGTTTGGCTCCCGTCCTCGCACTGCTGCCACCCTGCTGACTCATGGCCACACTACCGACTTGCTGGCTGCGCCGCTGCCTGACGCGCAAGCTGACACCCTCTTTTCCTGACAATGATGATGATGAAGCCCTTGCCTCATCCGCTCCCAAATGCGATTGGCTACATCGTCATCGATTTGTGTTTGCCCGTCACTACTATTCTCCTCAACGGTCTCAATATGCAGAGCCTGACTGCTTGCAACATAACCTCCCGTGCCACTCTCCAAATCACGAGTTTCCCATCTTCTGCAAGTAGCAGGGGATGTCTGCCCCACCTCGTCGCTGCCAAGTAGCTGCTGACTGTCCTCAAAGAGTTCGTCCTCGCTGTATAGTGGCGGTGAGCCCAGACCACATAGTAGATCTCTATCTGAGGGAACTGAATGGGACAGAGGCGGGTTGAGGACAGGTGAGGACCGTTGACCCGCTCCCGGGCCATGCCAACTAAGGGTTGTGTCTGACGTTGCCACCGACTCTTTGCTGGGGTTGTCAGATGTCATCTTGGATGAAGTTGATGACCTAGTCAACCATTCAAGAACCCTTGGGTTGGTGATCAACACACGGCCACTAAATGACACAGGCAGTTCTGGCCTCACCGAGTCACCCCTGCTGCGACGTGCCCTTACTGTGCTGTGACCTGTGCCTGCTCCAGGAATGTTTGTGCCACTGCCACTCACATGTCTGACATACAGTTTGATCAAAAATTTACAGATTCTGTTTAATGAAGATATCTGTATATGATAAATACACACCCTGTATTTGACTCCAAATGAACCCACTAACAGGCTTGAGTAACCCTTGGATATTAAATGCACTCCAGAAATGACCAGAGGAAATTTAGTCGGACATGGGGGTGAAAATCACGCTGTATTTTACTCCATATAAAACCACTAAAAGGCTTAATTAACCCTTGGATATGAAATGCGCTCCAGAATGACCAGAAGAAATTTAGTCGTATATGGGGGTGAAAAAGACGCTGTCTTTTACTACAAATACACCCACTAGCACCAGGCTTAATTAACCCTTGGATATTAAATGCGCTCCAGAAATGAACAGATGAAATTTAGATGTATATATGGGGGTAAAAAACCACACTGTATTTGACTCCAAATGGACCAGTAACGGGCTTGAGAAATCCTACTGAAATTAACAGGTGAAATCGAATTGTATATGGGGCAGAATTAGACCCACGCTGGACTTTGATGAGAATACCCCAAATGCTAAAACAAAATGATAACAGAAGAGGAGCAATCTCTGATAAAAGCAGTTTCTTTCAGAATGGATCAGCAGATAAAGAATGCTGGTGAGCAACTGACAAACTTCTGGTGGTCTCCCCCCCCCCGATCACTGATAAAAGCTATTTGCTTTAAGTGAGAGCTCTGCAACAGCAACAGCAGACGGATGCTTTTGTCAGGGCACAACGAGAGAACTGTGAGGAGAGAGCGTGCCGTCCTTATTTATAATGCTGTGATGTCACAGAAGCCCGACGGTTTCTGATTGGCTTCATATCTGCACATGTCATTGAGGGTGTTCCTTTCTTCCTCCCAGAGTTCTCTGCCCCATGTCACGCCATGTGCTTGCGACCATTTTAGCAATAAAAACATGCTTCGTTCCCGCGAATCACCCCAAACTTCGACTGCGCGTAGAACCGAAGTTTTCCTGAAATTCTAAACGAATTCCACTTCGTTAGAATCGATTCACCCATCTTTATCAACGACCCTTCTCCAGAATCCTAGTCACTATAACTTGTTATATTCTTACACTCTAGAAATACCTACAGGCCCTTTTTGCACTATGTTAGTGAATTCCCCAAGTTCCTCTGGCAGAGAGTTCCACAGTGTCACTGCTCTTACAGTAAAGAATCCATTTCTATGTTTCTGTAGAAACTTTCTTTCCTCAAGGCAGAGGATGTCCCCTTGTTCTAGATACAGTCCTAGGTATAAATAGATCTTGGGAGAGATCTCTAGATTGTCATTTAATATATTTATACATACTGTAGTGATGAGCGATCTAATCGAGAAAAGTTGAAATTGCGCCGATTTTCACGTTTATCGAGGTTCCGATTTGAACTGATTTTTTTCCTTAAAATCTTAACAAGCATGATTGCAGATTCAAATCGCGATCACGAGTGGGGCCGCTTGGTTGTGGCAGGGGAACGTCTGCATCATACACAGCTACGTTAATCTCTCATAACAAATTACTGTTCTATACAGTTTTATTCTGGAAAATGTCATTCCTTGGACACAACATCTGTGCTGTAGTGTAATATGGACAGCCTGTGTACAGGACACTTAGGAAATCAACCGAAATAGCTTTGATACACCGCTTTTTGGCAGAAAACTTCATTCTGTTCCCTTTATTCGCATGCAGCAGTTTTTTTTTTTTTTTTTTTGGGGGGGGGGGCAGCCGGTGTAAAAGATCCCGTTCTTCCATAAGACCCAATTTCCAAGATATTCCATTTAAAAATATCCTGTTTATAATTGTTAATGCTTGTCACATAAGATGCCTTTGCTTGGCTATCCCTTGGAAAAAGTCAATTGCTAGTCCTACTTGGCAGTTCTAAATTACAAGGACTGAAGAAAGAACACTTTTGATTGGTTGTCAGATTTGTTCCACAATGCCTAATTTCTTAGATAATCCGTGGAAAAATATTCTATTTTTACTCCTGGTTGTCAGTTGTCAGAAAAGACTGCATTGGTTTGTTATTCCATAGAAAACATTTCTATTTCTTCCCCTGGTTGTCAGAAAAGACCGCATGTCTTAGATAATCCGTGGAAAAAAATTCTATTTGGACTCCTGTTTGTCAGAAAAGACCACTTTTTTATTAGTTTATTCCATAAAAAACCCATATTTTATTTCTACCCTTGGTTGTCAGAAAAGACCGCATGTCTTAGAATTTTTTTCCACAGATTATCTAAGACATGCGGGGCGACATGTATGAATGGGATTTACGCCTGTTTTCTGGCGTATCCTGTGCCTCGATGGCCCGAATCCGCTGTCGGATGCAGGGATGCGATGTTAGGCGCAGCGTTCGCCACTTCCGGCTACGCCTCACATGAAGGGGCGTGCAATGGGCGCGGTGTGGGCGCGGTGTAGGCGTTCTGGGGCGGAAAGCGGCGCGCTCGAAAACTCCGAGGCATGTACGATCGCGGGTCGGCAAAGTGCGCCGCATTGTAGCGCTCGCCAGCTCCGACAGGCAGACCTGGTTGATTCTGGTCTAAATGATTCCCGGGGGAGGCGAAGTGAAGCAAGAACGGAACATGAGAGAAACATATAGAAGATCGAAGAGAAATCTCGGCGCTCACTCCGTGGGGCATGGGTTGTTTTTAAAAAAAAAGCCTTTTTGGGTTAAAACTTTTATAGAAAAAGAGCTAAAAACCTTTCCAAAAAAAAAAAAAGAATAAAAAAAAAAATCACTTCCAAAATTAGAACGGCGCTACATCGGGAAATTTGGGGATTTTGGAAATTTGGCCCGGGAAATACAGAATTCAAATTCGGGGTTTTTCTCAGGTGGGAAAACCCAAACCCAACAAATAGGAGCGACAGTGACCATTAAAAAACCTTTGGGAGAACTATTGACCAATCAAAATTAAACGGGAGGTTCAAAATACATAAAAATGCAGAAAAAAAGAGCTGATTGGTTTGAGCTAGCGGGGGGGGGGCTTGGCCTCTTCCCAGCCAATCGGGGGGGAAAGTCGAGTTTTTTTCTTTTCCATTAAGTCTATGACAGATCGGGGCAATGAAATTCAGCTCTCCGCCGTGTGGCGGGAATTTTGATTAAAAAAATTTTTTAATGGGTGTAAAATTTATCAGTTTAAAGAGCTGAAACCTTCTATAAACATAAATCAACAAACCCCTAACCGCTTTTTGTCCCCCGAGACCGGCGAAAAATCGGGAATACGATATAGAGAATTGCCGGGGAAATCAGTAATTCAAATTCTGAAAGCTCTTCTCTTTGGGTTGGCAAAAAACCAAACCCCAAATCAGAAAGGAGCGACAGTGAACCATTAAAACCTATGGGAAGTATGGACCAATAAAATTCAAAGGCGGGACAGTTAAAATACAGAAAAAAAAGGCAAAAAAGAGCTATTGGTTGGGGGAGCAAAAGGGGGGGCTTGACTATCTTCGGGCCAATCAAGAGCAGCACTTGCCCATTGTAGTCTAGGGAGGGGGTTGGGGGGGCAATGAAATCTCGGCTCTCAGCGCCATGCGGCTGGTAGGGGATTTTAAAAAAAAATCATTTTTATTGGGTGAAAAAATATTATCTGAAAAGAGCGAACCTTCTTTAAAAAAAAAAAAAAATTCAAATCCCTAACAACGCGTTTGTGCCCAAACCCAGCGCTAACTATAATTGCGAATACAGTAGGGAATTCCGGGAAATACGGTTTTCAAATTTTTAAGCCTTCTCTTTTTGGTCGGCAAAAAACCAACCAATCGAAATAGGGGGGATAGGGACCCCTTTTTTTAAGTATGAAGTATTTGGACCAATCAAATTCAAAAAAGGGCATTTTTAAAAAATACAAAAAAAAAGGCAGAAAAGAGCGAGGGTTTTGAGCCCAGGCGGCAGATAGAATCCCCCAAATCATATGTAGTGCGTCTACTTCGAAGAAAAAAAGGGGGGTGCCCAAAAGTTATATGTCTAGGGGAAATATTTTGTATGTTTTTGGTTGGGAAAAAGGGGGGGTTCGTCCAGCTTAGCCAATCCCGGCTGAGCAAAACCCTTCTCAAGATTTTTTATCGGAAAAAAAATGCAGAAGGTCTTTTTTGTGATTGGCTAAGTTAAAAAGAGGCGGGTTATTTGGACAATGGGAAAAGCGAGCGACGCCTTAGGGGTTTTCAAAAGCAATCTACTGTATAATACAAGAAAACATGCTCAAAAAAATAAAAATGATAATACCCCCGAATTGTACCGTTTGAATAAAAAATAAAAAAATAGGGGTTAACAAAAAAAAAAAAAAATATTAAAATTCAATAAAATTCCTTTTTATTTCTGTATTTTCTTTAGCCAATGATCAAATTTATGGGTGAAAAACGAAAATAAAGAAAAAAAAAAAATTTATTTTTTGAATTAATTTTTTTTTTTTTTTTTTTTTTTTTTGAAACCCCAATTTTTATTGATCATTTTATATCACTCGGTAAACTTTGGGAGTTTTTATATTTTTTTCTGCATGACAGTTTTATTACAGATTGCATTAGAAAACCCTAAGGCGTCGCTCACTCTCCCATTGTCCAAAAAAAAAAAAAAAAAAAAAGGGGCCCCTCTTTTAAAATTTGAATTTTTTAACAGGCCGCTTTCTTTCTTTTCCCCCCCAGAATCTAT
The DNA here is from genome assembly GCA_025379985.1 of Phyllomedusa bahiana. Taxonomy (NCBI): domain Eukaryota; kingdom Metazoa; phylum Chordata; class Amphibia; order Anura; family Hylidae; genus Phyllomedusa; species Phyllomedusa bahiana. The sequence goes on along the minus strand of JAODAL010002797.1, from coordinate 117,968 downwards.
TGAGGTGCTCACCGCTATTCTAAGTGGACGGCCCCCTTTTCCCCCACAATCACAGTCTAAATTTCCTAGCCCTTAAAACTTTTAGGGCGCCCTTCTATCGCCCCTTCTTTTTCTCCCTTTAAATAGACGCAACTACATATGATTGGTGGATTTATCTCCCCTGGGCTCAAAACCCAAACACTCTTTTCTGCCTTTTTTTTTTTCTGATTTTGAAATGTCCCGCCTTTTCATTTTATGGGGCCCCCTACTTCCCATAGCTTATAATGGGTTTCCCCTCCCCTCCCTTTTTGATTTGGGTTGGGTTCTGTCGACCAATGAAAGAGCTTACAGAATTTTAATTACTATTTCCCGGCAATTCTCTATATCGGGAATTCTGATGTAGCGCCCCGGCTGTCGACAAAAGGTTGTTTGGGGTTTGATTGTTTTTTGTTTATAAAGGTTTCAGCTCTTTTTTAGATCATTTTTTACACCTAATAAAAATGATTTTTTAAATCATACTCAAGCCGCACGGGCTGAGAGCCGGGGATTTCATTCCCCGATCTCTCCATAGGCTACAATGGGACAAAGGCTCCCCCGCTCTGGAAAAATTGGGCCAGATACCAAGCCCCCCTAGCTCAACCAATTTTTTTTTTTTTTAGCTCTTTTCTGCATTTTTAAATGGGAAAATTTTGAAATGTCCGCCTTTGAATTTGATTTGCTCAATTTTTTCCTCCATTGGGTTTTATATTTTTTTTTGGGTCCCCTGTCGCTCCCCTTTTTAATTGGCTGGTTTCTGCCCACCCAATGAGAAGCGCTTAAACAATTTGAAAGACTGATTTCCCGGCAAATTTTCATATCCCAATTCGCGGGTTTTTCCCGATCTCGGTACAAACGCGTTTTAGGGGTTTGATTGATTTATGTTTTAGAAGGTTAGCTCTTTTTAGATAATATTTTACACCTAAAAAAACGATTTATTTTCTAAAATCCATGCCTCACGGCGCTGAGATTTCAGTGCCCCCCTCTCTCCTAGACTACAATAGAAAAAAGAGCTCACGCCTGATTGGGGCCGGAGTTTTAACCAATCAGCTCTTTTCTGCCTTTTTTCTGTATTTTGAACTGTCCCCCCCTTTTAAATTTCATTGATCAATACTTCCCATACTTTTAATGAGTCCCTGTCGCCCTATTCTGATTGGCCAGGATTGCCCCAAATCCCCGCTCCCCAACCAACACTCTTCCCGCATTTTTTCTGTATTTTGAACTGTCCCCCCTTGATTGCTCAAAATTCTCCATAGGTTATAATTAGAAGGGGAATTGATTCTAAAGAAGGGGAATTGTTTAGGGAATTTCAGGTTTGAACGAAGTCGAAATTTGGGGTTTTTTTGCGTAAAGAAGTGTGCTTTTTTATTTTAAAAAGGCTGCACACGTGGTTACATGGGGGAAAGAACTTGGGAGGAAGAAGGGCATAGCCCTACATTCCTGTGCAGAGGGGAAACAATCAAGACCCGGGGGGATTTGTGACGTCACCCACTAATAAGTCCGGGCGCGACGCTGGGAGTCAACCCTCTCCTGTGCGATTAGGGAAGGGGCTGCCCGGCTGCTTATGATATCTTTACTAAAAAAACCATTTTTTTTACAGCGATTTTGGGGGTTCACAGCTTGTCTCAGAGACCCTTTCTTTTCCCTTCTAATTTGATTTTGTGGGGGATTGGAAAGAAGTCCAGTGGCTCCAATGCAGCGATTGACATTTTAATTCTATCTGCTCGCAGCACATTGAATACCCAAAGGGTTACTAACCCTTTTTTCCTTTTGTATTCCATTAAAGAAACAGGGTTTTTTCAATCCAAAAACCAAATTCCCTTTTTTGGGTTTCTCAATTCTTTGCCAATTTAAAATCCAGGGGTTTTTTTGAAAACTTGTTTTTGTGTTGGGGGGTCCACTAAAAAAACCGTCTTTTTTACCGCCAAAAAAAAAAATTTTTCCTGTAGCATAATTCCCTAACCGAAGGGTTTAATTTACCAAATTTTTTTTTCTTTTTGTGTACCGTAAATTTCACGCCCCTTGTAAAAACCCTACCAAAACGGGAGTTTTTGGTTTGGGTCAATAAATTTTGCGCAATTTACATCCAGGGGGTTTTAAGCGTTGTTTTTGCTGTTGTGGTCACTAAAAGAAAACCATCTTTTTCACCGCCAAAAAAGACATTTTTTCCCGAAGGGTAATTCATAACCAAAGGTTAATTTTCAAGTTTTTCTCTTTTTTTTGTACTGTAAAAAACACGCCATTGTAACACGCTACAAAGCTGGTATTTTTTGGTTGCTCAATTTTTTTGCGAAATTTTTAATCCAGGGTTAAATAACGTTTTTCTGTTTTGTGGTCCAAAAAGAAACCTTCTTTTCACCCCAAAGAAGCAATTTTGTCTGTAGCTATTTACCCCAAAGGTTTAAAATTAACCCCAGTTTGTGCTTTTACTTTAGTAAAATACACAGTGTTTTTAAATGACACATACAATAAATTTTTCCGGGGGCCATTTTGGGGAGCGAACTTATATTCATGGGGTTCCCCAAAGCTTGTTACTGGGTTCTTTGATAAAAAAAACGGGGGTTTTTTTTCATATACAATATATCATCAAACAGTGTCTGTACATTTTAGAAAAACAGTAGTCAGACAAGAGGGGGGCAGGCTCTGCCCCTTTGCGGTGGCATGGCCAAACTCCTGGAAAAGGCCCAGGTCGCGCACAGCAAGGGACGTCGCAGCAGGGGTCACTCGGTGGGGCACAACTGCCGTGTCATCTCGGCCGGTTTGTTAGAAAACCCAAGGGGTTTTTGATGGTTGTAGGTCACCTTTTCCTCCCAGATAATTGAAAACCCCACCCAGAGTCGGGGGGAAAACCTCAGACAAACCATTATTTGGGCCATGGCCCGGGAGGGGTCAGGGGCCCTCCCCTGTCCTCACCCCCCTCTGTCCCACCCGGGGTTCCCTCGCCAGAGATTACTATGTGGTCTGGCTCGCGCCCTAAAGCGGGGATGAAAAATTTTGAGGGGGCATTTCAGCAGCTACTTGGAGCGAAGAAAGGGGGCCAATAGCCTGTTCTTGCGTAGGTGGGAAAGTATAGATGTGGAGGTGGGAGGGAGGTCATGTTGTGAGAGGGCAGCCTCGGATACCCAGACGTTTTAGGACAGCAGTGACGATGAACCAAAAAATGATGATTACCGAGCACACTTGGGCCGGGTGAGGGAAGGGCTTATCATCTCAGGGAAGAGGGGGTCACTTGGCGTCAGGGGAGGCAGCCACAAGTGGGTCGTGTGGGGTGAGTGCGGATAGCACAGTGTGAGGTTCGGGGCCCCAAACGGCCAGGGGGTAGAAAAAAACCCGCTTCGCGGTCCAGAAATAGCGGCACAGGGGTCAGGGCGCGGAAACGGTAGGGTTTTACTCAGTGCAGTGCGTTGGCGGAAAATCCCATATCGGCGGTGTGGGATTCTTTGTAAGACACCGGAGGGGCCCAATATGGGGGTTTTATGTAAATCTGTGGGCAGAAAGGAAGGTGGCCAGGGAGCTAACATTGGCACCCCGGCCCTGCGTCAACACTACTCACCATCGGGGCCGGGGGAAAACGGGCTCGATGTGGTGGTCCATCCGCCGGCCCAGCAACAGCAGCAGCAGCACGCCCAGTACGCATGCCATTGCAGCCCGTCAAGGCTCCCCCACCTTGCAGAAGGGAGTGTTTCCTTCGACATATCTCCTGGTCCCGATCTCCGCTCCTCGCAAATCATGGGCCAGCATCGTTCAGCAGGCGGGTTGCAAAGGACAAAAGTATGGTCCAACCCTCCTAAGGGGCAGCAGCTGACCGTCCCTGTCCCAAATTTTTGGTATTGCATCCCTCCCTTTTTTAAAAGGTGGAACTTTCACCATTCAAAACTAAAGGGTTGTGCCGAGCCGAGATGGAGAGTTCCAAAACCCTAAATTTCTTTTCCAAAAAGGGAGTACCCCCACTTCATAAATATGTAAAACAGAAGGTGGGTCATCCTTGAGTTTTGATTGCCCACCAGCCTGATGCCACACATTGCTGACAGTTTCCCCATCGCCTACCACCATCTTTACCAGGGAGGTATTGCCACCCACCTAAATATTTTGTCTTTGTCCCACTCTATGCCCTAGCTGCTCTGCTGTGTTGTGTACCCCGTGAATCCACACTGTGTCATTGTGCCACTGTTGCCCTCTGCTGCTGCTGTGGCGCTCCCATGTCTCCACACGTTCTTTGTGCCATCCCCTGCCCTCATGTGCTGCCGCCGTAAATTCCCTTCACCCATTGTGCCCCCTTTTGGGGTTTTCCCCCGTTTTGCCCCTCCAGAATGTCTTTGTGCCACTCTTGCCCTCATGCGCTGCGTGACTCCGCCGTCCCTCCACCTATTCATTGGCCACTGCCTGACCTCTGCTGCTGCTGCCGTGACCTCCGCTCTCAGTCATTTTGCCATTCTGGGCTTCCCCCTTTTTTGCCCCTCCGAATGTCATTGTCCCATGCCTGATCTCATGCGCTGTGTTGGACCTCCACCGTGTTTTTGTGCCACTCTGTGGCCTAATACTTTTTTGCGCCTCCAAAAGTCATTGTGCCACTGCCTGCCCTATACTGCTCCCGCCGGACCCCCCACACGTGTATTTGCCACTTGTGGCCAATTTTTTTTGCCACCTCCGGGAATGTCATTGTGCATCCCTGACCTCATATGCTGCCGCCGTGACCCCCAACTGATGTTGTGCCACTCTGTGCCTAATACTTTTTGCTGCCTCAAATTTCTTTGTGCCATGCCTGACCCATACTGCTGCCGCGTGCCCCTCCATTTGTGTGTTTGGCCCCACTCTGTGGCCTAATACTTTTTTGCCGCCCCCGAATGTCATTGTGCCATGCCTGACCCATCTGCGCGCCGGACCTCCCCACGTGTGTTTGGGCCCACTCTGTGGCCTAATACTGTTTTGCCCCCTCCAAATTCATTGTGCCACTGCCCTGCCCTCTTCTGCTGCCGCCGGACCTCCCAGCTATTGTGCCACTCTGGGGCCTAATACTGTTTTCCGCCCCAAATGTCATTGTCCACTGCCTGACCTCATACTGCGCCCCCGTACCTCCCACTGTTGATTGTGCACTTGTGCCAAATATTTTTTTTGCCCCCCTCCAGAAATGCTTTGGGGGCCATCCTTATCTTATGTGTGCTTCGTGACCCCACACTGGTGTTGTGCCTCTGTGGCCTAATACTGTTTTGCCCCTCCAAATTCTTTGGGCCCTGCCTGATCTATACGCTGCCCCCGTGACCTCCATACTGTGGATTTGCCATCTGTGGCCCCTAAACTGTTTTCCCGCCTCCAGAATGTCATTGTCACTGCCTGACCTCTTGCTGTGCCGGACCTCCACACTGGTGTTTGTGCCACTCTGTGACCTAATATGTTTTCCCCCCAAAATGTCACTGTCCATCCCTGATCTCATACGCTGCCCCCCGTGACCCCCAAATTGTGGATTGTGCCACTCTGTGGCCTAATACGTTTTCCCGCCCCCAAAATTTTTTTTGTCCCACTGCCTGATCTCATGGCTGGTTGTGACCTCCACAGGTTATTGTGCCACTCTGGGGCCTAATACTGTTTTGCCGCCTCCAAAAAAAGTCATTGGCCCCAACTGCCGACCTCATACTGCTCCCCGCCGTACCTCCACACGTGTGATTGTCCCCCCTTGGGGCCCTAATACTTTTTTGCCCCCCCAGAATGTCATTTTTCCCACCCCTCCCTCATACTGCGCCGCCGTGACCTCCACACTGAGATTGTGCCCTCTGTTCCTAATACTTTTTTGCGCCCCAAAATTTTCATTGTGCCACTGCCGACCTCTACTGCTGCCCCCGTGACCTCCCTTTTTGTGTGATTGTGCCACTCGGGGCCTAATATGTTTTGCCGCCTCCAGAATGTCATTGTGCCATCCCTCCCTTTTTTTTTTTTTTGCGCCCCTTTGGGCCTCCACACTGTGTGATTGTGCCCCCTGTGGCCAAAATACGTTTTGCCGCCCCAGAATGTATTGTGCCACGCTACCCATAGCTGCGCCGGGACCCCCACGGGTGATTGTGCACTCTGGGGCAAAATTTACTGTTTTGCCGCCTCCAGAATGCTTTCCACTCCCTGACCTCTACTGTGCCGCCGTGACCCCCACACTGTGTTTTGTGCCACTCTGTGTCCAAAATTATGTTTTGCCCCCCTTCCAAATGTCATTGTGCCACTGCCTGATTTGCTGCTTGTCGTGACCCCACATGGTGATTGTGCACTCTGTGGCCCAAATACTGTTTTGCCACTCCAGAATTTCATTGTGCCACTCCCTATCTCATACTGCTGCCGCCGTGACCTCCATACGGTGATTGTCCCACTCTGGGCCTAATACTGTTTTGCCCCCTCCAAAAGTCTTGGCACTGCCTACTCATACTGCTGCTGCCGTGACCCCCACATGTTATTGTGCCACTCTGTGACCTAATCTGTTTTGCCGCCTCCAAATGTCACTGTCATCCCTGATCTCATGCTGCTGCTGTCGTGACCTCCCACTTTTTCTTTGGCCACCTGGGGGCCAAAATTGTTTTGCCGCCTCAAATGTCTTGTGCCATCCCGCCCATACTGCTCCCGCCGTACCTGGCTCTCGTCATTGTGCCATCTGTGGCTTCCTGTTTTTTGCCCCCCCAGAATGTCATTGTGCCCTGCTGCCTCATGCTGCTGGGCTGCCCCCCGTCAGATCCACACTCGCCCACTAATGTTGCCACCCTGAGTCTCAGCTTGTTTTTTTCCAGCTTTGCTGGCATGACTTTATCAGGTTACCCCCGCTTGAGTTTTTTGGTCAGTTTTCCCTCTTAAGTGCCCAGGAATTTTATAGTGAACGTTCAAGGGGGGCGGCATCATCTGGTGTATACTAAAAACAAATTGTATGAAGACCAAAAAAGCCCCCCTCTGCTATTTAAGCAGGGCCCAAAAACTTTTCTACAGCCCCCTGCAGGCTCTGTGCAGCCGGAAATGTGTTTTTAAGCGATGTGCGAAGTTTCGGACCGAATTTATTTTTGTCGGAAAATTGGGGTGAAGTGCCCGAATCAAATTTTTTTGAGAAATTCCCCCATCTCTAACCAGGCCCCGTGTCAACACATCAGCACCCCATCCGGTGGCCGGGAGAAACAGGTCAGATGTGGTGGTCCCCCTCCCGCCCAGCAGCAGCAGGGGCCCATTGGCACCATCCCCTTGCCCCAGTCAAGGGCTCCACCACCTCTGCGAAGGGAGTGTTTCCTTTGCCATCATCTCCCGGTCCAGTGCCCCTGCCCTCGCTACCATGGCGCCAACATTTCAGCGAGGCGATTGCAAAGAGACAACGTATGCCCAAACATCCTAAGGTGCAGCGCTGACGGATCCTGGGGTTTGTTGGTACTGCAGTCCCTCCTTTTCCAAATGGGGATCTGACCATCAGGAAAAATTGGTTGTCCCCGACCCGAGATGGAGAGTTCCAAGCTGTAATTTTTTTTCAAAAAGGCAGTCCCAAACTTTTAAAATTGTAGAACAGAAGGGGGGCCCCCTTTGACTTTCGGTTTTTTTCCCAAGGTGCAGGGGGCAGCGGGGCGTTGGCTTTAACTACGGGCAGGGCCAGTATAGTCCCTTTACCCCCATTGGGTGAATGTGCTTCCTGCCCAGGGGACCCAACAATTGGACAGGGACACCGCTTTCTCCTCCCCGTTGTCAAACTGCGGTCCTGCGCCAATGTCCGCCTCCTCCTCCTCACCCCCAAAGTGGGGCAAAGCGGGGGTCCGCATTTCTACACTGGCTTGCTGGTGAACGAAATCACACAGGGGAGGAAAGGTCCCCGTCATGCAAAAAGGAACAATGTGTGGCTTTTTCCGCGCCAAAATGCAAAAACGGAACCCTGGGGCGGACAATGGGGGGAACATGGGGTCCGCGCCACCCAGGGGGGATGGTCCATGCGCCCCGTGAGCATGGTTAAATTGGGTTTTGAAAAGGTTCCCGAAGCTTCCACCGATCTTCAGAAATTCTGAAAAAGGCCCGGAAACTGTGCATGCTCATCATTACAAAGGGCCCGGAAACACCCCCCTCGAGTTCAGCAGCAGAACGCATCCCCAAAACTCTGAGCGTGTTTCCACCCTTTGGAAATTTCCCGCCCACATGTTGGACCGACTGTATGAACAGAGAAAGGGCCTTAACAATTTTTTTTATGATCCAGGTGGACAGGAGTCTCCCCCGTAAACTTTGATGTCAGCCATGGCAGCTCTGCGTGAACCTGCCGTTTGTTGGGCCATTCAGGAGGCCACTTATTCGTCAGTGCCGGATAGGGATAATAAGTCATTCCCCCTGCTTCATGTTGGAAAGATGTGAAAAATCTGTCTGGGCAGGGGGTGGGGACGTGGGGACTACATCTCGCCCCGGGCCCCAAAAGTCCCCTGAGGCGGAAAAGGGGGGGGGGAAGGGGGCATTGGAGCAGAACTTTTTCTGGTGAAATTTGTGGGTTTTTTACCCGGGGACAAAGAGGGGGACAGGAGCCTGGAGGGGGTAGTGGAGATGAGGGGAAAACAGGCAGTGACCTGCTGCACCCTGGCAGTTCATGGAGATGGAGGCAGGGAGCTCCTCAAGTCCTTGTGCAGAGGGCCCCCGATGCTGATTTTCCCGGCAGTGACAGCAGAATAGAAACCATGCGGCAGAGGGTGATTTGGGCCCCCACCCTATTGGGGCCCTCACTACGGCCAAAAAGGGAGCCTTTTTTTCCCCGCTGTGAGAGGGGGGACAAACTCAAATACTATAGAGAAATCCCCCGTAGTCGTTTTGGGGTGCCTATGTGCGGCATGTCCCCCCTCTGACAGGTCGACCCGGGGGGGTTTTTCAGCGCTCACGTCTACTGCCGCGGTGTTGGGGGAAGTGGGGGGGGGAGCGTACCAGCTTTCAGCACAACCTAAGTCTGGGGTCACTGATGAGCAGCTTCCTTCACCTGCTTAGTGGGGGGGCATAGCCACGCAGCAGCAGGGCCTGGGGCAGACCCCGAACCAACAGGTCGTGGCCTACTTGGACGCACTCTGCCACCCCAGTTAGAAAATCCGCCCGACTACTGGGCAGCCAAACTGGATGTGTGCCCGCAACTTGCCGGTTTGCAGTGGAAAGCTGTCCCCGCCGGCCGTGTGTGGTTAAGGGGGTTTCGGCGGCGGGGGGGCCATCGTTACCCCCCAAGGGAACCCCCTTGTCCACGGGAAAAAGTGGAACGATGACCTTTGTCAAAAGAATCAGGGTGGATCGGCCAGGGTTTCCACCCCCAATGCCTTGGCTAATTACATCAGTCATGAGCTCACCCAAAAAATTTTGGGAAAAGAGTCTGGGTTCAAACTACCTTCTCAGCCCCATTCTGATGCTGCCACCGCCCCCATGCCCCACATCTGCTGACAGTTTTCCACTGCCACCAACCATCTTTACCCCGGGACTGGTATTTCACCCCCCCCCACACTGTGTCATTTTGCCACTCTCTGACCCCTGCTGTTTTCTCCGCCGCCGGGCAACCTCCCTCTCTGTATTTGCCACTCTCTGGCCCACTCTTTTTTGCCCCTCCCGAAGCATTTTGCCATGCCCCCTCATGGCCGCTACCCGGACCTCCACACTGTGTATTGTGCCACTCTGTGGCCTACTCCAGTTTTTGCCACCTCCGAATTCATTGTGCCCCGTCTGACCTCAGCTGTGCTGCCGTGAACTCCACCCCTGTGAATTTTGCCACTCTCTGACCTCATCTGTGGCTTCTGCCCCCCGTCACCTCACTTCTGTCCTTGTGCCATCTGTGGCCTACTCCTGTTTTTGCCCTCCAGAATGTCTTGTGCCCCCTGCTGACCTCATGCTGCTGCTGCCCTGACCTCCACACTGTGTCATTGTGCCCCTCTTGGCCCACTCCAGTTTTTTTCCACCTCCCGAATGCTTGTCCACTGTCTGAAATCATGTGCGTGCCCTGACTCCACACTGTGTCATCGTGCCACTCTGTGGGCCACTCCCGTTTTTTTCACCTCCAGAATGTCATTGGCCACTCCTTTTACCTCATGTGGGCTGGCCCCCGCACCCCACACTCTGTCATGATGTTCCACCTGAGTCAAGCTTTTTTTTTTTCCAGCATTTTTGCCATGACTTTTTCACCAACTTCCCCCTTGAGTTTTTTTTTTGGGCGGGGTTTTTCCCCCTTAGGTGCCCAGGGGAAATTTTTAGTGAACGATTTAAAGGGCCGGGGGGCAGCTGTGCGTGTCATACAAAACACAACATTGTTGAAGACCAAACCAAGCTCCCTCTGCATTTTAAACATGGCACATGTTCACAGCACCCCGCAGACTCCGGCAGCCCGGGAAAAAGTGTTTTTTTTAAAGGATTTTGTCCCCAAGTAATTGGACTGAAACAAAATTTTGCAAAAATTTTTCCCAAGTCACCGGATAAATTTTTGAGAAATTCGCCAATTAGTTATAATGGTTTACTGCGCTCCTATTTTATTGGGTGGTTTCTCCGACCAAAGAGAAGACTTACAGAATTTGAATTACTGATTTCCCGGCAATTTTCAATATCCCAAAATTCCCGATGTGCGCCCTTCGGATTTTTGGAAAGTGATTTATTTATGTATTTTTTAGTAGGTTTTAGCTCTTTTTCAGAGAATGTTTTTTCATCTTTATAAAGGGGGATTTTTTGATTCTATCCATGCCGACGGACATCTTTAAGATTTCTTCTTTTTCCACCTGTCTTTAATCGGAATAATGGAGGGCGTCCCCCACTCGCCCAAGTCCCCCCATTGCGCCCTACACACTGGGGAGGCCTGCGGACTTTAAACGGATGTATGTCGCACTACCCTCGGGCGGCAAAAAATTAGGCGCGTCCCGCACTGCGCCTAAGCCCGCACGCGCCCCAAACACGACAAGTGCCGCGGATTTTACATGGAAAGTATAAAGGGGCACCTGGGGCATTTGACTAAATCAGGCGCCAAATTTCCCGCCCAAAAAAAAAAACTGGCGGAAAAAATGCCATCCAAATTTTGGCCCAGATCATACATGTTCCCCGGGCGGTTTCCTTTTTTCTGGAAAACCCGGGGGGGACAAATAGAATTTTTTTTCCCAAAGGGATTCTCTATTTGTTCTCCTCTTGTCAAAAAAGACCAAAATTTATTAGCTTTTCCGTAAAAAACCATTTCTACCCCGGGGTTGTCAGAAAAGACCAAAATTTCTTAGAAAATCCGGGGGAAAAAAAATTTTCTATTTTGTACTTTTGGTTTCAAAAAGCCCAAAATTTTAAATGGTTTTTCCATAGAAAACATTTTTTTTTTCTACCCCTGTTGTCAGAAAAGACCCATTTTTTTAAATAACCAAATAGAAAAATTTTCTATTTTTTCCTCCTGGTTTTAGAAAAGACCAAAAGCCCAAACATTTATTTTGTATTCCGAAAAAAAAATATCTATTTCCCAACCCCCGGTTTCAGAAAAAGAACCCATGTCAAGATATCCGGGGAAAAAAATTTTCTACTTGTACCCGGGTTGCCCAAAAAAAAAACATTTATTAGGTTTTCCCGTAAAAACTGAAAAGGGTTCGGTGGTTTCCCCCGCGGGCCCTACCGCAACGATGATATTTAACCAGGCGGGCAGGAGCAGGGGTTCACGGGAGCGTAAAACGGTAAGTGACCCCGCCGCCAGTGCCCGGGGCAGAAAGGGGGTTTGGTCTAGGGACCGCGTCCCCGGGGCCCGGGAACCCCCTGCGGAAGGGGGGGGCTGCGGGGCAAGGGCTCCACGCCCCCCCCCCAAATTAAACAGTACCCCCCCCTTTTTGGGCCCCCCTCTTTTTTAGGAATTGGAGAAAGGTGGGGTTTCCCTCAGGTTCCCACGAATTCTCCTCCAGCCCCCCCCCCTTCCAGTCAATAAAAAAAAAAACCTTTTCCCCCCACTTCCTCCCCCTCCCAAACACCTCCTGCCTAATAAAAGTATCAGCGTTGGCCAAAAGGGAAGAAGGCGAACAGATCACGGGAGAACGATTCACCACCCAAACACTTGAGGAGCAAAACAGGGAAGGGATTTCGGAAACGGAGAGTAGGGGGAAAAGGGGAGCTTGTAGGACAAGGGGTTTAAGTTGCCGAAGTACAAAAAAAAGGGGCCCCAAATACTTAGGCCAAATTTTATAACTGTATATTTACTATTTTGCCATGGGCCAAACTTAAACTCTATTATTTTTCCCCAAAATCTATTAAACACTAAAACAAAACTTTTTTTATATCTAACTCTTAACCTCGTACCCCATTTATTTAAAAACCCTGATCCCCAATCCCATCTTTTAAACCCCCCTTTTTTGCTTTTTGGGGGCCCAGTTTTTACAGGACAGGGTTAAAAAAAAAATTTTGTGCGCGCGGGGAAGGGGGGAGTGGGTTTTATGTGGATTCCTAGGGTTAAATTTGGTAAAGTATTTGAGACCCGATTGCTTTGGGCATCGAGTTTCAGCAAAAATTGATATTTCGGGGGCTACGTAAAGGTTTTTCATAGTAAACCCAATTGTTTTATACGTTTCCCCATTAAAGTCTAAGAGAAAGCAACCCCTTTCATTAACACCCAAAAAAGGGGCAAAAGGGGCTAAAATTTAAACATCCACAACCAAATGGAAAACGCCTACATCTTAGACAACACACTTAGGTTATAAAAATCACAGAAAAAAAAGTCACAAAACCATTCACTACCCCTTTTTTAAACCCTGGCCTGACCCTTAAACCTACACCCAAAATTTAAAAATGCCAAAAGGGCAGAAAATTTTTTAAACCCAACATGTTACTTGAACGGACATTGAATTTTCCCGGGCCGGGAACCAGCTTTAGCCCCAAAAACCTGCATAAACCCCCAAATTTTAAAAAAGCCCCCAAAAAGGATTTTTTTTCCAACCCCAAATTTAAATTTTTCCCGGGACTTCCTTACTTGTCCGGGAAACCCCCAGTAGACCATAAAACCCTTTTGTCTAAACCCCCAAAATTAAAAAGTCCCGGGGAAAAAGCCCGTTATGTCTGTATCTGTTATTTTTTTCGTATAATACACTTTATTTTTGCCCCCCTTCAATTCACCTGTGGTGACTATAAAATTTGCTGTTTTTAAAGATTTACGTGGAAAAGCCGTAAAGAACAAAGCGGGTGGCAAAAGTCAAAAAACACTATCTGTTTTTTTTTTCGATAATAAAAGGGTATTTTTTGCACCTTTAAATTCCCCCTGGGGGTGATATAGAATTGCGTTTAAGATTTCCCGGGGGAATCTCCCGAAAGGGAACAATGCGGGTTTTGGCAAAAGTCAAAAAACACGTAACTGTTATGTTTTGGTATAAAAAAAGGGTAATTTTTTGCACCTTTAAATTTCCCCCGGGGTAATATAAATTGCTTTTTAAGTTTTACGGGGAAAGCGGGCTCAATAACAATGCTGGGTGTCAAAATCAAAAAACACGAAACTGTTTATTTTTTCGTATGATACACGTATTTTTTGCCCCCTTTAAATTTCCCACCTGGGGTAAATAAGAATTTGCTTTTTTTTAAGATTTACGTGGATACTCCCGGTCAATAAAAAAACCCTGGGTGCAAAAATCAAAAAAAAAACTTAACTTTTTTTTTTTTTTTGGGAAAAAAAAACGGTATTTTTTTGCACCTTTCAATTCACCTTGGTGAATATAAAATTTTCTTTTTTAAAGATTTCCCGGGGACGCTGCGACAATGAAAAATTTCTGTGCGCAAAAGCAAAAAAAAACGTAACTTTTTATTTTTCCCGGTATATACAGGGTTTTTTTTTGGGCAACAAAAAACCCGGGGCTGACCCCAAAATTGCGGGTTTTAATTTAAAACTGAAAAGGTGGATATATCAACCCCCCAAGGTGTAAGGGTAAAAAAAAAAAAGAACACTTTATCTAAATGTTTTCGAAAAAAAGGGGAATTTTTGGGGCACCTAACAAAAGAGACCTACTTTTACTAGAAATAAAAGTGTACCCCTTTATAATTTTCAGGCTGCCCAATATCCGGAAAGTATTTCAATAGCAAACTTTTAATAATAAAGTATTCCAAACAATGTCTACACTAATTTTGGGGAAAACTTTTTTCCAGTTTTTCTTTATAGATAGAGCTTATCGTGTTCACCCCGGGGGCCCCCCCCCCGTTTCCCCCCCCCGCCGGGAATTTACGGGGTTAATCCGCTTAAAAAAATTCTCAAAGCAAACTACATAAAATCTTCAAATCTCTAAAAATAACAAAATTTTAAAGGGAAACACAGCAAATGGGAAAAAGGTTTTTTTCTCTGTGCAAAATAACAAAATTTTCGCTGAGCTTTTTGCCACAGGCAAGCGCGGGCCCTACCCCCTATGAAACCTCAAATTTTACACTGGGGTTTGAAACGGGAAACCTTTTCCCCTTTTGAAAACGGGGTCAGGGTAAATTTTTCCCCCCAATCGAAAACCATACACATCCCACCATGACGCCGCACAAAAACCATCCCCCACCCTGCCCCTTTTCCCTGTAATCTTTTTGTTGGCGGGGCTGCCAAAAATTTACAAAGGCGCCAAAAAAGGCCACCCTTTAATAGATGATCTAAATTTTTTTAAACCCTTAATTAGGGCATATCTGGAAATTTCGATCACCAAAAAAAACCTTGCCTTTTCCAACCTTTGCGATAAAAACGCTAAACACTATTGGTGAACCCTAAAGGGGTGTTTACCTAACATATTTTAAAAGGAAAAACTCAGACCACATGTGATCGGACCTCTAAGCCAATTGATAAAGCCATTTTAAAGCGGGCCAAAAACCATTCGGCGAGGCCCGGGAAATAAAACGTTTTAAAATTTATCTCCACCTCTGTCAAAAGTGTCACCTGCGGGCAGACGGGGGTCAAAGGGGGGGCCCTTATTTTTTTCCCTTTGTCATGAGTTGGGGCCCGACGCCCAAGAAAGTTGGCTTGGGACCCCCTTACGAACTAGTATTTTGCTAAAAAGGAAAAAGGGACCCTCCTTTAAAAGGGGGGGTTCCACCAAAACTTATGATAAAAAAGGATTTTTTCCCCTCTTTCAAAAGAAAAAGGGGTTTTAAATGATAAGGATAAGATCATTTTTTAAATAGGGGTGTATAGGGGTTTTAAGTTTTTGATATAATAAAATTTTACGTTTTTAGTTTTTAAATAATAAGAACTGATAATTTTAAGTTTGCCAAAGGCAAAATAGTAAATATAGTGATCAAAATTAAATCTTTGTTCTCTTGCGAGATTCCCAAATTTTTTTGGGGATTATTGACTAATTTTATAAAATGGGCCCCCCATTTAAGAAAATGTTAATTGGCGGACACCAAACTCTATCACCTGGCTTAAAAAGGCGGAGGGCACGGGACCTGTCGGGGCCGGGCTTGTTCCCAGCGGGGGCCCGGGAAAGGGGGGCCCGTCCGCGTGGTTTTGCCAAGGCCTTGAAAGTCACGCACTTGGTTTTTCCACCGGGGAGGAACCCTTAAAACGAGTTTAACCAGAGGGGGGGGTCGGGGGTTACCCCCAAAAACCCCCAAAAAAGGGAGGCCCCCGCGGGTTCTGAATCTAGTGGGAAATTTTAAAAATTTCCCCCCCAGGGAGAGGTTCCCGGGCCAATTTTCCTTAGGGCGGGTACAAAAAATGTTTGTTTTGGTAAAAAAAAGGTACCTAAACACTTGGTTAAAACCCTTTTTTTCCTGCCCTTAGTTTTGAAGGGGGGTATCAGACTAGAAAATCAGTTGAATCTTAACGCCCACATAAACCCCCAGAATCCTCGACCCCAACTGGACCCCCCAATTTCCCAATGATAATTTCAACGGTAACCGGGTAACCGAAAAAAGTGGTGGGAAAAATGCTGGGCCAGGGTGGACAGAGGGAACCCGGGGATGGAACAAAGTGGGGGCCCTCTTTGAAAATCTATCTGTCACCACCCAGATGACAGTGTTTTCCCGAGGGGCTGGGATCCCCCTAACCCAAAATCCAAGGCTAATTGGGACCCTGTCCCTTTTTGGGACCCGGGAGAGGCTGAACAAGGGCCCCCGGGTTTTGGGGACGAGGGACTTTATTTATGGGACAAAAGGTCAAAGGGCCCGGAAAAATCCCCTAAACCCCAAATCGAGCGAGAGTGGGGCCCCCCAATAATAACAGAATTAGTTTGCAGAGAAAATATGGACTCCAAAGGGGGACCAACCCGTTCGAGAGGGATGTCCCCCCCCAAAACAAGGGTACGAGGGGCCGGGATGGGAGGGGGTACGTAGGGCTTCCCCGAGGCAAGTTGAAGGTCCACAGGGCCCCCGTGAGGAACCTCCAAGAAAATTATTGCTGCAGAGGGGGGGGCCCCCAAGCCCACTGGTCCCAGAACTAGAGAGGGGCGTCTGCCCCTGACGTTCCCTTTCCCCGGGGGTTCCAAAAATGAGAAAAAAAATCAAAGGGGGCGAAAAAAGTGACCACCGGGTTGCCGAGGGTTTAGTCGTTTACAAATGCAGATAGAGAAGGGGTTTTTTTTTTATCGGTGACTATTTCGGGGGGGTGACGACTCCCTCCAGCAAGTCCGCCATTTTTTCTAGGGCAAACTTTTAAAACCAGTAATTCGCGATCACCGATTGTAAATTCTTTTCGGCTGGGGTTAAGGTTTAAAAAGAAAACCGCAATACGCAGTTTCCCCAAAAGGGGGACTTCTTTAAGGAGAACACACCCCACCTACAGGGGGAGGGCGTCCACTTCAGGATTAAAGGGGCCTGCGGTTTTCCCGGCGAGAAAACGGGGGCAGAAGCGAACGCTGTTTGAAGCAATCAAATGTTCTCGGGGCTTCCGGCGGCCAAGGGTTTAGGGTTTTGGGATTTTTCTTCGTAAGGGGCCACCGCGGGGCCCCGAGCGTGGGGAAAATGCAGGGTGAAAATTTTCCCGGGAAAATTTGCGAACCCCATAAAAACGTTGATTTGAGCAAAGCCCACTGGTCGAGGGCCCCCGGGAGGGCTGCAACAATTTCGAGGGGGCCCTGAAGGGCCCCGATTTGGAAAGAAAGTAACCCCAAAAGGGCAAACCAGGTGCGTTTTAAAAAAAAAAAATTTTTTCCCAGTTTGGCTATAACTGGGGTCCCCCGGAACGTTTGAGCACCTGGGGGACGGGAGGCGGTGAATTTCCAGGGCTGAGGAAAGATTAGGGTATCCTCCCAGTAGTCCCAATGACACAGACTTTGAGGAGACGCGGAAAATTCCCCTTGACAAAATTCTGGAACACCCCCCGGAGCGTTGCAAAAGGCCCAAAAGGGGGTGACAAGATATTCAAAAAGGGCCCCTCTGGTATTTTAAAGGCCGTCTTCCACTCGCGCCTTCACGAATAGAATCAGGTTGAAGCCCCCTAATTTTCCAACCGAAAAAAATTTTTGCGCCAATCAGGCGCGAGAAAAGCTCCAAAATCAGAGGCAGGGGGATCGATTTTTTATATTTAATTTTTTTTAAGGGCCCCTATAAATTCCCCATAAAAGGATCGGGGGAGTACCATCTTTTTTCAACAAAAAAAAACCGGCCCCCACAGGAGGGAAACCCTTTCTATGAAGCCCTAAAGGAGATTCCCCCTGGAATTTTATTCCACAAAAGCCCCTTTTCTCCGGACGGAAAAGGGGGATAACCTACCCCGGGAGGTTACCCCCTTTGCAGGCAAAAAGGACAAATCAAACCCGGCCGGTGCGGGGGGATGGGGGGTTTCGGCCTGGCCTTTTGGAAAAAAAACTTTGGGAAGATGCTGGGAAAGGAAAGGGGAACCCACAGAGGCTTTTGTAACTTTCCCCGATGCGGGCCCCTAACAAAACGGAAAAACCCGGGAAGGGATCGCAAGTGGGACGCGGGGGGCCCCAACGGATTTATTTCGCCCGTGTTCCCGTCCAAGGTCCCAGCAAGGTCCTTTTAACCAAGGAAGGCCCCCGGGGGATTTTCCAAGAGGGGCGAGGCAAACAAGCATTTTTAAAAATCTCCTTTTGAGGGGCGCCATCTGCAAAGTGAGGGAGCCCAGAACCGAATAGCGCCTTTTGGCCTTTTTCCCCCTGAAAAGGGGGGACGAAAGGGGGTTTTTTGCAGAGGGGGGCACCGGGGAAAGAAATTTGGGGGACCCCAACTTGGGTTGACAAAATTTCCCCGCGACCCCGAATCAAGGAAAGGGGGGTTTGGGTTTGGGAAAGGGGCCCTTTCCCCGCAAAAAAAATTCCCCAGAGTACGGGGAAAGGTTCCCCGACGGGGGGAGGGCCCCACTGACACCTAGGGGTTTCCCCCTGCAACCCAAAGGGGCAGAGTTTCCCGGACGTACCGGGCCCTCCCCAATGAAGTGGCCCAAAACCCGCCACATAAAGCATACTTCCTCAAACGTCGCTGCACTTCTTCCCGGGGCCCGGGGGGCTCTCTCGACCTGCTAGGTTTGTTTCCCCCCCGGGGAAACCCAAAGGGCCCGGGGGAAGTGGAGGGCGTTGGGAAAACAGAACCAGGGGCCCAGGGAGCCGGCGTGGTTGGGGGGGGCCCCTTGGAGGCGGAGGCTAGGGTTTTCTCTCGCAAACCGAACATCAATTCGGGGAGCCCAACCGAATCAGGGCGTCCAGAAAACAGTTGGGAACCCCGACCACGAGCTCTCCCTTTTAAAAAAACCCCCAAAAGGGCCCTTTCCGGGGAAAGGGCGCCTCCAAAGCCCTCATTTTTCCCGTCCAGCCAAGCATGGTGCAAACTACCGGAGTAAATGACCCACAGTTGGGGTCCCCCCTGACGGGGACGGAGGGAGAGCGCCGAGCGGAGGAGGTGCGGCCCGGGTTTCCCCGAAAACAGGCGGGAAACCCCCGGAGGGAAATTTTTTTAGATTTTGCCGTCAAAGGATTCCCCCGGGCCCATAGGGAAATGGGGCCCCGGTCAAGCTTTCCCCCCTTTTGGGGCCCAATAAAGAAGGCCAAACCCTTTGGCCCCCCTCAGTAAAGGGAAAATTTAAACCCCAACCCTCTCGATGGGATGGGGCATTGGAAATGATGAAAACCCCTTTACTTCTTTTGGGGGCTCCATCATAGGTGAGGGGAAACTCAGAAGGGAGAGAAAGGGCCCCGTGCAGGGCCCGGGAAAAGCCATGGGGTGCAGGAGCAAAATGGTGCTGGCGTGGTGGGCGGCAGCCGCAGGTGGGGGAAAAACGGGCCGCAATTTTTGCATCATGGCTGGGAAAAAGGTCAATAAACCCGGCTTGCTTGGCGACGGCTTTCCTGAAGTTTTCCGGGGGTTTGGGGGAGAGGTACCCTGGCGGGAATCTAGGCCCCGTTTTGTACTGTAAGGGGTTTGGGGGATTCGCTTTGGGCCACCGCAAGCGATATAGTTAAGCCCCGCCAAGGGAAGTCTAAGTAGCCCCCGTAAATTTACCAGAGCCCTTTCGCAAAGCGGGGTGGGAATTTTCTGGGCGTTAGCTAAAAAGGGCACTACCCCCTGAAAGTGACTTCTTGCGATGGGCCGGGGTACAAGCGTGGGAAAAAATCCCTAATCCAGGGGGGTATTGGGGAACCCGGCAGGGGTCGGGGGAAAAGGGGGCAGAGTTGTCGTAGTCAAGACCGGGGAGAAGGGCAAAGGGGGGGCGGCCCCAACAGGCCCAAAGGGCGGAAATGTAGCGGGAAAGGACTGGGAAAAAGGGTTAAACAAAACAAACTTCCAACACTCTCAAGACAATTAAAGCACCCCCAACAAACTGGCAGAGAAATGCTGGGGGGTATTCCTTTAAAAAGGACAATTGGGGGCCCCAAAAAACTAATAAAAGGGGCGCTGGCCCTTTAAAATCAGCCCGCCCGTTGCAACCGTGGCCGGGCCGGGGAAAAAAAGGAAGCCTTCACAAAGGGGGCGTGGAAAGGGGAAGTTGCCGGGGCCGGGGCCGGCAGCAGGGGGGTGGTTTCCCCGGGAGCCCATACCCCGGGGCCCGGGCCCCCCGCCGGGGGAGGGGGCGGGCCCCGGGGGGAAAGGGACCTGCGCCAGGCCCCCCTTACAAAAAAAAATTTTTATTTCAAAACCCCGGTTGTCAGAAAAGACGCAATTTTTTAATAAACATTGAAAAAAATTTTATTTGCATTGGGTTAAAAGAAAAAAAACCCCCATTTATTTGGTTTCCAAAAAAAAAATTTTTATTCTACCACTAGTTGCATTTTTCAAAAAGAAACCCCATTCTTAAAAAAATCTGTAAAAAAAGTTTAAAATTTCTAGTCCTACTTGGGTTGTAAATCTCAGGACTGAGGGAAAAACACTGTTTAAATTTTGGGGTTTTTCAGTTCTTTTCCCAAAAAAACTGCATTTTACCGATATTCGATAGAAACAATTCTGTTTTTAATTCCTTTTGTTTGGGATTTGGGGAAAATTTGAAGGGGTTTAAGAACACCGTTTTTTGCTGTCTTTTGCAGTACCCTTTTTTTTAAAAAAAGAGACTGGGGAAAAAAACTTCTAGACCTTTTTAATAAATTTAAACTTTTTGAAAAATGGACGAACTACAGGTGGGTAAGCAACAAAAAGGGGGGGGAAAGGGTTTGACTAGGGGGTACGAAAAGGGGCTCCTTCCAGTGCCCAGACAAAACGCAAGCGACCAAATCGTTTGGTTTCCTGTCATTGCTTTGGGCAGTTACCCGTAAATCATAAGAAAGTGTCCCCCAAACCTGTTTTTTTAAATGGTTTAACGAAACCTGCATCCAGCGGTTTTACCTACTCGTCCTCCCAGTCACGGCCACAAATGTCATCATCATCGTCAGCAACCTGAAGCAAAGGCATCCCAAATGTCAACCCATGTACAGACCACTGTGGATAATCCATGTTCTGAAGAGCTCTTTGATGACAGAATGCGGTTGGGGTCAGAAGGCATTTCAAAAGGTCAAGCGGCCAAAGAGGATGATTTTGTCTGCTCTGACACCCAATCGCTGATGCCATCAGAGCAGAAGGAAGCTGGTCAGTCGGCACAAATCCTGAGCGGTAGGCAACGCCTTGCAGTGCCTGTGGCTTCTAGCCCGCAGCCTCAGGATGTAGACTATCAGGACAAGGAAGTCAACTGTGATGATGATGATGTTGATAATGAAATTGTGGATTCAATGTGGTCTTTTCATCAGCATTTGCTTGCGAGCGCCTCATCAGTGGATGAGGAGGAAGAGGATGGGGTTGTGTCAGTATGGATCCGGCCTCAGAAAGGGAGAGGTCGGTCGTAGAAGTCCGCTGACATTAATCTGCCAGCTATGGTCAGTGGTGGCAACGGAAACACCGCTACTAGGTTATCACCGTCGAAGAGGTCCAGGACCTGTGAAGCCTGTGCCTTCTTCGATCAAGCCTCAGATTCGCCGAGCGACATCATATGCCAGATTTGCCATCGAAGCACCAATAGAGGCAAGAATCTAAAGTATTTAACCACCATGAACATGAATAGGCACATGCATCTAAAGCAAGCATCTAAAGCAAAAGGAGTCACTTGGAGGAAAAAAAGGGGGCCCGGGAAAGGTTTCCTGGGTTTCCCAAACCCACTGTGATCCTCTGTCTCCTCGTTTTCCCAAACTTCCAAGACCAAGCGCTCCTCTTCTCCCCAATGTCCCACGGGGAAAATGAGCAAAGACCCACCCCCAATCCCCACACCCCATCACCCCGTTAAACCACCCCCCACCCCCGGGACCCCAGCCTTTCCCCCTTTTCTTCTTCCCCCCGGGTTTGACCTGCACGTCGTACCCCCGGGAACGCCCTAGCGCCCCCCCTTTTGTGTACCGGGTGTGTGGGAGCAAGATAACGTTTTCATCCCAACCAAAAGCCGAATGTCGCTTTTTGTCAGGCTCTTGGGCCCTTGGAAAATGTTCCCTTTCTGACTGGGGGGGAACAGTTAAAGGGACATTTTCCCAAACTTTTTTGGTCTTTGTTGGGCGGTGGTTCGGGCTCCGGGCTGGTGCAAGGGGGGCGTTTTCAGTTTCAGGGTACGCATTGAGGCAAGTCAGGGCTGTGATTATGTGAGGAGGAGGAGGGGGGGAAAGGATGAGGTTTGGGCCCGGGGGACACGACGGTCGGGATGACCCTGCCTTTGGGGAAAGAGGTTGGCATGGATTTGGGGGGGGGGGTAGACGGGGGAGATCTTTTTAAAGTCCCCCTCCCCCCGAGGTTTGGGGTAATCCTGGCTGAATCTCTCCCCATGATTTGCTTGGTTGCTGCATTTCCCCCCAACCCATGTTTTCCCAAGCATAAAGGGCCCAAATAAAAAAATTGAACAGCAGTTACTTGGTTGGCCACCCTCCTTGATCCACGTTACAAGCGAAAGCCAGCACTTTCCTTCCACCCACACAAATTGACGTAGAAAGAGGAATTGGAGACCATGCTCATTGATCAACTCAAGACATCTGTTGCATCTGCTTCACGTTCTCATGTTACAGTGGAACAACGTCAGCAACGTGACAGCAGTGGAGTGGCAAGTAGCCGTAGCAGCAGCAGGCATTGTGACAGAAGCCTAATGGGTGACCTCTGGCAATCCTTATTTACCATCTCCCCAAAAACACCTGTAATGCAGGGCACAAATCAGACACACAGAGACCGCCGGAAGATCATGGTCCACGACTATCTGTGGCTCAACACCGATGTTTTTGGACATGTTCCGGACCAAATCGACTTCTGGGTGTCCAAAATGGATGAATGGCCCGCGCTTTCTCAGCATGCCATAGAAGTCTTGCCCAGCAGCCAGCGTCATCTCAGAGCATACCTTCAGCACAGCTGGAGGAGTGATAACAGACAAACAATCACTTTCCACTGAAAAAGTGGATCGTTTGACTTTTATCAAGATGAATAAGGAGTGGATCTCTGATGATGTTGTTGCCCCAGTTGCCGAGGTCACCGATTAGTAGCTGGTCTACTTCACATTCCACTTCAAAAGAAATGGTCCTCTTGAAAAAAAAAAAATGTTAATGCTAATTTCTTAATGCAAATTGTTTTCAGGGTGTCCCAAAGGTCATTTTGCTGGTTTGGCGGTCAGGAGACTGTAAAAGACACCAATAGTACAAGTTTGTTGTAAAAAAAAATCCCCTTACTCATTTCTTCATGAAAATTTTAAGCAGTGTCAATGGTTTTGGGGTTATTGTACTGTAAAAAAAACAGCTATAATCCAGTTCCTTTGGTAAAAAATGTTGTTTCTAACAGTCACCTCTTCACAATTTTTAAGAGTGTCCTAAAGGTCATTTTTCAACTTTTTGGGGTAAGGGTGCTGTAAAAAAACAACTATAATCCAGGTCCTATTGTAAAAAATTTTGTTTCTAACAGGCATTTCTTCACAATTTTTAAAAGTGTCCAAAAAGTCATTTTTGAACTTTTTGGGGTCAGGATGCTGTAAAAAAAAACAGCTATAACCCAGGTCCTATTGTAAAAATTGTTGTTTCTAACATTCATTTCTTCGTCATAATTTTTAAAAGTGCTTGAAAGGTAATTTTTCATTTTTTGGGGGTCAGGGTGCTGTAAAAAACAGCTATAATCCACCAAGTCCTATTGTAAACAATGTTGTTTCTAACAGGCATTTCTTCTTCACAATTTTTAAGTGTTCAAAAGGTCATTTTTCCTGCTTTTGGGGTCATGGTGCTGTAAAAAACAGCTATAATCCAGACCCTATTCCAAAAAATGTTTTTTTTTTTTATTAAACTAATTTATTCTTGCTAATTTAATTGAGTGTCGAAAAGGTCATTTTTGCTGCTTTTGGGGTCAAGCAGCTGAAAAAGACAGCGATATTCAAGGCTCTGAAGAAAACCACAGAGACTGCACTAAAGATAAAAGTAGGAGGGAGCAAAACATATAAGCTAAAACAGACCCTGGATATACCAAATATATAAGACAACCAAACACACAAAAGTGGGTTATAAATCCTTGGAAAGGATTAAAAACTTAGCTTTTATTTATTTACCAAAAATAAAAATAGGGAAATGCCCCAAGATTACATTAGTGCTCACCAAAATACCCAAACTAACCAAATTTCTATCCTTCACTAGACGCTACCTACCCAAGAAAAGTGGGGTTAGGTCAGCCATGATAAGGGCGTCCCCAAACCTGTACTCCTAAACTAAACCTAGGGACTATGACTAATGTAAGTTCTGAATGTCAATATTTAACAAAGATATAATTAATAAACTCACATAGGGTATTTACTGTCATGAAAATAGCCACACATGAGTCAATCAATACCAGGATAATATGGTCAGGTGTGCCAGTGTTGGCCCTACAGAGTATAGTAAAAATATCCTGAATGTCATATACCAATACACCAACATTTGTTGGGCTTTACTATCCGTTACAAAACATTTTGTTGGCAGTCCAACCATAAAAAA
Source organism: Phyllomedusa bahiana (assembly GCA_025379985.1). NCBI lineage: Eukaryota > Metazoa > Chordata > Amphibia > Anura > Hylidae > Phyllomedusa > Phyllomedusa bahiana. Next base: position 93,666 of record JAODAL010002797.1, on the reverse strand, counting down.
ACAATATTTCCGTTCGCGTTTCCCTCATGAATTATGTGAGGTTATCAGGGAAAACAAGAAGCAATTAGAAGTGTACAGAATACAGATATCAAGCAGTATACAAGAGCAAGATAAATAGCCAAAGTGCACAACTCACGACCCTGGTTATATGGTTCATTTGGGTGAGGAAGAGCAGAGTCCTTAATATGATAATAAAAGGATCTTCCCGGTCACCCACATCCACAGTAAAGGTTGGTAGCAAGATAGTGGTGGACAGTGAGCAATACACCACAGGGGAGTATTAAATACTTTAATATGATTGGTTGAACCCTGTATACATGTCACTGCCCCATAGTAAAGAACTGTAAACAGCTACATGGAAAGCATGCAAAACCGGCCGTCCTAAGCCGCTATCCGCACATGCGCCGGCAGTAAAATCGCCGAGAGCTGAGTTTGTTAAAGCTCCCACTTGAAAAGTACCGGCGCGCCTGCGCCCTGTTGAGGCCGAGGGATACCCGACGTTATAGTCATTTGTGCGCGTGTATGGGAATTCCCGCGTGGACGCGGGACATTAGAATAACAGATAAACCATACCCAATCGCGCAGGCGCGGGAAAGAACTCCAGCGAGACGCAGGACAGCAACAGCAGATAGAAAGAAGGTATTTACGTTGTCGAATACCAGGCCGCCGCCGCCGGAAAAAACACACGGAAAACAAATTATAATGTGTATTCAATATGTGGTTACAACGATTTATCCGACAGGTAGAAAATTAGTAGAACACAGACGAAGGAGCTATATGTTAATCCCTATTGGGATAAGAATAAGTGGGATATCTAATTATAATACCCCTTGTGGGGTGGGCGCTTATATATGCTCCAACCTCTACAAATATTCTAAATATGTCAGCAAACAATGGGATGCTATAGTTATATATATTTTATGTTACCATCAAAAAGAATACCATGTAATGCATGCTATTCAAGAATATTGAAAAAGAATAAAAACCTATATATGGACAAAAAATGTGTGGTCAGCAACCTAAAATTATATAAAATAACTAATAGATAAAAAATAAACAATAGAACATAAATGATATTTACTGTATATATTCAATATAAGATTATCATACCGGTCCCAATATTAGATAAATAGGTGTAAATAGTAGATTGTCATTTTAAACCTTTTGTTTAATAGTCTTAAGATGATTAAATCCAACGTGCTTCACGCTCGGGAGTTAATTTGCGATCAAAAGTCACCCCCTCTCACTGACGGTTTCACCACCTCAGTATAATTGAAATAAAGACAATTCTAAGGGATTTCTTTTATGTATGGAGTTATTGACGAGCCACCGTGGTGTCACGCTGATGATTAATGTCTCCCACATGCTCATCGAAATGCGGACGTCGCTGAATTCACGTTTAGTTTTGCCAATGTACATCAAATGGAAAATTGCACGAACATTGGTAGACTACGCATTTTGCTTTTACAGTTAGCGTAATCCTGCATATCAAATGTACGTCCTGTGGATTACATTTAAAAAATTTTGGGAGAACAATTAATAAATGGACAACGCCCTTGCATCCAACAACATCTAAATTAGTTTACCCACCCAATCGGTGATGATGATAGCCAAGTTGTTTGAGCTTAGGAGGAGTAACAGTGGACTGGGAACCAAACATGTTTCAATAATTTTCCCGTTCTAAAGGTAATACTTGGACGGGTTCGATAAATTCAGAGGTATCAGAATCATTGCTTGAGGAGAGGCACAATAGGTTTAAGTTAGTTTCCCGAATTTGTGACGAATGATTCGTTTCAAATGTTCCAAATAATTCGCAACAATAATCATGTGGTGGCTCACTCACGTATTCCCAAATACGGTTTTTTTCTAGTCATTATCACGGGGCAAAGTTATAGGCTTCCGAAAGGGACTCTTTTTAGGGTAAACCCCGTTGGGATAAACCTTCTTATATGGTCGTTTGCTTCTGAATTTAAATGTTCTAATATCAGTGGCAATTCCGACGTATTCTTATGTATATGGCCTTAGGTATACCACTTTTGAGTGGGGTTAGGGTGGGCACTCTTTCCCACTAGTAAACTATTGCCAGCAGTAATTTTACGGTAAGCCATGGTATTCAAGTACCATTGTCACACTTGGTAATCGTAAATCCAAAAAATCAGTTCAGAGAACTGATTTCATAGGTGAATGAACTTTAAGCCTAACCCAAAAAATATCAATTTAATTGAGGTCACCCACAAAGGTACAAAATAGTTACAGTGATCCAGTCCAAAGGATGATGATATAGTTACTAAATATCTGCCCCAAAAACACAATTATTTATACAGAATGGTCTTGATATTTCTCAGGTAAAAAAACGACCAGTACTTCTCCATCCAGCCAGGAGCATAATAGCATATGTGAGGGGCAAATGGAATCACCATTGATCGTCCGTGCCCCTGAGTTTAGTTGGAAGTAATTCCTGTCAAAGACTAAAATAATGTGGCGTGTTGTTAGAATAAAGTGGAGAAGCTAAGGACTAGATCATGTGGGGGCCATCAGTTGAAATTACTTCTCATAGGGACAGACTAATATCTACAGCTTCCATTCCCTTGTCATGGGGATGGAGCTGTATAGAGCCTCAACATCAAGTAGAGCAGAGCCAAAAGTCTCCATTGTACCACCTATATTCCTCATGTTTCTACACTGGTTTCCGTGGGGTCCTTGATATAGGACAGGAGAGAGATTACAAAGTTCTCAACGAATTGATCTACGTATAAACTGATGTTTTGGGTCTTTTAAATTTTTCCAATGCCGGAGATGATAGGTCTGCATTTCAAAGGGATTAACACTTTGTGCACCTTAGGAAGGCCATAGAAGGTGGATAACTGTGGGTATTTAGGTAACATGAAATGATATTCATTAATATCAATAAGTTTCAGGATAATGCCTCATCCAATATGTTTTTGAGTTCACACCAAGAATTTAATCGTGGGGTCACTCCTGAGTAATCCGATATTCCTTGTGTATCATTAAGGATCTTCATTACAAATGTTTTTATATTCTAGATGATTCATATTGACAATGTTTCACACTTTGTCAGATGGACTTATCACAAATTTGTGATCTTTCTCTAGATTCTTAAGGGCCTCATATTTTCATCTTATCGGTAGATTTTAATTATAATTTGTCAACCTCTCCCCCATTCTTGATCTTCTCTATTACCATCACATACATCGGGACAAACAGATTCAATATTATCCATCCATAAACAGGTGGCCATTCTGGTACTTGTTTGGGCGACAGAGGTAAAATGGACCCTATAGATTATTTCTTTCTTTGTCTTCTAGTAGGTACCCACCAGGGACTGGAACCCCACCAATCCTCACTTTCAATAACCCAATGTCATACATTCTCTATATCTCTTAATTTGAAAAATTGTCTTCCATTTAGCCTTCTTGCAAACAAGTGGATATCCTTAATCCACTCAAATGTATTGAAGAGATATATTAGGTACAATGAGAGGCGCTCTCCTCAAAACACGATTTCTGAAACTGTTAGAATTTTATCGATTAAATTGATAATCTGGTTGTCATCTGTTGCAACCACCATTTTATTTAGATTATTGTTCTATTTGTTCCATTACAATGTTCTATAAAAAAAAAGAGGGTTGAGGTGGGACCCTGAGTTGTTGTTGGGTTTCCCTCTCTTGTGTGGAGGTTTGAGAGGTTGATGGACAGGAAGATGAGAAGAGGATGCAGTAGATTGTACAGGGATGTAATATTCTGTCTGCGGGGGTTGTGTTGTTCTCCCCTCACCTCTCCCTTTTCTTTGATTTCCTGTTTGGTTGACATCTAGATCTATTCTCAGAATAATATCTTGACGGTGGGAGATCTGATGAACGTTTTTATTCTGATTCAACCTGGAATCAGTGGGTCTGTCAGAAAGATCAGTGTTCTGAAGAAGGCTGATCAGTTGACTGAATTAATCACAGGAAGGGGCTTTATTCTCAGCTTAATCAGCCCGTTCTCTCGGAACTCACACAGTTATCCGCTTCTATGGCCTCCTAAGGTGCACAAAGGGCTATTCCCTTTGAAATGCAGACTTTCATCTCCGGCCATTGGAAATTTACCCATTACATCAGTTTTTCGTAGATCTGATCTTGAGATCTTTTCGTATCTCTCTCCATACCTATTTCAAGGACAATCTACGGACCTGTGTTGAACTTGTGATATGGGTGGTACATGGTGAATTTTGGCTCTGCACTATATGATGTTGAGGCTCTATACAGCTCATCCACCATGGACAAGGGAATGGAAGCTGTTGTTATTATCTGTATATGAGAAGTTATTCATCTGTGGCCCCACAATGATCTAGTCCTTAGGCTGCCCACTTTATTCTAACACACAATATTGTATTTGACCGAAAGTAATTCCACAGCTCAGGGGCACGGGCAATGGGGAGTCAGTTGCCCCTACATTATGCTAATTTGCTCCTGGGCTGGTGGGAGAGTACTGTCATTTTTTTTCAGAGAAATATCAAGACATTCTGGATAATATTGTGTTTTGGGGCAGATATTTAGACGATATCATCATACTTTGGACTGGATCACGTGACTTATTTTGTACCTTTTAGGGTGGACCTCAATTGTAAATGAGTAGGCTTAAGTTCACCTATGATATCAGTTTCTGCAGACTGATTTTTTTGGATTTACGATTACCAAGGGTGGAAAATGGCACTTTGAATACATTGGCTTACGTAAAATTACCGCTGCAATTAGATTACTAAGGTGGGAAAGTGCCCACCCTACCCCACTCAAACGTGGTATACCTAAGGGCCAATACTTAAGAATACGTCGGAATTGCACTGATATTAGAACCTTTAAATCAGAAGCCAAACGACCTTAAAAGAAGGTTATCCAACGGGGTTTACCCTAAAAGAGTCGTTCGGAAGCTATAACTTTGCCGTCGATAATAACAGAAAAATCCATTTTGGGGGAAAACGTGAGGTCTCAGCCCCCACCCCCCCACATGATATTGTAGCGAATTATTGGAAATTTGACGGAATATCGTCACAAATTCGGAACTATTAATAACTATTGGCCTCTCCCTCAAGCATGATTGTGATATTCTCTGAATTCTATCGATCCACGTCCAATTATTACTTTAGAAAGGGGATAAGGATTGGAGGACATTTGGTGGCACTGTCACTTTATCCTCCTAAGTCTCAAACAACTTGGCTATCATCATTCACGGAGTGGTGGGTACGTTTAGATGTGGTGGATGCAAGGCGTGTCCCATTTAGTTATGTCTCCAAAAGTTGTTTAATGCATTTCCATCAGGAGCGTACTTTTGATATGCAGGATTACTCGCTAACTGGTAAAAGCAAAGCGTATAGTTACCAATGGTACGGTGCATTCTGTACATTGATGTACATTGGCAAAACTAAACGTGTAATTCAGGACGTCGCATTCTGGAGCACAGTGGGGGAACATTAATCATCAGCAGTGACACCACTGGTGGCACGTCACATGAACTCCATTACATAAAAGAATCCCTTTACGCAATTGTCTTTTTCAAATTATTGAGGTGGTGTTGAAACCGTCCAGTTGAGAGGGGGTTCATTTTGATGCAATTACTCCAGCGTGAAGCCACGTTGGATTTATCTTCTTAAGACTCTTAAACCAAGTTTTAAATGACAACTACTATTTACTATCATTTATTAATATAGGCCTTGGTATGATATCTTTATATTGAATATATATATCATTTATGTTCTATTGTTTATTTTTTCTTATGTTATTTTATATATTTTAGGTTGCTGTACACAAATCTTTTGTCCTTATATAGGTTTTATTCTTTTTCATATTCTTGACTTTTTAGCATGTGGCATTACTTGGGTATTCTTTTTGATGGGGTAACATAAATATAGTAACTATAAGCAGCCCATTTGTTTTGCTGACATATTTTAGAAAATTTGTAGAGGTTGGAGCATAGATACCACAAGGGGTATTATAATTAGATAATCCTTCTTTATTCTGTATCCCATTGGATAACATATAGCCTCCTTCGTTCTACTAATTTTATACCTGCGGATAAATCGTTTGTACCACATATTGAATACACATTGTAATTGTTTTACGTGTGTTTTTTCCGGCTGGCGGCGGCATGGATAGTCATGAAAACGTATACCATTTATATCTGCTTGTTGGCTGTCATGCCCATCTCGCGGGAGTTCTTTCCCGCGCCCTGCGCGAGGGGTATGGTCTATCTGTTTCTTATGGTCCCGCGTCTCGCGGGAATTCCCTTACTGCGCACATATGACTAGACGTCGGGTTATCCCCGGCCTTCACAGGGCGCAGGCGCGCCGGGTAACTTTTCAGTGGGAGCTTAACACTCTGCTCTCGCGGATTATTAACTGCCGGCGCATGCGCGGATAGCGGGCTTAGGACGCGGTTTTTTGCATGCTTTCCATGTATCTGTTTACAGTTCTTTTACTATGGGCAGGTGGACATGTATACAGGGGTCAGACAATCAGGGGTAAGTATTTAACTTCCTGTGTGTAATGCTCACTGGTCCACCACTATCTTGCTTCCATTTAACTGTGGATGTTGGACTGGAGATCCCTTTTTTTATCTTTTTAGGAATTGCTCTTCATCACCCAATTTGATCCATATACCCCAGGTGGGGTCGTGAGTTGTGCCATTTGGCTTTTATCTGCTCTTGTATACTGCTTGTTGTCTGTATTCTGTACACTTCTTCTTGTTCCGTGATGAAAAACCTCACAAATTCTAGAGAGAAACGCGTCGGAAATATTGGTTGTTTATGGTTGGACAGCCAAACAAATGTTTGTGTATGGATAGTACTAGCAACAAATGTTGGTGTATGGATATGCTATTCAGTATATTTTCTATAACTTGTAGGGGCCAACTCCTGCACACCTGACTATTGACTGGGTTATGATTGACTCGTGGTGTGCTATTTTTCAGACAGTATATACCTCTATGGGAGTTTATTAATTATATCTTGTTAAATATTGACATTAGACTTACATAGTCATAGTCCCTGTAACAGTGCAGCGCTGACAGACGTATGCCGAGGCGCCGACCGCCGACATCCGGGTGTGGATCCTCTGTGATCACCGCAGACGAGGTGGTAGTGGAGGGACCACGCCAAGGGAGTGGAGTCTAAGGGGCCTGGTCTTCGCCAGAGCCCGCCGCAAAGCGGGATGGACTTGGCTGCGGGACCCCCAGGTCACTATCCCTGACGTGGCTACCTGCATGGGTGACAGCCGGTGGTACAGGGACAGGAGAACACAGGAACATTGGAGACATTATAGCAGGGCACAGGTAAATTGTACACAGGAACACAGCGGATACAGGAGGGATAAACGTACACACAGGATACAAACAGGAATCGGGTCGGGTAACACGACAGGTACAGACAGGAACAGGATGCCGAGGCAAGGACACAGGACAGGTGCAGAGACATCAGACGTAACAGGGCAGACAGACAAGGAAGGTCAGGAGAGTCAGATGACCACATGACTGGTCCTGAAACTCCGGGTTAAAGTCAGAGACTAAATGGCAAGGAGCTCAAGATGGACACAACCAGACAAAGCAAGAGGCTGTAACAGACTGCAATGAAAATGTCCCATGAGTAGAGACAGACTTTGCTTATAGACAGAGGTTCAGGGGTGAAGAGGAGGTGCACAGAACAGGAAACTTTAAATAGGCAGAAGCTGCGCGCGCACGCCTTAGGTGGCACAGTGTCACAGTGCACAGACAGGAGACCCAGGAGCCAACAAGACTGGACAGGACAGGCAAGTACATAGCAGAAACACAGGCTGATGGGAACCCTGCCAGGGAGCCCCAAGCAGAGAGAATGGCATGCACGGACAGGCCGACGGTCCAAGGCAGGGACCGCAGCATGAACCGTGACAGTCCCTAGGGTTTTGTTTAGGAGGTACGAGGTTGGGGACGCCCTTATCAGGGCGACTACCCCACTTTTTTCTTGGTTAGGTAGCGTCTATGTGGTAGGGATAGGAAATATGGTTAGTTTAGGTATTTTGAGTGAGCACTACTGTATTTTGCATTTCCTATTTTTATTTTTGGTATATAAATAAAAGCTAAGTTTTATCCTTTCCTTGGATTTATACCACTTTTGTGGTTTGGTTGATATTCAAGGTTCTATTCAAATAAATCTTGTTTCAAATACTAATTTCTTCCTGCTAATTATATTCTCTGTGTCCATAAAGGTATTTCTGCTGGGTTTTGGGGTCGGCTACTGTGGAAAGGGTTGCCAGGGGGTTGCACATAGGGCAATTTACTTCTGTCAGTGGCCCTCGGCCTATATATACTAACATGAACATCTACAAGAAAATCGACATTATGCACATTAAGGATAAGGGCACCATAGAAAAAGGCATGCCACCTAAATGCTATCATGGCAATACTGCCAGGTATAATTGTGAACAAGCAGATAAATTGTAAAACCCTTGTCACAAGAATCAATGGTCGTGTGGCATTCGCACACTGCTTCGGCCTGACTGTCAGCGTTTCTGCGTCATCTGGACCTCCCCGTCAACCGTCTTAATTTTTTCGTGCAAATTTTATTGCGAGTGTGCATAAGGCCATTTTGTCTGGTATTAGGATCATACTGCTTTAAAAGACAGAAATAGTCAATGTCCTATTCAGCAAACTCTTGTTTGAAATATTAATGTCTTCTGGTGATTTTTATTCTGATGGTCAGTAAGGGCATTTTTGCTGGTTTAGTGGTCAGGTCACTGTAAAAGACACCAATAGTAAAGGTCGTATTGAAAAAAAGCTTATTTCACATACTGATTTAAAATTTCACATGCCTCAAGGCAATAAAGTTGAACATCGGTTAATGGGTGGCCACGCTACTTAATCCACATTCTAAATCAAAAGTCAGCAATTTCCTTCAACCCACTTCATTTGACAGTAGAATGCAAGAACTTGAGACAGGCCTCGTTGACCAACTGGAGACATCTGTTGCGTCTTCTTCACCTTCTAATGTCACAATGGAACAACGTCAGCAATGTGCCAGCAGTAGAGTGGCAAGTAGCCGTAGCAGTAGCAGCAGCATTGGAAAAATTGTTTTTTAAAATAGTCAATTTCTTATTGCGAATTTTTATTCTGAGGTTTATAGGGAATTTTTGCTGGTTTTGGGGTCAGGCTACTTTAAAATGGATGCCAGGGGTTCCAATAGGGCAGTATTCCTGTCAGAAGCCCTAATCAAAAAGGGGCCCGGTGATATGTTAAAAATAGGAAGCAGTAATGGGTGGGCACCCCGTTTGATTTAGGTGCATGTGGCCATGAAACAGTTAATAGATGACAGCCCTGGAACACACCGCACCCGCTCTAAGGGCCACATGTATGAAATGGTTTTGGTCTAAAACTCAATTTTTCCCCATGGGTTTCTATGGGAAAAATTGAGTTTTAGACCAAAACATTTTCATACATGTGGCCCTAAGTAAAGCCCTGCCAGCTGAACCTTTGTGTTCCCCGTTGGGATGTTCTTGCTGCCACCACATATATGACAAATTGTTGGTCCCTGGTGCAAAAAGTGATAGGAGTCTCCTGCCAGTTACCATGTGCCATTTTCAATAGCGGTGTCTTGTTTTGTGTCAAAAGGGCCCCGTAGAATCTGCTACCACTGTACCTGCTGCGGCTATGCCGTCCTCATCTTTTCAGTTAGCCATTGAACGGAATGAATTTTAGCCTGTGAATTTTTTTCTGTCGGTGCCGAAGTGCACTTATACATGCAGGGAAAACTTTGACGCCTCCGACAGACAGACCACATTGAAATTGGTCTGCCTGTCGTAGCTTTTATGCGCCTTACTTTGCCGACCCACATTCATACATGCGTCGGTGTTTTCAAATGTGGTGCGTCCCACCCCAGAACGCCCACAGCACGCCCCTTTATGTTAGGCGCATTACAAATTGGCGAAGCTTTCGCCTAATGCGCCTGACACATAGGGGAGGTGCATCTGGCAGCGGAGCCGGCACAGAGAGGTGCATTATACGCCAGAAAATCGGCAATCATACATGTCCCCCTTAGAGCCTAATTGTCTTGACTAAGAGGTACCATGTATTCAGTTTACTGTTGTGGATGGTAATTCAAGCTTCTTGTCACCGGTTTGGGTCTTAAAATTAACCTGAATACACATAACATTAACAGCAGCACACAAAAATAGAATACGTTGAAAAAAACTTTCCTGCTTTAAAAAACACGAAAGTTTTATGAGGTTCTTAGTTCCCACTTTTGCGCAAAATTGCTTAAGCCCAATTCGACTTCAGCGAGACCTCAAATGCAGGGGGGTCCTACACTACGTTGCACTAACGCTATATTTTTCTGTGGTCCATCCAGACCTACCTTTTAGAATGTGAAGGCACCAGCTACTAAATACACTGCACTGATTAAAAAGTCTGTGTAGATGGGTGGAGTGCAATTTTGCACAAAAGTGTGAACTAAGAACCTCATAAAACTTTCGTGTTTTTTTAAAGCAGAAAGTTTTTTTAAACGTATTTTTATTTTTGTGGGCTGCTGTAATGTTTATGTGTATTTAGATTACAGCCATCACAGCGTGTACCCACATTTAAAGTTTTTTGGAGATGCTGAACCAAATATTGTTTTTGGATTAAAAATTAACCTGGTTATCCTCTCCCATTGACTTTAATGGGAATCGCCGATTGATCGAGATCGTAAATCGGTGCGAAATTTTTCAAAATCTACAATTGCCTATATCGCGATATTTTTAGTGATCGCTCATCACTAGCTGTAATTTTAAATGTTTAAGACTCAACACTATCCTAATATCAAACATACAGACTTGTTAATAACAAAATTGTTATAGTAAAAATTAGAGAAGTTATGTGAATGAATTAGAAATATCAGAACTCAATAATTTTTATTTCTCAATTTGAATCATAAGCCATGAACTCAGCAGGCAAATCAAGTGAAGGAAGGAAACTTATGTAAGCTCCCGATTCTTCTAGAAATGGTGACTGTACTTTGTTCACAATGCACAACAGAATCTGACGTCTGTTTCCTACACCTAGTTAGCTATGTGTCCATGCAGTGAAGACTCTATATGCTGTTTTTGGTAGTAGTCTATTAAAGCACAAATGAAGATAAACTCATAATAAAATAAACTTAAATATCTTTGTTTTAAAAACATGGGTAATATATTCTAGGTACAGTGGAGGAAGGAATAGTGGTGTCGCGGGCACTGATATTATTTAAAGGGAACCTGTCACATAGATTATGCCATCTTTGCTGAGGACAACATAAGCGAGAGAACGACATGCTGTTTCCTGTTCTATGTGCCTTATTCTGAAAGGTGAAGTAGTTTTAGTTTATTTAATGCTCAAATCCTGCAGTTTGTAGCTAGAAAAGAGTCCAGCTTATTCATGAGCAGGTGTTAGCCCTGCTCACTCAAGGCTAGCCCTGCCCACCTGACAGTTATTCACATGTTTCTACCTATTCAAAGTAATAGGTTAATCAGTTGTGAGATGGTTCAGATGGGCAGGTCATGAATTAAACAGACTCTTCATGGTCTCTTTTCTGGCTGAAAACTGCCGGACTTAAGCATTAAATACTCTAAAACTACAATATCTTACAGAATAAGGGGCACAGCGTTGGAAACAGCATGACTGTCACTAGCTTGTGCTGTCCTCAGCAAGGGGGCATAAACTATGTGAAAAGGTTCCCTTTAGGTGAACCTGTCCAAGAGTTTATGCAGCCCTTGCAAAGGTCATCAAAGGGTGTATTTGGAGCTTTATTTCACTGTATATGCACTGCAATTAAACTGGCTTTATTAGCAGGAGGCTTCATTCATTTATTTCACTGTTTGTTAAGGTAATACAAGTGAATGATTAATTACTATGTTTAGAATTCTAAAGACTACAAAGAAAATAATTGAGTACTCGCTTTTGTTGGTCATGAGCATGTGGTGGCCGTGCCCACCTGAGACTAAATCCTTACAATTCCTTACAATTGCAAAAATTTTCAAAAAATTATGGTGGGAAACGCAATTTAGGTTCTGCAAATATGGAACAGCATTCTCAATTATGTGACAGCTGACGAATTTCAAATTAGTCGGCATGGCAACACAATGACCACAGAAGCACCAATCTATGTGGTCGATTCTTCCATTCATCAAAGTGTTATCAAACTCTAGATAGTATTCATAATCTTAATTTTGTTGGTTTTTTGAGAACATTTTTGATTTTTTTACAAATTTATACTACTCCTCACTACTAAGGTTTCAATATTATAAAGAGAAAAGAAAGAAAAGTTTGTATTATTAGCATTGGCTAACTGTATAAAGGCAAATTAGACACACAGTATGAAAAAAATATATGTGCTAAAACTATACCTGTTGGAAATATTTAAAGAATTAGGCAATGGTAAATAGACATAAGTAAATATTTTAACTTGGAGAAACGAAAAAAAGTAAAATAAATGATCACACCTGTTCTTCTACATTATCATTATAAAAGAGTCCACCATCAACATTTTCAGTTTGGAAAATATGCTTCATTCTCTGGAGTAGATGTTCGAAAGAAAGTAAATGGATGAAGCCCTGCTAACTATGCTAACATGAACACTATACTAACATTGTACAGAATTCAGTTGGAATAAAGGAAATTTTCAGTTCAAGTTACTATACTACTCAATTTGTACATTGATGATGATGATGATCACATGTTGTCAAGTAGATTTTAACTCATAGCAACTCTGTGGATTATTGTTCTGAACTGTATTCAGTTTGTAGTCAGGCGGCTGACTACAGACAGTTCACTATATAAACCATTCCTTGTCATCTGGGTTTCCAAAGAAATTTCAGGTTTAATCTCTTCCAGTACAGATTGTTCTTTTAGCCATCCATGACACAAACAGTACATTTGTCCAGCACCATAATTCAAAGGAATCAATCCTCTTCCTGTGTTGTTTCCTTGGTGTCCAACCTTGCCATCATATGACATTATTGAAAATACCAAAGTTCGTACAAGATAGATCTTTGGAGGTTAGGGCACATCTCTGTATTTATAGATTCTTTCCATGTCCTTCATGGCTGTTCTCCCAAGAGCAATTCATCATCGTATCTTCTGGCTACTTGTCCTTTTAGTATTAAATATTAATCCTAGGAGAATGAATCTGTCTACCACATCTAAATTTAATCCACCAAGTGTGAAATTCGATATTCTACTAGTTGTCATGATCTTTGTCTTCTTCATGTTATGGTGAAATCCAAATTGCCGACTGTGTTCTTCTATCCTCTTTTGCAGGTGTTTCAAATAATCTTTGCTTTCGACCAGCAATGTTGTCTGAACCACATTACAATGGTTGTTAAAAACCCTTCCACCTATTCTCAGACCTTTTTTTTTATTATACAGTCTTGATTCTCTGATAACACTTCTGCGTATAGGTTAACTAGATAAGGGGAGAGTATGCAGCCCTGTCTTACACCTTTGCATATATTAAACCACTAATTTTTGCCTTCTTCTATTCTTACCAAAGCTTACTGATCTATACTACACTCATTAAGTGGTTACAACAGGTCAAATAGAGGAATTCGATGCCTCCAACCCATCATCCTGGAATTATTGTGCTGAAAGGCTAAAATTTTACTGAGAAGGAAAAAAAGTATTTCATACTGTTTAGAAACGTGATTTGCTGCTTACTGTCATAGGATCTGGAACATTATTGTCACAATTGCGCCGGGCAGACCCTCTGCACCTGACCCCGGTCGCCGATCACGGCCGCTGCAACCAAAACTGCGGCTTCGGTCATGATACTTCCCCCAAGTGTGAACACTGTTTGCTAAGCTTTATATGCTTCCAGCACTATTTGGGTTAAGTGGTTCTTTTGGTGTTTGACATTTCCATTCTCCGTGTGCATCCCTGACAGTCCCTAACAATTATCCCCCATCTATTGTTCCCTGCTAACCCTTGCAACTACTTTTCTATATTACATTACAGTTCACCCCATCTAAAACTGTAAGCATTTTCATTTCAATAAAAGGAGTCAGGTTCCTGGTGAAAGCAATGAACTTTACATTGCTAAACTGAGCCATAAGCTGTGGTCATGCAAAGCATTTCTGACAGTTTTTAGCATTATTTTGTTGCATTTTAAGGTGCTTTTTTACAGCATTTTTATTAGTTTTTTTTATGCAGCTAACTTGTATTAAAGAGCATTGTTAAACACACTATGTACAAAGCTTTTTCTGCAGTGATGTTTTAGCATTCCATGAGATCATTTTGGTTTGCTTTTTTCTTCAAAATAAGTGTGCTCTAGGCATGTCATTTTTTTTTCTCTTGAAAAAGCACTAATACAAATGTTTTAAGTGTAAAAAAACATCGTTATAGTCACTTATGGACAAAAATTATATTTAAAAAAAACCAGCCAAATACAAACTATGCATGAAGGAGGCCGCAAAAGATAGCTTTAATTATAGTGTTAGAGGTTAGACAAGTAAGAAGAGTAGGATGGGGTAACTGGTGAGTTATGCAACAACCCTAGAGTGACTGTGCTTTCTGTTGCAAAGCTCTCTATTTCCTGAAATACCGTATATACTCGAGTATAAGCCGACCCGAGTATAAGCCGAGGCACCTACTTTTGCCACAAAAACCGGGAAAGCTTATTGACTCGAGTATAAGCCTAGGGTGAAAAATGCAGCAGCTACTGGTGAATTTTAAAAATAAAGTAGATACCAATAAAATTACATAGGCAGTTTAATGTCCCCCATAGGCATATATAGGCAGCTATATGTCGCCCATAGGCAGGTTATAGGCTGGTATAGGTCGTTATAGGCAGGTATAGGTCCCCCTAGGCAGGTTATAGGCAGGTATAGGTCCCCCTAGGCAGGCTATAGGCATGGTATAGGTCACTCTAGGCAAGCTATAGGCATGGTATAGATCGTTATAGGCAGGTATAGGCCCCCTAGGCAGGATATTGGCAGTTATTGGTCCTCTAGGTAGGCTATAGGCAAGTATAGGTCCTCTAGGTAGGCTGTAGGCAGGGTATAGGCAAGTATAGGTCCTCTAGGTAGGCTATAGGCAGGGTATAGGCAGGTATAGGTCCTATAGGTAGGCTGTAGGCAGGGTATAGGCAGGTATAGGTCCTATTGGTAGGCTGTAGGCAGGGTATTGGCAGGTATAGGTCCTATATGTAGGGTGTAGGCAGGGTATAGGCAGGTATAGGTCCTATAGGTAGGCTGTAGGCAGGGTATAGGCAGGTATAGGTCCTCTAAGCAGGCTTTTAAAACAAAAAAAAACACTTACCTGGCTCCCCGCTGCTCCGCCTCCTCACTGTCCGGCCTCCCGCGCGCTCTCCTGCATCTTCTCGGCACAGGCGGGTGATGTCATCAGGCCACATATAGCTGAAGCATCCCTGTCGGCGCACGGGCCATCGCAGCGCCCGAGCGCCGACAGTGACTCGGGTATAAGCCGAGGGGGGGATTTTTCAGCACATTTTTTGTGCTGAAAAACTCGGCTTATACTCGAGTATATACAGTAATTGTAAATTGTGACATGTGGCATTATTGTTATTGTACTGTTTGCTGTAAGACGTTCTAGGCTGCAAGATATAGGGAGTTAGCTATGGTTGCAGAGACAGTGCTAAGAGAAAGTGTGCCATGTGATTCTTGACATAGGAGAGCAGACCTTAGAGTGAGAGCAGCCAGAGTAACACAGCTACTGACCAGAGGACCTATAAGTGTAAGAACAGAGCAAGTAGCACTGGTGCACGAGACTGTGAAACTTCACTTTTAGATTATAATAAAAAGCAAGAGAAAGTAACAGGTGCTTGTTCTTTCAAAGTACATACTAATGAAGAGAGAGCAAAATTGCACCAATTTGGATGCAATGAAGACTATTGAGCAAGTTTATTAAGAGAAGATTAGTTTGAACCTCTAGGTATTCAATTAACATGAAGACACCATGTAAAAGTAGCACCAATGTGTATGAAATCATGGCCTGTTCCATTAGCTGAACAACCAAATATTGATGCAGAAATGGTTTGTTCAGTAGAACAAAGCTTATTGGTTGCTGTTGCACTCTAGATGGGCCACCCCTATAGTTCCAAAAACTGAAGCTAGAATCTGTCCTGTTTAGAAATGCACATTTGACAAAGCACTACAAAAGCAGCTATATCAGATTTCTGTTGTCAAATACTAAGTACCTTATCCAAAAGAAAAATTAGTCTAACTAGGACCTAGGATGAGCCTACTAGCAACTGGTCATAGATGATGTAACTGCAGGTTGAAAGCTTTTTATGAGTACTTAAATGGAAGATATTTCAACATTATAACAGACTGCAAACTTCTTGGTCTGTTCAAAAGAAGAGGCCTAAACCTCAAACTATTTTACCTCATACAAATTATTAGTTGTTAATAAAAAAAAAAAAGTTTATGATGCTAAATTAGCCAGAAAAAAAATTAAAAAATGTTGATACACCACTTTAGACTGCTGATTTTTTGGTACCTGTCATGGCTGAAATTCCTATACTGAACTTGTTACCTGGTCCTCCATTAAAAACAATTGATATTGCTAATATGACTGCTATGGATATAATCTTGGCAATACTAATGCACTGGTCTGGGAAGCGTGGACACAGTCAAACTTAACAAGTAAATTGCAGCCTTGGAACAAGAGCAGCATGAACTCGCTGCCTACAAGGGTTATCTCATCTAGGGATAATTTTCAAATTTTTACATGCGCAGTATATCTTACTAAATGCCAGGAATTCTGGAAGTGAGGCTGGACAATTAAACGCCGGGAAAACTATTTAAAATAATTATACGCTAATGGCTGGTAGCCTCTATTACGGACATCAAGCTATCACTGAAAAATTTGAAGCTAAAACAACTCTTAATCCTACATTTTTTAAAACGTAACAAATTCTTGTATCAACTAATAGTTATACGTCTTTTCAAATCTGTCTTTTTGATAAGATATTACCCCTGATGAATTCCCTTGTGACTTAGGGAAGGAAACGCGTCGGGTTATTTATTTTCAGATTTGATGATCATTTTTGTATTTAGGCTTATTCTCACATATAGGGTTATCTAGGGCTCACTGGCCTAGGTTCCAGGTAGGGTCGTCCTCATCAGGACGATTTCCCTACACCCCCCTCTTGTCAGGCAGAGTAGATATAAGGATTCAATAGGGAGAGTATATGCTATCTCTGTGGTATTGATTTGCCCTATATTCTGTGCAGTGAAATTGTACTTAAACTTTATATGTGTTACTATGCATATTTGATTTTTCTCACATTTCTACTCACATTTATATTTATATTATTAAAAGTTAAGTTTTATAGTCTTGTCCAGTGATACTCTAGAAGTTTCTTGACTATTTACATCAAAATTGTTTTTTGTGGGTTACCTATACTTACCCATTATAGTGCTCAAACCACTGTATAGAATGTTCTAATGAATACTTGCAGGTTAGATGACCATTCCATTCCAGCAAAGTGGTGGCCACTAGGAAAGAGAAACCATGGTCCAGTTAGATGACAGATAATTTTCTTTGTTGGCTCTTTTTCCAGGTGACTGAATGTACTACCAGTACCCTCTGTAATACACATTCTGAGGAGTAATGCTATCACAATATTAATGGAAAATGCCACTCTTTATCAAATTACAAAAGCTCCATTTCCCTCAACATCAAATGGACCAGCAAACTGCATGATCCACGCTATTAAACAGTACTGAAAGAAACTAACAGACTGACAATGGCATGTGACACATTGCCTTGATACTGGCTGAAGCCCTTCAGAGTTACTGAATGTTAACATCTATCTGTACAGTCGTAATCCTATTCTCACATGTGCATTGCAATATAAAGAGGACATTAGACTGTTGGTCACTTTTACATAGTTAGTTTTATAAGGCTAATAAAAAACAAACATCCATCCAGTTCAACCTATTGTGCTATAGTTTTGATCCAGAGGAAGGCAAAAACTCCCATGAGGTAGAAGTCAATTGTCCTCATTTTAGGGAAAAAGTTCCTTCAGACTTCAATCTGACAATCAGAATAAATCCCTGGATCAACAACCCATTTCCAGAATCCTAGTAAGACGTATATTTGGCAACTGAGAAGCAGAGTTCAGGATTGACTATAACCTGTTGTTGAACATGTCCCTAATTTACTAATGGTTAAGGGTGAAGTCTTAGATGCCACTGATCCTCTTTTTGTCCCAGAATCACAATCATATGTGCCTCAGGAAAATGAGACACATGTACAGAACACTTCAAATAAAAGTATTTATTCAGTTTCAGCAAAATGTCAATAGATGGTTAATAGTCACTTTAGCTATCCATAATGCCAATTCCCCAAAAAAGTTTGGATGCTGAGTAAAATGTCAAGAAAACAAGAATGCAATGATTTAGAAATCATTTCCAGTCATATCTTATTGATGACAAAACATCGAACATATACTGTATGAGAAGTTAAAACTTAGACATTTTTTCCTCGTCATTTAATAAAAATAACTCATATTTGAAAAAAAGTTGGAAGTTAAATTATGTATACAAACCTATAGATGCATTCTTTAATTGTTTGAAGAGTATAACTATGGATTCATCTGAAAAGAAGAAAAGCCAAAAAAGAACTCTCTTTTGATTAGTTAATTTTAAAATCTAAAACAAACAAGTCAAATGAATTCCAGCTGGATTCTCCTGTAAACCTTTTTTGACTGATCTGTCAAACAAAAACACATTTACATACAGTTGCACCCCTTTTTTTGCAATATACATCTTTTTTGGGGAAAAGGGACACTACTAATAGAGTATAAACAGAGCATGCGCCTAGTCTTTGGATGAATAAGTGAGGTGAAAAGTAAACATTGTTATGTTGTTGGATGGAGGCAGTATTGGAACACCAGATGAAGGAGGTTGTAAAGTGTGTTATAAAGTCTTATGGTAAGCTTCTAGTGTAAATTAAAAAATTGGTATACCACAATTTCTCAATAATTAGGTCAGTATAACTATCAGAAATCACTACACAAAACAACTACAGACTAAAAACAATTACTTTTATTAAATAAAAAGTGAAAATATTTAAAAACACACCAATTAATAACTGAACAGGGTTACACAAAGCCAATAAAACAGATATGGATCGGTGCAGATGTCCTTCAAGTAAAACACAACGTAATATTATATTGAGACTAGAGATGGGCGTATCGATTCTAATGAAGTGGAATTTGTTTAGAATTTCAGGAAAACTTCGATTCTGAACGAAGTCGAAGTTTAGGGTGATTCGCAGGAACGAAGCGTGTTTTTAATTGATAAAATGGCTGCAAGCACATGGCGTTACATGGGGCAAAGAACTCTGGGAGGAAGAAAGGAACATCCTCAATGACATGTGCAGACATGAAGCCAATCAGAGACCGGCGGGATTCTGTGACGTCACTGCAGTATATAAGTCAGGAAGCGACGCTGGCAGGTCACACTCCTCTCTCTTTGTCGTGTTGTAGCTGCTGCAGCTCCAGTAGCTGAGATCTCACACAAAAGAAATAACTTTTAGGCCATGTTCACATGGCTTATTTCGCCGCATATTGGAGCCGTACTGCGCGCCGGATTTGCGCTTCAGTACGGCTCCAATCCGTCCCTGTCATTACGGTAATCCACATTTCTCATAGAGAACTGTGGATTCCATCGCTCCTCCCCGCTTGGCGAATCCGCCGCGGGGGAAGAAAGTGACATGCACATTATTTACGGCGCGTACGCGCCGTAAATAATGCATTATCTATGGGGCCGGCGAGCAGCACCCCCGCCGCGCTCCGCCCCTCCCCCGTCCCGCCCCTTATTCAAGCCGTAACTGCAGGCGAAATCCGACCCGCAATTACGGCTTGAATAAGCCGTGTGATCACGGCCTTATACAGCGATTTTTGGGGGGGTTCACAGCTTTTCTCAGAGACTGCTTCTCTTACATTCTAATATTGATTTTGTGGGGTATTGGAACTGAAGTCCAATGTGCGTCCAATTCAGCTGCATATACATTTTAATGCTATCTGGTCAGTTCTGGAGCACATTGAATATCCAAGGGTTGTCTAAGCCTGTTTTTGCTGTTGTATTCAGTAAAAGAAACATCGTTTTTACAATTCACATACCAGTTAATTTTTGGCTGCTCATTTCTTTTGCACAATTTATATCCAAGGGTTAATTAAGCATGTTTCTGCTATTGTAATCAGTAAAAGAAACTGTGTTTTTCCACGCCAAGAAGAAATTTTTCCTGTACCGTAATTTATATCCAAAGGTTAATTAAGCGTGTTTCTGCTTTTGTAGTCAGCAAAAGAAACAGTGTTTTTCAATGCCAAAGAAGAAATTTTTCCTGTAGCACAATTCATATCCGAAGGTTAATTAAGCGTGCTTCTGCTGTTGTAGTCAGTAAATTCACATCGTTTTAACACACCACATACCTGTTAAATTTTGGCAGCTCATTTCTTTTGCGCAATTTATATCCAAGGGTTAATTAAGCGTGTTTCTGCTATTGTAGTCAGTAAAAGAAACGGTGTTTTTCAACGCCAAAGAAGAAAATTTTCCTGTAGCATAATTTATATCCGAAGGTTAATTAAGCGTGTTTCTTCTTTGTTAGTCAGATAAATACACGTCGTTTTAACACTCCACATACCTGTTAATTTTTGGCAGCTCATTTCTTTTGCGCAATTTATATCCAAGGGTTAATTAAGCGTGTTTCTGCTATTGTAGTCAGTAAAAGAAACTGTGTTTTTCAACGCCAAAGAAGAAATTTTTCCTGTAGCATAATTCATATCCGAAGGTTAATTAAGCGTGTTTCTGCTGTTGTAGTCAGTAAAATACACGTTGTTTTAACACGCCACATCCTTGTTAATTATTGGCAGCTTATTTTTTTTTCGTAATTTATATCCAAGGGTTAATTAAGCGTGTATCTGCTATTGTAGTCAGTAAAATAAACAGTGTTTTTCAACGCCAAAGAAGAAAATTTTCCTGTAGCATAATATATATCCGAAGGTTAATTAAGCGTGTTTCTGCTTTGTTAGCCAGTGAAATACACGTCGTTTTAACACGCCACATGCCAGTTAATTTTTGGCTGCTCATTTCTTTTGTGCAATTTATATCCAAGGGTTAATTAAGCATGTTTCTGCTGTTGAAGTCAGTAAAATACATGTCGTTTTAACACACCACATACCAGTTAATTTTTTTCTGCTCATTTCTTTTGCGCAATTTATATCCAAGGGTTAATTTAGCGTGTTTGTACTATTGTAGTCATTAAAAAAACTGTGTTTTTCAACGCCAAAGAAAACATTTTTCCTGTAGCATAATTTATATCCGAAGGTTAATTAAGCGTGTTTCTACTTTTGTAGTCAGTAAAAGAAACTGTGTTTTTCAACACCAAAGAAAACATTTTTCCTGTAGCATAATTTATATCCGAAGGTTAATTAAGTGTGTTTCTGCTTTGTTAGTCAGTAAATTACACGTCGTTTTAACATGCCACATGCCACATTTCTTTTGTGCAATTTATATCCAAGGGTTAATTAAGCATGTTTCTGCTTTGTTAGCCAGTGGCAGCTCATGCGTGACACCTGCCATTTGCTGAGGCCATTTGAGGAGGCGACGTTATTTGTCAGTCGCCAGGACTACGGGACAAACTCAAATACTATAGAGAAATCCTCCGTAGTCAGTTGGCCGCTGCCTATATGCAGCATCGTCCATCCTCTGACAGGTCTGACTGGGGGGTTCCTCAGCGCTCACGTACCACTGCCGCGGCTGCTGTAGTAAGGTGGAGGGATAGGAGCAGTACCAGCTCCATCAGCAGCAACCTAAGTCTGGAGTCGCTGATGAGCAGCTTCCTTCACCCGCCTAGTGAGGAAGGCACTCGCCAGCAGCAGCAGCAGGACCTGGAGCAGACCCTGAACCAACAGGTGGCGGGCTACTGGGCAGCCAAACTGGATGTGTAGCCGCAACAAGCCAAGTTTGCAGTGGAGAAGCTGTCCTGCCCGGCCAGTAGTGTGGCATCAGAGTGGGTGTTCAGTGCGGCGGGGGCCATCGTTACCCCAAGGAGAACCCGCTTATCCACAGGAAATGTGGAACGACTGACCTTTGTCAAGATGAATCAGGCATGGATCGGCCAGGATTTCCACACACCAATGCCTTAGGCGTCAGATTACATCAGCCATGACGCCTCACCAAAACTTTGAGAAATGAGTCTGGGTTCAAACTACCTGCCTCAGCCACTATTCTGATGCCGCCACCCACCTGATGCCACACATCTGCTACCAGTTTCTCCATCTGCCTACCACCATTTTTACCAGGGACTGGTATTGCCACCCACCTCCACACTCTGTCATTGTGCCACTCTATGACCTCATGCTGCTGCTGCTGGTGCCATGCCCTCCACACTGTTCATTGTCCCACTCTCTGACCTCATGTGCTGCGATGTGCTCCCGTGCCTCCCCCACTTTGTCATTGTCCCACTCTCTAAACCTCATGCTGCGCTGCTGTTGTTGCTGCTGGGGGTCACCCCACACCCCCCATTGTGCCACTCTCTGACCTCATGTGCTTCTGTGCTGATGCGCTGCCGTACCTCCACACTGTGCTTGTGCCCTCTCGACCTCATCTTTTGCTTCCCCCATCCCCTAATCTCTGTCATTGGCCACTCTGGGGGCCTATCCTTTGGGGGCCAACTCCACACCTGTCATTGGCCACCTGGGGGCCTACTCTGTTTTTGCACCACCTTTTTTGCTGCCATTTCTCCATCTGCCTATCCCCCTTTTTTACCAGGGCTGGTATTGCCACCCACCTCCACACCTTCATTGTCCACTCTATGACCCTCAGCTGCTGCTGGGTGCCGTGACCCCACACGGGGTCATTGTGCCACCTCGCCTCCTGCTGCTGATGTGCTGATGCGCTGCCGGCCCTTCGCACTTTTCCCATTGTGCCACTCTTTTGACCTCAGCTGCTGCTGCTGCGTTGTTGCAGCGGGGCACCTCCACACCCTGCCCAATTGCCCTCTTGACCTCATCTGCGCTGATGTTTTGTGCTGGGGAACCTCCACACCCTCCCATTGGCCACTCTCTGACCTCATGCTGCTTCTGATGCTGATGGGGCGCCGTGCCCTCCCCTGTGTCACTGTGCCCTCTCTACCCATGCTGTTGTTCCTCCCATCCCTCCACTCTCTGTCTTTTGGCCCACTCTGGGGCCTACCCCTGTTTTTCCCACCCTCCAGAATTCTTTGGGCCCATTGTCTGACCTCTGCTGCTCTGTTGCCCTTCCGTGAACCTCCACACCGCCATTTTTTCCACTCTGGGGGCCTACCCCTGATTTTTGCCACCTCCAGAATGTCATTGTGCCACTGTCTACCCAATGCGCTGCTGTGGGCTGCTGCCTCCCTCCACTCTCTGTCATTGGCCACTCTGGGGCCTACCCCCTTTTGGGTGCCACCTCCACACTCTGTTTTTGCCCCGTCTGACCTCATCGCGCTGTTGCTCCTTGGGTTGACCTTACACTCGTCTTTGTTTCCACTCTGTGGCCCTCCTTTTTTTTGCCACACCAAAATTTTAGTGTCCCAAGTCTGCCCTTTCATGCGCTGCTGTGGTCTCCCGTGACCTCCACTCTCTGTCATTTTGCCACTTGGGGCCTCTCCTGTTTTTTCCAACCTCTAGAATGTCATTGTGCCACTGCTACACATGCTGCTGCTGTTGCCCCCTTCCGTGACCCCCCACACTCGTCATTGTGAAACTCGGGCCTACTACGTTTTTGCCCCCTCCAGAATTCATTGTGCCACTGTCTGACCTCATCTGCTGCTTGGTGCTGCGTGACCTACACATTTTGTCATTGTGCCCCCTTTTGGGGCCCTATCCGTTGGTGCCACCTCCCATCGTCTTTGTGCCATGCAACCTCATGCTGCTTTTTTGGGATGACATCACCCCACACTGTTCACTGTCCCCCATTTTGTGGCTCCTGATTTTTGCGCCACCTCCAAATTTGTCTTTGTGCCACTCTGTGGCCACCTGCTGTCCCAAGTGCCCGCTGTCTCACTAAAAAAAAAAAACACCCTGGGTTTTCCTAATGCTGTTTCCACCCTCACCACTATATCGTTGCCTTTATTTTTTAGTTTCCCCCTTTTTTTCACCTGTCAGAAGGGAAGGGAAAATCGGGGTTTTGTCTACCCAAAAAACAGGAGTGGAACAGAACCAGAAGACAGAAAATACCCCATTTACTGGTCATCTCGTTTTGGACAACTCCTGTTTGTTTTTGGGCAATATTGATGGATTATTGACCGTTTAAAAAGCGGACACTGAGGGATGAAAGAAGGGAAAAAATGATCAGAGACGTCAATGCAAATTACTGCCGACACCCTCCCACTCATTTGGGGGGCTCTACTGTATCTGTTTAACAGAACAGGTTCTGAATTTGTGGGGGTTTAAAGTCGGGCCCTAGGAGGGTCCTCGTACGTCCCTTATGTGCTGAGACCTTTTCCACTCCAGTAACCTACTACGGGTTTTTCTTGATGCTATTGTAGGATCTTACCCTCAGTTTTTTTTTTCCAGCTGGCGCTGCCATGACTTTATCAGGCTGCATTCCTGCTTCAGTTTTTTGGTCAGTTTTGCCCCTGTAAGTGCCCAGGGAATTTTAGAGTGAAGCGATTCTAAGAGCGGTGGCAGTCATGTGTGTGTCATACTAAAACACAGCATTGTATGAAGACCAAATCAAGCTCCCTCTGCATATTTAAGCATGACACAATGTTCTACTGCACCCTACAGGCTCTGTGCAGCCAGGAAATAGCTGTTTTTAAACGTGATTCATCCGAAGTAATTCAGACCGAAATGGATTTTGTTGGAAAATTCGTCGAAGTCGGCGAACAAATGTTT
This sequence comes from Phyllomedusa bahiana, assembly GCA_025379985.1. Taxonomy (NCBI): domain Eukaryota; kingdom Metazoa; phylum Chordata; class Amphibia; order Anura; family Hylidae; genus Phyllomedusa; species Phyllomedusa bahiana. Next base: position 68,806 of record JAODAL010002797.1, on the reverse strand, counting down.
TGAGAAATTCGCCCATCTCTAATTGAGACTGTTCATGATATCTACTTATTAAACCACGTTCAATAGTATTGGGTAATTGTAATAGGGTAATCTAAATCAAGTGACAAAATACAAATCCCCAAACACACCTCCGGGGACCCAGAGGAAGCCTACGCGAAACGCACGTCACGACTGTGTTCACTCACGGCAGCCATTACAGGTGTATGAGATTGGGTTAGACTGTTCATGGTTTCTATGGGTTAATAGTTTAACATATGTGTTTGGGGATTTGTATTTTGTGTCACTTGATTTAGATTACCCTATTACAATTACCCCATACTATTGAATGTGGTTTAATAAGTGGATATCATGAACAGTCTCAATATAACATTACGTTTTTTCTTTACTTGAATGAAATCTACACCGATCCATATCTGTTTTATTGGCTTCTGTGTAACCCTGTTCAATTACTAATTGGTGTGTTTTTAAATATTTTCACTTTTTATTTAATAAAAGTAATTATTTTTAGTCAGTAGTTGTTTTGTTTAGTGATTAAAGAATTGGTAGTTGGGGAATGAGACTGAAGGGCATCAAATGGCATGAGAAAAAAAGATGCCAGAAGAGAGGCAATGAAGAAATCCTGGTTACAAAGTGTTGGCAGTGACCAGAGAAGGAGAAAGGAAAAAGTCATGAACGGAGCAGATGTTGTATGTGGGGACATATCTGAAATAATGAGCATAGTTAATGTTATCCTGTAATGCTAAATAACAAGGCAGATTGCAGGTGGATCTTTGCTCTGCCAATGGCTTTAACTGCTTTTTCATTCTGAGAATATGCAAGCAGTTACATAAACAGGGCAGACCTGGTCTGTGGGGCATATCTCTGAATCCCCAGGACAGCAATCCGAAGCAGTATTGGGTATGCTGCGGTATAGGGTCATACGGGCGTTGCGAAGAGAAAACTTTGTTATGTTGTTGGATGGAGGCAGTATTGGAACCCCAAATGAAGGATATTGTTAATTTTCTTATAAAGTCTTATGGTAAGCTTCTAGAGTACATTGAAGAATTGTACATTGAAGATCTACAGCCGTAGTTTCGCCCCTGAGTATATGCTGTATACAACAGAAATTGTCAATATGTTTTTTAGAATAATAAATAGACATAATAATCTCATGTCAAGCAGTCATAGATAAAAGATTGAATTGCATAATCATTATATCTTCAGTAAATTTCTAAAGCCCCAGTATCGGAAAGGTTAACTATAAGTAAACATTTAATGAGCTAGAATGAAGCTGTGTGAATCTGCTTCTACTTACAATGCATTTTTTATATAAATGCCTTAATTCAAACTCGATATTTCAGTACAAGATAAGCCTGGGGATGTATTGCTTTGAAAGTCATTGATGGCACCTCTTCTATTAGACCTCAATATTATTCAAGAGCCAAAATTGACTGAAGTGGTGTATCCGGCACCAAAGACTTTGACGCTAGTGAACATTAACCAGAACTTATCTTATTTTGATCCCTCTCTCACAGCTGCACTGTTGAGGAAAAGAATCTGCATATGTTGATGTTCTGGGTTTGTGATTGTGTATCTGTATTTCCACCACCTGAGGGCCCCTGGTGATTGTTTCCAGTTCATTTTCTTTCAAGACACTGATTCTTTGATATAGTTTATTGAAAGAGTCCTTTGAACAGTGAAAAAAAAATATTTCCTGTAAACTATTTGAAGCTACAGTTTTTGTCCTTAAAAAATAAAAGCAAGTGTACATGAAAAACTGTGAGATATTTAAGATTCCCTAGTATTGTCAACATTTTAAATCACAATGAAGGTAGGTAAATCCAGCACACGTGTAGAAGGATATCCGGAAAAAGGCGTTATAGCAAACACACTCTTTATTGAAGATAATAATATCATTTAAAAACATCCATAAGCATGATGGTTTACGCGTTTCAGGCCCACATCTTGGCCCTTATTCGTAACATAAACATGCTAGATACAAAGCTTCAATATAAACCCTCCTTACTCATTTGTTAGCCTCACCACCTGAAAGTTAACCCTATGTGTTAAACATTAAATATCTGTTAAAAATTTCATTTTTCTATTTCCTCAAAGAAGGAAAAAAAAAAAAAAAAGGGAACGACAAAAAAAAAAAAACCCCAGTTAGAGGATTCTGCCTTACATGTATACTCCATATTAATACCAAACATTCATTATATATACATAAGGCTGAGCTATAGTTTAGACCCTGAGGAGATCTTGTATCCAGGGTCAGTATCCAGTACATTTTCCTATTCAATAGCGTTTTCCTCCAATCTCCAACCCCTTAGGGGTTTATTAACACGTTCTATCACTTGTACCTTAAAGTTATCCACATTACCCTGGTGTACCTCCTGGAAATGTTTGGCTACACCTGAAACTTTTCGCAAACTAATCTGTTTACAATCATGGAGATGTTCTCTTATTCTTATGTGCAAGCTTCTAGTAGTGCATCCAATATACTGAAGTTTGCACGCCTCACACCAACCATTTTCCCACTACGGTAAGTGCTATGGCAATTCAAAAAACCATTAATCTTGTATACATTCCCTGTTACAAAGGAAGAAAAAGTATGTGTTTTCACCATGTATTTGCACAACGCCTTTTTCCGGATATCCTTCTACACGTGTGCTGGATTTACCTACCTTCATTGTGCATTTCAAGAGGGCCTCTACAGCCGGACGCCCACATTCCTTTGCACCGTTGTTTCAGACAAAAGTACAGGCGGACCCTGTGACCAGAATCCCGGTGAGCGGCACTCTATTGTTTTTTGCTTTTTACATTTCATGTATCGCGGCTGAGGTGCTTTTTGCTCCCGGTGTGAGACTGTCTCGAGGTTATATGCATAGACTCTCCAAGCGATTGTTGGATTAAAGGGGTCTTTTAGAAGGAAAAATAATATGGATTCACTAACACATCCCCTAGTAATGGAGATGGCCTCTTTAATGGGGGACAATTCAGACAGACGAAATAGAGCCAAACAGATTTTTGGGAAAGACGCTATTGCCCTCCAGCAGGTTTAATCGGAAATTAAAACAAAAATATGCTGAGTCTGGAAAAGATCATGTCGCAACAGCTTAAGACATGGTGGGACTGTACAACGTTACAAACGTATATTGAGAAGAGTATGATCCAAGGGGACTAAACTGAGTAAAAAATCCCACCTTTCTGCATGATGAAGATTTAATCCGACAGTGGAATGAGGTTTTGAATGACTTTTTCTATCAGACTAATGCAGTTGATTGTTAAACATGAACAAGTGTTTGATTAATTGGATGAGCCCGCTTAAGGTGGCTAAAGAATCTTTTTTACCAAAATCAACAAACCCATTGTATAAAAATAATGGATGAAAAATTAAGGATCAACATATCGAAGTTAGAGGAGGACATTATTTCTATCAAACAGTCAAAATTTAATAAAAGATTCTTTTGATTATGCGCAGAATAAGATCTATAAATGGCAGCTAGATCCGTCTGATTTTTTTTCCCTCCGAAATCCATTTTGAAGAAAAAATAAACAGAGGAAACGACATAATAAAAGTAAGCTTTTTTTACCTCTGGAAACAGATAGCATTGATACAGGTACTGATACCTCTGATTCAAGAGGGCATATGGAAACTATAGTAATAGTGGTAGAGTTTTGGGAGCATTTATAGGTCCCCAAAAAAAACGTTACGGGGTTAAATGGGTGGGTTCACGCCAAGAAACATACAGGGAGCGCGGGGAGAAACACAGGAGGTTTCCCATCAAGATACCAAATGAGGAATCCCTTAGGAATTTGTCACACATATAAATTAGGAGGTCAGGTTTCTGAATCTGGGGGTACAGGATGATAAGATTAATGCTGATTTTTCTGTATTGAATCTATCTGCTTGCATTTTAACCTAAAGATCAGATTAGTGTCCTAAAAAAAGGACTTAATTTTTGTACCGTCAGTGGATTTTAATCTCTACAATACCATTAAAGATTTTTAAATGCTTCATCGGGTTTATTAAACCTTTTAAAAAAACATTTTTCAAGGTTTATGAAACAATCTGGGAGGAAGTATTTCGGGGGTTTAATATCTCGGATTTCTTCCCCAGAGGCCCTAATTTTTGCAGAACAAAGATCTATCCTGCATGTTGGAAAGTCTCAATGAGGACATATGAAATTTAAAAATATAACCGCAGAACCCTGTGGATTTGCCTTAAAATTAAAAAACAGTGATTTTTACCCCGTTAATTTCGAGGGTGTCTGTTATGGAGGATTTCCCAACATTTGGTAGAGAAAGATCTTCGTGATTATATTTAAAGCGATCTGAAGGAACAAGGGAATTTAACTAAGAGAGATTTTATATCGTTTTTAAAAAAAACTACAACTTAATTCTCATGTTATAATTCTTCCCTCTGATAAGGGTGGTTCAGTGACAGTTTTGGATAGGGATCTGTACATCCGAGAGGTGGATGGGATGTTGCAAAATAGCAGAGTATATAAGAAGCTGGCGTCGGAAACCGACGGGCTTTTTTTTCCAAAAAGGTTAGTAAGTTACTGAATGAAGGAGTGGCTAAAGAATGTTTTCAACTGAAAAACATGAGGACAGTACAGTATTAAGTTTCCGGATCCCGGTGTTCCATGCGCTCCCGAAAAGTTCATAAAAGGGGTATTCCCACCTCCCCTACGTCCCATCATTCAGGGATAGGGTCCATTTTTTGAATTTCCCTCAGCAAAATGGTTGGATCGCCACCTCCAACCTTTGGTCCTGAGATACCCTAGTTTCCTTAAGGACTCTAGGGAAGTGTTGAAATTTTATGGACGGTATCTCATGGAATCCGGAATACAGATGGGTGGGCATGCGATATTGCGGCTCTATATACTTCTATACCACATGATTTGACACTCAAAGCACTCACGTTCTTTCTGGATAGATATACCTTGTATGATGATCATTTTAAACAATACATTTTTATTGGTCACAGAGTTTTGCTGGGACACAATTATTTTCAAATTTAATGGGATGTTATTATTTGCATATACAGGATTGTCCCATGGGGTTCATGTTTTTCCCCCCTCTTTTGGCCAACATTTTTGTCTCACATTGGGAAGAGAGGTATATCTACTCAGTAAATAACGTGTTTGCAGATAATTTTTTTGGTATGGGAGAATATATAGATGACACCCTGTTAATCGGCAAGGGGTCATCTACTTCCATACAGAAATTTGTAGAATATATCAACATGGAATTGAGGGACAATCTAGTGTTCACATTTGAGACACAGGAAAGGGAGATAACATTTCTGGATTTGAGATTGGGGGGGGATCCCATTAGTGGCAGAATTTCTAGCGCACCTATAGAAAAGAGATATCAGGGAACAGCATGTTACATGCAGACAGTTGTCATCCGGGAGCATGTAGTGAAAAATCCCCCATTGGGGAATTTATTAGATCTAGACGCAACTGTAGTGAAACAGAAGATTACAATCAGGAAATAGAGGTGGTTATAGAAGACTCCGATGTAAAGGGGGTATAAGTCATGGCAAATTTGCAGGGCAAAAAATAAAATACATAAAAGAAATAGAAGGGAAACTTATTTTTTCTTCTAAAAAAATCTGAATAATGATAAATCCCCCCCTATGTTTTGTAACGCAAACACAGGAACAATTTCAGGATGTTATAGGGATAGTTTCAGAAATATATGCCGATATTAAACAGGACCCCATTCTAAGGGAAATAATGAAAGAAGGATGTAGATATATCTCTAGGAGACCGCGCACTATAGGGAACTTGTTTCTCCGAGTATGATTAATCAATCTGTAAGAGCAGGAGAAATATGTGGATAGATTTGAAAGGATCATATAAGTGTGGTACGAGTAGATGCACTTTGTGCAAAAAACATGGTGAAAACAGATACTTTTTTCTTTCCCTTGTAACAGGGAATGTATTACAAGATTAATGGTTTTTTGAATTGCCATAGCACTTACGTAGTGTATATGGGTCTGGTGTGAGGCGTGCAAAACTTCAGTATATTGGATGCACACTAGAAGCTTTGCACATAAGAATAAGAGAACATCTCCCTGATTGTAAAAAAGATTAGTTTGCAAAAAAGTTTCAGGTGTAGCCAAACATTTCCAGGAGGTACACCAGGTAATGTGGATGACTTTAAGGTACAAGTGATAGAACGTGTTTAATAAACCCTAAGGGGTGGAGATTGGAGGAAAACGCTATTGAATAGGGAAGCGGTACTGGGATATGACCCTGGATACAAGATCTCCTCAGGGTCTAAAACTATAGATCAGGAAACCCTTTGTTTTATTACTGAATGTTTGGTATTGATATGGAGTATAAAATGTAAGGCAGAATCCTCTAACTGGCTTTTTTTTTTCTTTTGTTGTCGTTCCCTTTTCTTTTTTTTTTTTTTCCTTTTTTGGGGAAAAGAACAATGAAATTGTAACAGATCTTATGGTCACACATGGGGTTAACTTTTCAGGGTGGGGTAACAAATGAAAAGGAGGGTTTAAATTGAAGCTTTGTATCAAGCATGTTTATTTAGAATAAGGGCCCAAAGATGGGGGGCCTGAAACGCGAAAAAACCATATGTTAGGATGTTTTAAATGATTTTATTATCTTAAATAAAGAGTGTGTTTGCTATAACGTTTTTTTCCCGATTCCTTTACACGTGTGCGGGATTTACCTACCTTCTTTGTGCATTTCAAGAGGGCCTCACAGCCGGACCCCACATTCCGTGCAGGTTGCTTCAGAAAAAAAGTAAAGGGGGGACCCGTGACCCGAGACTCCCGGTGGGGGCACTCTATTGTTTTTTGCTGTTTACACAACATTTTAAGTCATTACATTCAATAGATCAACCTGATTCTTTTTTTCATTTCTGAAAATATTAGTTTTATCATGATGCTATTTGTTACTACTATCATTGACTTTGTGTCATTATCTTTATGGGGCTATACAATTTAGCACAATTAGAGCCAAGAACATAAAATATTACAAAGCATAACAGCCTCAAATATAGCAGTAAAATGTCGGAGATATTACAATATCCTTTAAAAGGGGTTTCCTACATTGATTCATCTTACCTCAGTCCCGTTTTCTTGGTTTCATTTTAAATTTTAGGGGCGTGTTTTTCTGGGTTTCCCCTAGGCTGCATAGAAACCCGGGCTGTACTACAGCAAATAGTGCTGGTAGCCATCAGAAAACCAAACAGGGCTGTAGCTAAGAGACCTGAGGAACTGATGCGCCCATACAAAGGGGATATTAGGAAAAGGGAAAACACTGTTATTTGGGCTATATTGCAAAGTGACTTTTTTTTTGCAAAACTTTAAATAAAAAGCAATCCTTGTAGTGAGACAACCACTTTAAAGGAGTTTTCTCACTACAAAGATCATATCTGTAATGATGGGGACAGTAAAAATAATCAATTTTGCATTTGGTTTGTATTATACTAAATTATTTAGTATAACAGTTGTTACCTTATTTGTGTTTGTCTAGAGATATTTTGAGCCTGGATAGGGCCCCACGCCCCTGCTGTGATTTGGTGTTGTGCCCTATGCTGGGGTCCGGCCTCGATAATCTTGTCACCTATAAAGGTTTGTGTTCTTGTTGTCTTCCTCTCACTCTAGTCTCTTTAGCTTCCAGATTCACTCCCCCCCATATAACACACCCTTTAACTCTTTCCCCCCCCCCAAATTTAACACACCCTTTAAAACACTCTGTTCCCTCTTTACCTCCGCATAAAGAGTGCATTTTCACATTTTTTTAAATCTTTTTCATTTGTCAAAAGCCCCTGTGCCTTCCTGGTCTAATAAGATTTGGATTTTAATGCATTTTGGTGTCCATGTGCATCTTAGATATGGTGTGCATTGCAGGGTTGCATGCCCACATACATATTATAGGGCTGTTATGTATGTGATACAGACCGTGCAGCACCAAGATTGTATTAGGGAGACATAGGTAGAAATATAGGTAGGTAGGAGAGAGAGAGGGTTAAAGAGAAAAAGAGAGAGGAAGAGAAAGAGAGATAATTGCCTGGTGGTAATATTGGTTTGTAGGGGGTATCACTGACAGGTAGCAATTTTCTTGATGTTTAATAGATGTGGTGCAATGTAGTTATGGCATGCTGGTATTATTCTGTCACTATGTAGTGTCATGTTGAATTGTGTATACTTTTATTTGTGGGAAAAAAATTCACTGCAGGTAGCTGTATAAGATTTTAATATGCAGGGGTTTGATATGTGGTTATGGTTTTTTGGGGTAATATGGGTGATTTTTCTGCAGTCACTTTTATTTGTGGGCCCCAATTCGGAAAAAAGAGCAGGTATCTTGACTTTTTAATAGAATGTGTGCAATGTGGTTAGGAGCTGGTATTTTTCTGTCACTAAAGTGGCATGGTGATTTTGGTAGTCATTTTATGTGTGGAGTAACCGGCGGGTAGCAGTTATTGACACAAAAAAGAATGAGTGGTTAATGTGGTTTGGGGGCATTGTTGTAATATTCAGTCCTTTGTGGGGGTGATAGGGAAAGGGGTGCAGGGCTCGTTTTAGAGATGGTGCTGGTCACTTCCCAGACCTATCAAATTTTCCTACGAAAATCCTCAATACATAGAGAAACAATGCGGCCAAAAAAGTATTCTCTTTGGGGAGTCTAAGTTACGTATGTAAAGTTTATTGTGTGTGAAATTGTAAAGGCTACAGGAGGGTCGTGTAATAGGGACAAAAGGGAGCCATTGGAATATAACTAAGAGGAGGCAGGAAAGAAAATTAAATGGGTCATTATCTGTAACCGCACATGGCAGCGCTGATCACAAATTATAATTAGAAGAAAGGGAAGGGAAATTGGGGGTTGGGATCAGACCCCCCGTGTCCTAAAAAAAGGGCAAATTTCCCTTTCTGAAATTTTAGGGGCTGTATTATAACTGTATACACCAAGGGGGTGTTCTAATAAAGGATTTCTTTGGGGAAGCTCTCCGGGAGGGGAACTGCCATTGAGGAGGTTTGGGAAGCTGCACACTACTCTATCCCACTGCTCACACAGAATGAAGAGGACGCAGGAGCAAGGAGGAAAAGGAGGGGGGGATAGGTCACCTTCTTCATGAGGGAAAGCAGCCTACTGGGGGGAAGGGGCCCCATCCAAAACAAAAAGCTCTTTTTATGGTACCCAAACTTCAAGGCAAAAAAAAAATAATGTCCTTTACTCCAAAGCGATTAAAAGCAACTCACATTGTGGTAGAAGAGAGATAAGCCCTGCTGACGTGTTTTGACCATAAGACCGCTCTTAGTCATAGCATCAGCTATGTTTGAGACATACACTTATATAGTAAGGTGTAATTAAGACATACAATTAACCATAATTACAAGAAACAGAAACAGGGGTATGCTTACCTGTTCAACGTGTGGCAAACTTTGCTCATGGTGGAACGCAAACATGCATTCCGAAAGTTAGAAACTCGGTATAATACCGGAAGAGCCTCATTCAGTAATCAGGACATCGGATAAAGATGACTCTATACGCTATTTTCAGAGTTTAAATACCATATAGCGAGTATAAACCGACACCCCCCCTCTTACTCGAGTCACTGTCGGCGCTTGGGCCCCTTCGAGGCCCTTGTGCCGGAGGAAATTTACCTTTAAAAGGACACCCCTTTTAGAGAGCAATATAGCTGAATGCCGAGTGATACCACAGCATCCGGCACTACCCCTTGCCCGGGTATGCCGGGGATTTTTCCCCCGTATGGATCCTCCGGGGAAAATAAAACCCCCTATAGCCTGCCATATACCTGCCTATGGGGCCATATACCGCCCATTCCTGCCCATGGGGCCATATACCTGCTATTACCTGCTAGGGGCCATATACCTCCATTACCTTTGGGGCCAATACCGCCTATTACCTGCTATGGGGTCATATACCCGCCTATTACCGGGTATGGGGACATATCCCCCTATTAAATGCTATGGGGCCAATTACCGCCTATTACCTCCCAGGGGGCCATATACCTGCCTATGGAGTCATATACTTGCCTATGGGGCCATACACCTGCCCATTTCCGCCCATAAACCCCGCCTATGGAAAAATATACTCCTTAAGGCCAAAGGGACATATACCTGCCTATACATCCTCTGGGGGCATTAAACGCCAATAACCTGCCTTGGGGGGACATTAAATGCCTTATTGCCCCATGGGGGGATAATATCTGCCTCTACATACTAGGGGGGAAATAAATACCTTACCTGCCTATTAATTTTTTTTCATCCATTTTTTATTTTTTGAAATTTACCAGTACCTCTGCATTTTCCCCTAGGCTTATACTCGAGTCAATAAGTTTCCCAGTTTTTTGTGGCAAAAGTAGGTGCCTCGGCTTATATTCAAGTCGGCTTTACTTGAGTATATACGATATACATAGGACTGAACCTGTGTTTAAAGAAATTCAAGAATAAAATCAGGTTGACATGTGATAATAAGGCATGCCATTACTGCAAATTGTTATGGATTTGTACAACCTAACATAATAGTGATTTTATTAAGGAATTATTGATAAGTAAAATAGCAAAAAGAATTTTCAAAGGGCTTGTTCCTATACATACAAAAAACTTATTGTCACGGTCGGTGGTAGTGGATCCACTGGACCACCGCGAGCGATGGTGTGGGCCACGCCAGTGAGCGGAATCTAAGCAGGTCTTGGTATTCACCAAGGAGTCCTACCTGGTCGCTACCCCTGACGTGACTTGCTCACAGCGGCAACCGAGGTGTAGCGTGGCACAAAATCGTAAGACAAGAACATAGTTGGGGACAGGCGGTAAGGTCGAGTCAGGCGGCAATGGTTGTGGGTCTGAGGGATGGAGGTTAATGGTTTGGTACACGGTTATAACAGACGAGGCTCAATGAACGCTTTCTCTAAAGGCACAATATGGCATTAAAGATCTGGCACCGGGAAGTGGAAGTGGCAGGCTTAAATAGGGGCAGCGACTGGCAATAGGAAATTACCGGTGCACTGGCCCTTTAAATTTGAGAGTGCCGATGCGCGGCCGCCCTAGGAGGTGGGGACGCACGCGCCGGGAAACAGGTGACTCGGCAGGAGCGCGGCCAAGTAAGTAACATGCAGGGAAAAGAGCTTGCCCGCGGCCCGACATGCGGTTCGCGGTGCCGCTCGCTAGCGGGGCATGGATGCGCCATAACCCGGGTAGCGGTCGTGGGTGCACCCATGACACTAATGCTGGTAAAATCATAAGAAAAGATTCAAAATGCAAATGATGTAAAAATATCAATTGCTAGAGAAATTGTAAGAGAAAATCTGTCACAAAGAGATGGGACACGTGGGTATGGATTGAAGTTACGATATTGGTAATGATTAGTGATGAGCGATTGTGTCAACTATCGTTATCGATTTGATAGTCAATATCGGCAATTATCATGATGAAATCCTTTTGTCGATAACAGATTTCGCCGATGACCATTAAAGCTATGGGAGGGGAAACCAACCCCTTTTCATTCTTACCCCCAAAACAGGGCGGGAGAAGCGGAATTAACATCCACAACTTTTAAAATTTGGATACGTGCTAGAACTTAGGCAACACACTGGGCCCAACAAGATTCCAAAAAAAAAAACTCAGACTAGCACTATCCCTGTCCTGTACCACAGAAAACCCCTTTAAAACCCCTGAAATGACCCACAAATTAAAAAGGGCCAAAAGGGCAGTATTTTTTAAACCCAAACATTTTAGTTGAACGGGAAATTTTGACTATCCCTGTCCGGGAACGCAGCATAACCCTTAAAACCCTTTCCCTAAAACCCACAAAATTAAAAAAAAGTGCCGGAAAAAGAGCCCTTTCAACCACCATTTTAATTGAATTTGGACATTGACTAAAACCTTTTCCCAAAGGACCGCAGTATGACCATTAAACTTGTCGGCCCACAGAATAAAAAGTCCCCGGAAAAAGGAGTTTTTTACCCCATTTTATTTTGAACGGAAACTTTGGACTATCCCTTTCCCCTTTGGACCGCAGTAAAAACCATTAAACCTGTCTGACCCACAGTTTAAAAAAAAATTCCCGGGGAAAAAGAGCTTTCAACCACCATTTTGGGTTTGAACGGCCCATTGACTATCCCCTGCCCCGGGGCCCCAGCAAGACCCCCAAAACCCTGCATGACCCCCCAATTTAAAAAGTTCCGGGAAAAAAGGGAGCCCTTTCAACCACCTTTTTTATTTTGAACGGGACATTGCCCATCCCTGCCTTTTACCAAAACATGACCCCTAAACCCTTTGACCCACGATCACAAAGGGGCACAAGGGTTTTTTTTTTTGTACAGTGACTGTCTTTTAAAGTATATTTTTTGGAAACGACTTTTGTTTACAGAATTTATTTATGGGAAATTTTTTTTTATAGTTTTAAAATTAAATTAAAAAATTTTTCTTTTTTTTAATGTGATAACATACAACATACACCCCCTTTCCTGGGATTTTTAAAAAAATTTTTTTTCACGTGTAGATGTTTTAAAACCCCTTTTTTCACACCCCATAATTTAAAAAAAATGTCCTAAAACAACCCCCAAAAAAACTTCTTAGTTGAGAAGGGCATAATTTTCCCTCCTGGTTTTTGAGAGTGATTCACCCCAATTAAATTTAATTGGTTTTTATTTTTTTTTCCAAATTCCCTTTTTCAGTGATTAGGGGCAGACCCCCTGGGGGATCAAAGGGGCCCGGAAAAAAAACCCAAAATGACTCCAGCCCCAGAAAACTTAAAGCCACAAATTTTGCAATTTTGTTCCAGCCCTGGAGCCCCTTTTGCACCACAATAACCTCCCAGAAAAACCCCCTTTTTTAAAATCTTTTCAGACTTACATTTGGGGGGCGGTGAGAGCCCAGGCTAGCCCCTTTTGTCATCTATTTAAAACCCCCCAGGTTTTAGCCCGCCAGGGAAAATTACAGTTTTCAAATTTGAAGAACAAATTTCCCGTTTTGAAACCCCATATTTTTTAAATAGGCCTTTTGTAAAGCTGCATTTCCCCCATGACCCAAAAAATTTAAAAATGACTTCTCACCACTGATTAAAAAAATTGGGGAGGGGAAAAAGCCACTTTGAAGCCACATTTCTTTTCCCAAAGGGCCTTGATTATACTGTTTTCCACAGCACCATGCCCCCCAAAACCATTGACAGTGCAAAAAATTTGAAAGTTTAAAGGATTTAAAGGGAAATACATTTTTTTCATGAAACCTTGTCCCAATTTGGGGTTGTTTTTTATGCCCCCCTCCCCGGGAAAAAACCGCCAAAAAACCCTTTTGGGGGAAATAAGAAAAAAAATTTGGCAGTAAGAAATGATCTTTAAAAAAATTTTTTTTCCAAGAGGACCTTTTCTGTTTGAAGAAAAATTAAAATTAGACCGGCAAAAAATGGGTTCCCTTTGGGAGCAATTGGGGCCCCCAACATCAGAGACCCCATCCCCTTTTCCCTTTTGATAAAAAGTCAAACGAAAACATTATCTGTGGAAATTTTGGATGCTTTTGTCTGTAATGACTCCTCCAGCTGGGCTGCGGGGGTCCCCTAAATGACGCTGGCTGCGGGGGCAGGACAACCCAAAGGCCAAGGCGAGGGGTTTGGGCCCTTTTTCCCATTTTGGATCCCCAGAATCTTTGGGCCCGGGAAAACAAACCCAAAAAAAAAAAAACATGGTTTGAGACGCAGATAGTCGGGCCCCAAATAAATTTTAAACCCGGGTCTCTGTGTGTCGTTTGTGTGCCCTGTTTTCATGCTTTGGTGAGGTGGAAAAATAAAGACTCCCAGGGGGTCCCCCTTTAAGGATTCTCCCGAAAAGGCCCTCTGCTGCTCCCGCAGCTACTTGGCTTTCTGCTGCTGTCACGTTGCAAAATTTGTTCCCCCATGCATTTAAGAACGTGAAGCAGAGCAACAATGTCTCCAGTTGATCAATCAGCAGGTCCCCAATTCCTGCTTTTTACTGGAAGGAAAGTGCTGAGTTTTGCTTTGTAACGGATGGGAGGGGGGCCCCCAGTAACTGTTGTTCATTTTGATCCCTTTAAAAGCGAGGATCATGTTGGAGGAAAGGGGCATCCAAGCATCATGGAGAGTGGGCCTTGTTTTCCAAGCCTTGGGTGGGGGACTAGCAAACTGATTTCCTCATCTTCCCCCTCCACCCCCAAATCCGTGCCAACCCCTTTCCCAAGGCAGGGACATCGGTAAGGTGGGTGTCCAGGAATACCTACTACCCCTCCCCCGCTTCCTCCGCCACAGCTTAAACCACCCCTGACTTGCCAGATGATCCCCCTAAGAGCTGAGGCGCCACCTTGCACTAGCCTGGCCCCCCAAACCCCCACTGCCTAATGAAGCCCGAAAAAAAATTGTGAAACTGTCGGGCCTTGTGGATTCGATGGAGAGAAAGACTCCGTGTCCAAACCCGGGCCGTCCCCTCCTCCGTTGCTCATGGGACCTGATGTTTAGATGTCCAACGATGTTCCAGAAAAATCACCACAATGCTCATGCTGAAAGGGAAATTGCCCCGCATGCCCATTTTGGTGGCTTTTTTTCAAAAATGGCAAGGAGGTTTTGGCTCTTTCACCCCCTCACTCTCGGTGGTCAAAACCCCAAGGTCCGCACCGCTGCTTGTCGGCCTTTTGTCACTTGAATGCTAATTGGCATTGCGTGCTGCCAAATGTGGAGCATGTGGAGGTGGAATTTCCAGGTGTTCCCACGTAAACAATGAACGGTTGAGGGGGGAGGCCCGAGTTGAACTGCAAACGACCCAGGCGGGAAAAGCGGGGTAGGAACGGGGGAATGTGAGTCAACCTCAAGCCTTTTCACAGGCAGTCTGCCCCCGGGGTACGTTTAGAAATTTCGGGGAGGGGAGGTTCATGCCCGTGTCCCCGGGCAAGGGATTGCCCCCGCCTACCAAATTTAAGGGGCGGCCAGGGATTTCGACGTTATCGCACCCCACCTTGCCGGGCACAAGGTTCTTGTCACCCAGCCAGCACTCGGTCTTGTTGCGAGAGCCGCCCAATCGGACCTGTGGGGTTTGACGGCCCCCAAGACAGATTAATTTAAACACGGCCGGTTTTCTATGGGCACATGATCCACCAGAGGCCCTTGGGGAAAGAACCTCCCATCCCGTGGTTTTGAAGACGGCGCCGTGCCGGAGAGCCATCGTTCCCACCGAAAATCCCCCCAGCTAAAACCCAGTGAGCGTCACAGAGATATAGGGCCTTTGGGCCCGTGCTTACTAGCCCGGGTTCGTGGTCGATGGAAATTTTTCCCAAACACAGATGCCGACAACGCGCTTGAAATTTTAGTGACACGTGGCTGGGGGGCAGGGACGGCTTTTCTGGCAAAGAAATGCCTCCCGGCATCTGGTTTGGGGGCAGGAAAGGGGCCATGAGTGGGAAAAATCGTGTCCACCAAGGAAAGGCAAATTCCCAAAACCCAAAAACCCTGGCAACCCCGCATTCAGGCTTTTGGCTTTGGGAGGGTTTTTGGGTTAAGGTTTTTTCTGCTCCCAAACTGGTAGAAAAGAAGGGTGGTGCTGCTGGGCGCTATTAAGGCGTGCAGGTTTAAAGGGGGAAGGAGAAGGTTGGGTCCAGTGCCGGGACGACGGGTAGGCAGAGGTAGGCATCGCCCAAGGCGCCTACCCCTGCCGTCGCTAAAGGGGCACAGGCAGGGGGCCCCCAACCTCCCGCGTCCAGGCCGCTGCCGTGGGCCTGAAGCGCCGGCGGTCCCTTATGTGCGAGCAGGGCTTTCATGCAGCTACGGGTTCCGCGGGCAGAGAGCGGCGCTCCCTGCTCTGAGACAGGACGACCCACACAGCGGGCCACCGGGTCCTCTAGTGCTGAGACCCGCCGCGGGGCCCCGTGCGGCTCAGCTGGGGAGCGTTTGCGATGAAAATGTGTCATCGCGAGCTGCCTCCCTCAGCGCCCGTGGCCCCAGGCTGTGCGCCCAAAGGAGTGCCAGAGGACGCACGGTGGTAAAGAAGAGGACAGAAAGGAGCGCACGGCCCGGGGCAGGTAAGGGAAAGTATTAATTGTTTTTTTTTACCCGAGATGCCCCTATAGCCCGCCTGGCCCCCAAATTTGCCCCGGCCTGAGCCCCCCCATATACCCTGCCTGAGCCCCCTATAAGACTGCCTGAGCCCCCCATATACCCCTGCCTGAGCCCTAATAGCCCTGCCTGAGCCCCCATATACCCCTGCCGAACCCCTATATAGCCCTGCCCGAGCCCTATTTAAAATTGCCCGATCCCCTATATAGCCCTGCCGAGCCCCCATATACCCCTGCCGAACCCCTATAAGCATTGCCCGAGCCCCTAATCATATGCCTGCCTGGCCCTATATACCCCTGCCCGAGCCCTTAATCCCCCCCCTGGCCCCTATTCTATATGCCTGCCTGAGCCCCTTATACCCCCCGCCTGAGCCCCTATATATATGCACCTAGCCCCTATATACCCTGCCTGACCCCTTCTCTATCACCCCCTGGGCCCCCTTTTCTATAGCCTGCCCGGCCCCTTTTTCTATATGCTCCTGAGCCCTATATACACCTGCCTGAGCCCCCATTACACCCGCCTGACCCCATCCAAAAACCCCGCCCGAGCCCCTATATATATATGCCTGCCCGAGCCCCTTTTTCTTACCCTGCCCGACCCCTTATCTATAAACCCGTGAGGCCCTTTTTATATGCCTGTGAGCCCCCCATTCTATATGCCCCGCCCCCGGGCCCCCATATACACCTGCCAGCCCCCCATATCTATATGCCTGTTAGCCCCCATTACACCTGCCCGAGCCCTATCTCTATATTTTTTCCTGCCTGGTGCCCCCAATAACTTGCCTGACCCCCATATACACCTGCCCGAGCCCCTATTTATTACCTGCCTGTGTGCCCCTGTTTATTTCCCCGAGTGCCCCTAATTTATATACCCGCCGTCTAAGGGGGAAAAATTACTGCCTGATGAGGAACTAAAAATATATTTTTTATTATATATAAAAAAATATATAAATATTTTTTTACATGCTTACTGAAGGATACTGTATACCTGCCTAACTGATGGGACCTATATAGCTTCCTATCTGAGGGGGGCATATATACCTGTCTACTAAAGGGGGCGTATTTACCTATAATTAAAAGTTCTGTAAAATGTGAGGGTTCTAAGTATTTTTGTCCCCAAAATTGCAGGGACGAGTATTTTGGCCGGAAAAAATCGCTGAGGTGTGAAACCAAAGGAGAAAAAAAGGGGGGTGAAAAAACGTGATCGAAAGATGTCTCCTTGAGTCACAAAAGAAAAAAAAGCAGGTAATCACTTATATTTCTGCTGACGTCTACATACAATTTTTTCTACCATAAGGGTCACTGTATGGCGGGGTATATGTAATCAGGCCTGGTCAATGATCCACATGGGGGGTGTGTTTGGTCAGGTTTGGCGATTATTTGACCCTTAAGATAATAGTTTTGGGGTTTTGGTTTTGAAAGAGTTTTTTTTACAACAATCGTTGCCCGGGGTATATTTCTCCATGGTAGGTATTGTTTTGGTGACTGTTTGGGGGTATTACCGGCTTTTGGAGGTGAGCGTTTTTGAAAAAGCAAATTTTTGTCACCGCTGATTTTTATTTGCTAGCTGGGAGAGGGCAGGTCATGTGGAATATGCAGAAAATTAGTGACAGGACCGGGCCCCGGGGGGGCGGGGGAGGACCTGGCACGGGGGCGAGGGAATAATTGTGGTGGTGAAATTTTTGGGGGGAGCGAGGGGGGGCGCCTTGGCTGTACCCCCCAAAGGGCCCCCAAAAATTCTTGCCCCGGCCTTGGTGGGTCTCTGGGGTGCTGGTGGTCTCGGGCGATAGGGATCTGAAGCAGGTGACCTTGATCAGACTCGGGAAAAAACGGGAAAGGGGGAAGATTCTCCTTAAGGAGGCACCGAACGAACGGTTGTAGGTTTTTTTTTGCCTTTTCGCCCTCTACTTGCATCTGCATACACAAGCAAATGGGGTGGTGAGAACATTTCCACCTTTGTTTTCTTGGCTTCTTTTTTTACAGTTTCGCTTTTAGGGGTAAATGACAAAAACTTTACTAGGGGGTCGGTATATTATAATGTATCAATTTTATATTTTTTTTTTAGTTTTATTACTCTTCACAATGAAATGGTTTAAAAAAAAAAATTGTGTGTTTAGTCGTCATAGTTCTGACAGCCAATTTTTTTTTTTGTAAAAGGAGTGACGGGCTTTTTTTTTGCAGAATGATTTAAAGTCTTTATTGGTCCCATTAGGCCTGTTACACGGTTATTCACGGCGGATTTTTGCGCCGTTGAGCGCACAAATCCGCCCCTGAATACGGGGGGGGATGGGGGCGGGGGCCCCAGCGCGGGGGGGCGCCCCTCCCGGCCCCCTAGACAATGCATTGTTTACGGGCGGGCCGCGCCCGTAAAAAATGTGAGTACTTTTCCCCCGCGGCGGATTTGCCGGCGGGGAGGAGCGACGGATTCCCTGTTCTCTATGAAGCAGTGGATTACCCTAATGCTCCGAGGAATTGGCGCCGATTGAAGCGAAATCCGGGCGGGGAAAACGGCGCCAATCCCTCGGGAAATAAAGGGGTGAACGGGGCCCCATGGGGGGTTTATGGGAGTCTAAATATCTTCCTGTTTTTGTGCGGGGTTCAAGTAAATTAACCAAAAGTGATGTGCACATACTCATCGAAAAAACAAAGATAATTTTCCCCAAAAAGCGGGTATCCCCTTTTTCCCTTTTTTTAAAACTTTGGGAAACCGTTTTTTTAAAACTTTCAGTAACTATGCAAACAAATTTTTTTATTGGTTAATACCCCTTTAGTCTTTTTCGTAGTAACACCTCTTTTATAAATTTTTGTTATAAATAAGATGGGCGAAATTGATTCTAACGAAGGAATTCGTTTAGAATTTAGGAAAAATTTTTTTCGAAAGAAACGAAGTTTGGGGTATTGCGTGAACGAAGTTTTGTTTTTCCCATTGAAAAAATTTGGGTGAGCACAGGGCGTTTCCTGGGGCAAAGAACTTGGAGGAAAAAAGGGATAGCCTGCATGACGTGAAAATGAAGCCAATCAGGGGACCGGCGGGTTTTCTTTGACTCCCCCGAAACTATTTTAAAGTCCGGGCGCGAGCTGGGAGTTTCATACCGCTTTTCACGGGTACTGATCAGGGAGGGTTTCCCTTCCCGGGGTGATTGTTACTAAAGAACTGTTTTTTTATACAGTGATTTTTGGGGGGGGTGTCTCAGTTGTCTAAAGAAAACTGTTTTCCTTAACGTTCTAATTTCAAATTTTTTGGGTATTGGATCTGAAATCCAGTGGGGCCCACGCAGCGGGCAATACATTTAAATCCTATCTGCTCACAGAACTTTGAATATCCAAGGGGTTAAAAGCCATTTTCCTGTTGTATTCATTTAAAAAAAAGGGGTTTTTTACAATACAAATACCACTATTTTTGGCTGCTCAATTCTTTGGCGCAATTTACACCCGGGGGGTTTTAATTTAAGCGTTGTTATTCAGCTTTTGGGGGAACCCCCAAAGAAACCGTAAATTTTTCCCCGCCAAAATATATACTTTTCCCTGTAGCCTAATTCACAAGAAAAGGTTTAAAATTTACAATTTTATCCTTTTGTGTGGCGAAAAAAAACCCACCCCATTGTCCCCATGCAACAAACCCAGTGTTTGTATTTGGCTAAATTTCTTTGGCGAAAATTTTTACATCCGGGTTTAAATTTAAAAGCGTTTTTAATTCAGCGTGGTGACTCCAAGAAACCCCCATTTTCACCGCCAAAATATAAAACATTTTTCCCTGTAGCCTAATTCAAAGCAAGGTTTAAAATTTTAAAAATTTTATTCTTGTTGGTGGCGAAAAAAAACACCACATTTTTTAAACACGCTACAAAGCTGGGGAATTTTTGTGGGGGGCTCAATTTTTTGGGGGCCCAATTTACATCCGGGGGTTAAATTTAAAGCTTTTGTTTTTCGGGCTGTGGTGACTCCAAAAAACCCGCCATTTTCACCCCCCAAAATATTTTAAAATTTTTCCTGTACCCTAATTCACAAGAAAAGGGTTTAATTTTAAAAATTTTATCTCTTTTTTGGGGGTGGCAAAAAAAACACCACATTGTAACACCTACAAAGCTTTTTAATTTGTGGGGGCTAAAATTCTTTGGGGGCAATTTACATCCGGGGTTTAATTAAGCGTTTTTAATTCAGCTGGGGTGACCCCCAAGAAACCCCCAAATTTTCCCCGCCAAAATATATACTTTTTTTCCTGTACCCTAATTCAAAAAAAAAAAGGTTTAAAATTACTTTTTTTTAACTCTTGTGGGGCGAAAAAAACACCGCTTTTGTAACAGGGCTACAAAGAAGGTTTTGTGGTGGCAAAATTTTTTTGGCGCAAAACACCCCGGGGGTTTAAATTTAAGCGTTGTTTTTAAAGCGTGGTGACCCCAAAGGGAAAACCGCCATTTTCACCGCAAAAATTATAACTTTTTCCCTTTTCCCCAAAATTCACAAGAAAAGGGTTTTAATTAAAAATTCAAATCTTTTTGTTTTGGCTTTAAAAAACACCGCTTTGTAACACGCTAAAAAGCTAGTAGTTTGTGGTGGCTAAATTTTTTGGGCGAAATTTTTACATCCAGGGGTTTAAACAAAAGTATTTTTTTGCAGTTGAAAACTCATAAAAAAAACTTTTTTTTAAACCGCCACCGAAAAATTCGTAGAAATTTACATTCAGAAAAAAATACCAGTTTTTTAAAGGGGCACATAAAAAGTAAATTTTTTCCTCCCCTTTTGTGGAGCGAAATTTTTAAATTCCAAGGTTTAAACCCAAGCTTCTTAGTGGGTTCATTTGGAGTCAAATACAGGGGGGTGTTTTTATCTAAACAGATATCTTCATCAAACAGTGTCGTAAAATTTTTAGAACAAAAAGTATGCAGACAAGGGTGGGAGGGGTCTTCGCTGCAAGTGGCAGAGGGACAAATATTTGGAGCAGGCCCCGGTCCCCCAGCACAGCAAGGGAACGTGCAGCAGGGGTCACCCGCTGAGGCCAAAACTGCCCCGTCATCTAGCGGCCCTGTCTGACTAGCAACCCAAGGTTCTTGATTGGTTACTAGGTTTATCCCCTTCCCCCCAGATGACATCTGACAACCCCAGCCAAGAGTCGGGGGAACCGGGGCCCGGGCACAAACCCCTTTGTTGGGCCCTGGCCCCGGGGGCCCTCACCTGTCCTCCCAAAAGCCTCTGTCCCATCCCCGGGGGCCCCCAGCCAAGGGGGGATCTACTTTTTGGTCTGGGGTCATGCCACTATATTCGAGGATGAACAATTTGAGGGGGGCAGTCTCAGCTAATTGGCAGCGAAGAAAAAAGGGGGCCCTAATCCCCCCGCTTCTTGCAGTAGGGGGGGGAAAGATAGATGTTTGAAATGGCATGGGGTCATTTTTTGAGGGGGGGAGCCTCTCATACCCCAAAACGGTGATGAGGGCAGCATGACGTTTAAAAAACAAAAAAAGATGAAAGATGGCCGCCCCTTCCCTCAAATCAGGAGAAAAAGGGGTCGCTGTGCGTCAGGCAGAGGCACAGCCAGCAAATGGTTTCGTGGCCCCGAGGCAGCAGGATTGCAGGGGGATTTTGAGGTCGGGAGCCAAGCGGCCACGGGGGAAAAAACCCCTTGCAGGGCCCAAAAAAGAGCCCGGGACAGGGGCTTTAGGGGGACACGGGGGGCAGTATCCCCTCAAATTTTCGGACGTTGGGGGTAAAATCCCATACTCGGCGGTGTGGCAGTTCTTTGCTAAGAAAACCGGGGGACCCCAATTGGGTATATGTAGAAAACTGTAAGCAGAAAGTAAGCGAGGCCAGGGAAACTAAAAGTAGGGACCACGGCCCTCGTCAACACATGAAACAGTCACCCCTCCCCGGGGGCATTGGGAAAAAAAGTGGCTCAGATGGGTGGGCCATTTCCGCCGCCGCAGCCGGAGGAGCAGCAGCGCCCCGTGGCACGCGCCCCTTTTCAGCCAGCAAGGCCCAACCCCCTCTACAGAAAGGGGGCGTTTCTCTTTGACATTTATCTCCCGGACCAATCTCCTTTCTCCTCGCTTCTAAAGGGCCAGCATCGGGTTTACCCAGGCGATTTCAAAGAAAAAAACAAATATTTCGTCCCAAAACCCTCCTATGGTTTTCAGGCCCGACTGTGCCCCTTTTAAGTTGTTGGGAAATGCAGTCCCCCCTTTCCAAATGGGGCTGCACCGTTCAGAGAAAATTAAAGGGGTTGTTGGGCCCAGCCAGATGGGGAGTTCCAAAACCCTAATTTCTTTTTCCCAAAAAAGGCCCGGGCCACACTTTATAAATTTTGTAGAACAGAAGGGGGGGGGGCCCGTCCTTTAGCTTATCGGTTTGTTCCCCGGTGACGGCGCGCGGGTCTGGAGCTGTAACTACGGTCCCCGGGGCATAAAATGTCCTTTATGGCCCCTGGGTGAATGTGCCTTCCGGGCCCCGGCACCCCCAACAACTTGGAAGGAACGCCGCTTTCCCTCCACATTTTCCCAAAATGCGGCTCCGCACCAATGTCCCCCTCCATCCTCCCCACCAAACCCGCCCCAAAATTTCTGTCCATCATACCACATGTGTAGGGCACAGCGGTGTCATACAGTTCTACACCTGGCTTGCTTTGGCAAGCGAAGTCACACAGGGGAGGAACTGCTCCGTGTCATGCAGCAAGAAATCGATGTGTGGCTTTCTCTGTGTCAGCTGCAAATCGGAACCATGGTGACGGACAATGGGAGGAACATGGTGTCCGCGCTGCACCGAGAGGGATGGTCCATGCGCCCTGCATGGCGCACGTGTTTCAATCTGGTTGTGAGAAGGTTCCTGAAGTCTTCCACTGATCTTCAGAAGATTCTGAAAATGGCCAGGAAACTGTGCATGTACTTCATCCATTCCTACAAAGCCAGGAACACCCTCCTCGAGTTGCAGCGGCAGAACGGCCTCCCCCAACACACTCTGATATGCGATGTATCCACCCGTTGGAATTCCAGCCTGCACATGTTGGACTTGACTGTATGAACAGAGAAAGGCCATTAACGATTTTCTGAGGATCCAGGCGGACAGGAGTACTCCCCTGTGTAACTTTGATGTCAGCCATTGGCAGCTCATGCGTGACACCTGCCGTTTGTTGAGGCCACTCGAGGAGGCCACGTTATTTGTCAGTTGCCAGGACTACGGGATGAATAACGTCATTCCACTGCTTCATGTCCTGGAACAGATGCTGAAAAATCTGTCTGGGCAGGGGACTGGAGATGTGGCGACTACATCTCGTGGCCACATGAGTCCGCTGAGAACTGAAATGGAGGAGGAGGAGGACATTGGAGCAGAGGCATTGTCTGGTGAAATGAGTGGATTTTCTACCCAGGTGACAAGAGAGGAGGAACAGGAGCAGCAGGAGGAGGTAGATGGAGATGAGGAAGACGAGGCAGATGACCCGCAAGCACCGTAGCAGTATACAGTGGAGATGGAGGCAGGGAGCCCCTCGGAGTCACTTGTGCAGATGGCCCGCAGCATGCTGATTTGCTGGGCTAGTGACAGCCGAATAGTCAGCATCCAGCAGAGGGATGACTTCTGGCTCTCCATCCTATTGGACCCTCGCTACCGGTCCAAAATGGGAGTCTTTTTCCCAGCTATTGAGAGGGAGGACAAACTCAAATACTATAGGGAAATCCTCCGTAGTCAGTTGGCCGCTGCCTATGTGCGGCATCATCCCTCCTCTGACAGGTCTGACCGGGGGGTTCTTCAGCGCTCACGTACTACAGCCGCGGCTGCCGGGTGGAGGTGGGGGGTTCGGAGCAGTACCAGCTCCATCAGCAGCAACCTAAGTCTGGAGTCACTGATGAGCAGCTTCCTTCACCCGCCTAGTGAGGAGGGCAGTCGCCAGCAGCATCAGCAGCAGGACCTGGAGCAGACCCTGAACCAACAGGTGGTGGCCTACTTGGACAGCACTCTGCCACCCCAGTTAGAAGATCCACTGGACTACTGGGCAGCCAAACTGGATGTGTGGCCGCAACTTGCCGAGTTTGCAGTGGAGAAGCTGTCCTGCCCGGCCAGTAGTGTGGCATCAGAATGGGTGTTCAGTGCGACGGGGGCCATCGTTACCCCAAGGAGAACCCGCTTGTCCATGGGAAATATGGAATGACTGACCTTTATCAAGATGAATCAGGCGTGGATCGACCAGGATTTCCACACACCAATGCCTTAGGCGTCAGACTACATCAGCCATGACGCCTCACCCAAACTGTGAGAAATGAGTCTGGGTTCAAACTACCTGCCTCAGCCACTATTCTGATGCCGCCACCCGCCTGATGCCACACATCTGCTGACAGTTTCTCCATCTGCCACCAACCATCTTTACCAGGGCCTGGTATTGCCACCCACCTCCACACTCTGTCATTGTGCCACTGTCTGACCTCATGCTGCTGCTGTGGCTGCTGCCGTGACCTCCACACTGTGTCATTGTGCCACTCTCTGACCTCATGCTGTTGCTCCTGCCGCCGTCACCTCCACTCTCTGTCATTGTGCCACTCTGTGGCCTACTCCAGTTTTTGGCACATCCAGAATGTGATTGTGCCACTTTCTGACCTCATGCTGCTGCTGTGGCTGCTGCCGTGACCTAGACACTATGTCATTGTGCCAATCTGTGTCCTATTCCTGTTTTTTGCCCCCTACAGAATGTCATTGTGCCACTGTCTGACCTCATGCTGCTGCCGCCGTCACCTCCACTCTCTGTCATTGTGCCACTCTGTGGCCTACTACTGTTTTGCCACCTCCAGAATTTCATTGTGCCACTGTCTGACCTCATGCTGCTGCTGCCGTGACCTACACACTGTGTCATTGTGCCACTATCTGACCTCATGCTGCTGCTGTGGCTGCTGCCGTGACCTACACACTCTGTCATTGTGCCACTGTCTGACCTCATGCTGCTGCTGTGGCTGCTGCCGTGACCTACACACTGTGTCATTGTCCCACTCTGTGTCCTATTCCTGTTTTTTCCACCTCCAGAATGTCATTGTGCCACAGTCTGACCTCAAGCTGCTGCTGTGGCTGCTGCCGTGACCTACACACTGTGTCATTGTGCCACTGTCTGACCTCATGCTGCTGCTGTGGCTGCTGCCGTGACCTACACACTGTGTCATTGTGCCACTGTCTGACCTCCTGCTGCTGCTGTGGCTGCTGCCGTGACCTCCACACTGTGTCATTGTCCCACTCTGTGGCCTACTCCTGTTTTTGCCACCTCCAGAATGTGATTGTGCCACTGCCTGACCTCATGCTGCTGCTGTGGCTGCTGCCGTGAACTCCACACTGTGTCATTGTCCCACTCTGTGGCCTACTCCTGTTTTTGCCACCTCCAGAATGTCATTGTGCCACTGTCTGACCTCATGCTGCTGCTGTGGCTGCTGCCGTGACCTCCACACTGTGTCATTGTCCCACTCTGTGGCCTACTCCCTTTTTTGCCACCTACAGAATGTCATTGTGCCACTGCCTGACTCATGCTGCTGCTGTGGCTGCTGCCGTGACCTACACACTGTGTCATTGTGCCACTGTCTGACCTCATGCTGCTGCTGTGGCTGCTGCCGTGACCTACACACTGTGTCCTTGTGCCACTGTCTGATCTCATGCTGCTGCTGTGGCAGCTGCTGTGACCTACACACTCTGTCATGGTGCCACTGTCTGACCTCATGCTGCTGCTGTGGCTGCTGCCGTGACCTACACACTGTGTCCTTGTGCCACTGTCTGACCTCATGCTGCTGCTGTGGCTGATGCTGTGACCTACACACTCTGTCATTGTGCCACTGTCTGACCTCATGCTGCTGCTGTGGCTGATGCCGTGACCTACACACTCTGTCACTGTGCCACTGTCTGACCTCATGCTGCTGCTGCCGTGACCTCCACACTGTGTCATTGTGCCACTCTGTGGCCTATTCCTGTTTTTGCCACCTCCAGAATGTCATTGTGCCACTGTCTGACCTCATGCTGCTGTGGCTGCCGCCGTCACCTCCACACTCTGTCACTAATGTGGCCACCTGAGCTCTCAGCTTGTTTTTTACCAGCTTTCGCTGGCATGACTTTATCAGGCCACATTCCCGCTTCAGTTTTTTGGTCAGTTTTGCCCTCTTAAGTGCCCAGGGAATTTTATAGTGAAGCGATTCTAAGAGCGGCGGCAGTCATGTGCGTGTCATACTAAGACACAACATTGTATGAAGACCAAACCAAGCTCCCTCTGCATATTTAAGCATGGCACAACATTCTACAGCACCCTGCAGGCTCTGTGCAGCCTGGAAATAGCTGTTTTTTAACGTGATTCGTCCCGAAGTAATTCGGAATGAAGTTATTTTTTGCCGAGAAATTCGGCGAATGAACTAAACGAATTTCGGGAAATTCGCCCATCTCTAATTATATTCTTTATATGAATTTTATTGGAATATTGATGTGGAAATGAAGAGAGAACAAGAATTTCATTACATCAAGTACTATACTTTTTTTTTTTATATTGTGACAATATATATATACAGTATATATATATATATATATATATATATATATATATATATATATATATATATATATATATATATATATATACACTTAATTATTTGAATAAAAGTTATATTTTAAAGCGAGTGCTTGCTTGGCAATTGTATTTTTGCAACTCTGTAGGTGACTTTAGGGATCTGTAAGTTTGGGTTGTCTATTACTTTAAAACAAAAAAAAAAGCTGTGCAGGTCAGGAGGAGTTAAAAATAAATAACTCTCTCCATTCCAGTGCCATCACTGCTCCATGTGCTCCCTGCCGATGATGACTTGTTCAACAGTCACGTGTCACTGTAGCAATCACAGGCCTCAATAGTCCCTTCCTGTATGCACAGCACATAACTGCTGAGGCCAGTGACTGAGTGCAGTGTCACATGACCAACGAATGTGACATCCTTGTCAGGGAGTATAATACCGGCAAAGTCTTCAGTAAGGCTAACACCCGATGATGGTGATAGGTGGTTAATTAAATCTGAACCGGACCAGGTGTGTTAGGAAAGTGCAACAACTATTCAACTGTCACCCTGTGTCCACCAGGAGCCATCCTCTGTGTCTCTCCTTCTTCTAACATGCTTTTCGGTGGCTAGTCTGTAGGACGGGCGTTTCCTTCTCTGTCCACTATACACAGGAGGCCTCATAACTCTTAGCATCGCTCCATTCATTCCCGTCTCAGAACTGACCCCTCCCTCTAGGTTCCAACGCTTTTTTCTCTTCCTAATCTCCTCCCAGGTACTCTGCAACCTTACACCCTGGTGACAGCTAGAGAAGTCCCTACAAACTGCTGGCTCCAGCCCTACAGGGGACGCCAGGAGCAGTAGTTACGCTGGACAGGAGTGGGTTTCATAGGTGAGTTAAGTATTTTATGCCTGACATGCAAATTTTTTTTCTTTTTTAAATAATAGACAACTCTTCTGTTTTTTTTTACTTGTATATCAAAACCGATGGTCCATTTGATTAGTTTAGGTGTTCTTGTTTTTAGATCTTTGCTGTGTTCTGTTTAGGCTCTCATCTTATGACAGAGGTACTGAATTAGTTTTGAGTTCAATGTTCATGTGTATTTCACTCACCTTTTACTGTTTTCTCCTGTTTTTAACTGGAAATTTTATCACAAAATAAGATGCCCAAGCAATGGATGTGTATTAGATGCAGTGCAGACAGAACTGTTGTGTCTAATTAATAAATGTAGCACTGCATCATTTCTGTAAATGTATATTCCCATGCATAGGAATTGGTGGCCTATTCTGTATGAGGTATAACACACAGGCAGCTGCAGAGGCCACAAAAGTATGTTCCCACAAGACTTATTTGTCTTTCCATTTTTTAAAAAAAATATGTGACACACATCCAAAATTGATTTTTTGCCATGGATTGGGCAGCAGATCTGTATGCCAATTGGCCACATTAGAATTTAAAGGGGTTGTCTAAGTACAAGGATTCCTTTTTCTGTTGAAGATCTTGCAAAAACAAGTCACTTTGCAATATGTGTCCATTAACAGTGTCCTACCTATTCCTAGATATCCCCTCTTATATGGGCTGCATCGGCTCCTCAGGTTGCTGGAGCTACCTGTTCAGTCTCTCCTGATAGGCTGCCAGTGCTGGTCGCTATAGCTACAGACCTGGTATCCACAGCAGCTTGTCACTGCAGGCCCGTAGTAGCCAGTAGAAGTAAGTAAAGCCAGTAAACACGCCCCTGAATTCAAAAATTAAACCGAAAAAGCAGGACTGAGGTAAGATGAATCAATGTAGTGAGACTGCCCCTTTAATGGAGTTGAAAAGTGGATTTCCAAGCAGAATTCATGACAATTTTGAACAAGCTATGAATTTACTCCACAGAATGTGACTGGCCTATATATTGCCACATTCACATGCATTATCATAGGAATCACAGAATTGATAACCATAATCTGCAAATATATTTCATCACAATACTGAATGTGTGAACATGGCTGAACTTGAACCTCCTCCTCTCTCCTTATTTGCCTTATTATATTTACTCTTGGTCCATAACTCTTTATAGTAGTTAGGGAACCATTTATTTAGTAACCTCTTGCTTTCCTTCATATAGCCATAAGTAACAGCATATGTAGCAAGATCCCCATAGTGGCAACCGTAACAATTTTAGCCTTTAAGCGAGTTGTCTATTTTAGTGAAGTCCCAGAAAGTACTTCCAATTTAAAAAAAAAATTAAAAAATTAAAAAACCCCTTTAGCACATTGATTTTTCCTGAACTTGTCAGGAGAGAGGGAGGGGGGGGGGGTCCATACTACAGAACCGTCCCTATCTGCACCATTAGGTTCTATGAATGTTTGATGCTTGCACCAAATTATGACCATTCCCTTAACATGAAACAGAAAGAATTGTGAATTATGATGGATACATGTTTTCCAGTACTTATTTTGTTTCATGCTGTATAATTTTGTATGATGTTTTCATTTTGGTGGTAGCATATAGACTGGAGCTGTACAATTTGTATTTTGATGCTATTGCCCATTCATTACAAAATCCAGTGAACTTCAGTGAGTTTCCTCAGCAAAATCACACATGAAATAAAATTTACAAATTAGATCAAAATGTGCACTTACAAGAGTAAAACATAACAACTGGAAAGATAAGATTCAAGCCATATTACCAACAAAGAGGTCAAAAGCAGTAGCAAATCAGTAGACAACATCAGCCATAGGCAAGGTCTCGGAAGCAAGCATAATTAGCTTGCAGCTTTCATCAGAGGTACAGCAGGGCACACATCCTGCTCAGGATCCAGAAATCCAAAGCTCCAAAATCAAAGGTCAGGCAGCTGGACAGAAAGCGAGCTGTGTACAATGGACAGGATTTAAAAAATTATCTTGGCAACTATCAACAAATCATCACGTTTATTGATTATCTGCTATACTTATAAAGCTATACAAGAGGTAAATATCATCATTCGTGGATTTGAAGTAATGATTCTGAAACATCTCCAAAATGGAAAGATCTAAGGGCGACATGTCATAAAAGAGGCGCCTCCACACCTGTTTTAAGTGTATAGTGCGCCTGAATGAATGAATGAATGAATCTGTCAAAAATCTTGTATGTGATATACCTTGCATAATAAAATTGATGCGCCTATCTTGGCGCATTGCATAACTTATGTGCATTGCGTATCATTGCTAGCATGTTTGATGCGCCAACTTTAGACGCATTCATATGTGTCGTGCCTGGCGTATAATTCATTTATATAGAGTATATTACAGGGGTTTTGCCACAATGTAATGTTGGCGTGGGATCCTCCAAAATGGGTATTTAATCACTTTTCTAAATATATGTGATTACAAAAAGTGAAACCTGTGAGAGCTACAGCTTTCTTTCCATGCCCTTAGTTACCTGACAGTTTACATTAGACATGACCAGGAGCTGATCTGGCCGGGCTTGCTCTGTCTGCACTTCTTATCTGATGACAGGGAACGTGAAGGAGCTAGCAAGGGACTGTGGAGAAATATCCTGTCTTTTGTATAGAGAATCCACTGGTTTTAATGTAATTATTTGTGTAAACATTGTAGACACTCCCTGGCACTGCTTGTCTCTGCTCAGACCCCCTCTCTCTAGTTTCATTTCAATTACAATAGCTCCAAGATTAGGAAGAAAGGAAGCTGCCCTACATTAACATTTTATACAGTCCAGTCTACTTCACTGTTCGTTGGTCATATTACATTATACCCTTATAATTCCAAGAACAGTGTTTAAATATGAAAAATACAAACGACTGAAAACATGCTGGAATCATGGAAATCAATGGCAATCTATCCATGAGTTAGTGTTGTTTTCTGTAATAAGAAAAAAAAAGCTCTTATATGTATAACATCAATTTAAATGCAAAATAATGTACAGCTTGGTAACGGCAAATTAATCTCCATTATCCCAGGAAAGATTTCCAGTGACTTACATACATTCCTGCTGCCTCAGTGCATCTTATCCCCAAATCCAGCAGCAGCTGTTTTACTGTATGAATTGTGTTGGGATTTCATGTGCAATGTCTGAATCACATTCATGTAACCTTTTTCTGACCTAGTCTGGAAAATGCTCAGCCAAAGAACTGGTTCTGCTAGTTATCTCAATATCCCCAATAAAGAGGCTGGCTGGGGTGTTTATGTGTATTCAAAAATATGGACGCCAGGACATTTTAAAACGAGAAGTATGCTAATGTAGATAATACACCCACCCACGGGCTCTTGTTTTTAAAGAACTCAAATTCATTCATTTCCATTATTAGCTCTACTGTTTTTAATGGGATTTTGTTCTAGTATCATTAGCATTAGTCAATATTCATTCCATAAGGTTTCCTATTTTCTGGAAACCACAATAGCGTATGTTGCTATGCTAAGCTTCCTGGTAAAAAATCAAGTCAATAAAGTAATGGCTCCAAACAAAAGCTCAAGATCCTTTCCTTGGAAACGTAACGCTAATATAAATACAGCCTTATCTGGCAGTACACTGACACCTCACTACATTGCAAACACGTTGGGTCAGATTTACAAAATCTACACGGCACTGGTCTACAGTCGGATTTTTAAGCGGATTCAGTATTTAGAAACCGCAAAAATCCAACTGGCTTAGATTCAAGACTTCTGTGCGTCGATTGCCTTACCAACACTGTTTGTAAGGGGGAAAATCTCTCTTTGGGGAGAGCTACCAATAAATTGGTCGGTGTGTGGATTTACATGCCTTTCAGACCTCACTGACAGTTTTTCATAAAGCAAAGGCTTATGGGAAAAGAGCTAGAGAGCTCCACAGTGCACTCTATTGGATGTAGTTATCCTTAGTTCACAAGTAGCTCGCAGGAGCCTAGCAATATGGAAGGGATTTCAGCCATACCAGTTAAGTCCTCTGCAGACAGCTGTTTTTGGGGTATTTGCACCCTCATCAGTGCGATGCATTAGAACTTACTGGTTGGCTGGTGTGAGGAGGCGAGGAGTGGGATTAGAGACGGGGGAAAATCTCTACCTTAGGGAGAGCCAACTTTAAATTGGTTGGTCCTGAGGATTTACGCCCCTTTTAGACTCTCACTGACTGTTGTTGCATAAGCCAAGGCTTATGAGGAAAAGAGCTAGGGACGCTCCAATGCACACTATAGGTGATGTAGGCTATCTCAATTAACATGTAGGACACTCGCATATGTTTTTGTGGAATCAAGAAGGGTTTTAGAAGGGCCCCAGAGGCGGGTAACTATACTCAGCTTCTGGGCAACAGTGCAAAATCATTAGTGGGGCCCCACCTAAACATATACCACTTATAATGTACTGTGCTTTCCTATGTTGTAGAGGGCCCTCTGGGCCCGCTCAGACTCCAGGGCCCAGTTGCGACTGCTACCATTGCACCCCCTATAGCTAAGCCTTTGGAAGTCCCTATTACGATGAAATTCGAAGGGCAATTGGTAGAATAGCCACTTGCAAAGCACCCGGTCCTGACGGTCTCCCAGCTGAATTGTACAAGCTCTATGTAGAAGAAAGTAGGGTCCGCTGAGAGAGTTTATTTAGACATGCTTTGACACAGGGAAGTTGCCTCCATCCCTTTATGAGGCTACCGTAGTGGTTATTTATAAGCAGGGCAAACCTCCAAGCATTTTCAGTTTGTACAGACCCATCTTGCTTATAAATCTGGATGTTAAAATTCTGGCAAAAGTCTTGGCGATTCGCCTTCATTCTATAATTCTTTCAATAATAGTCGTAGACCAATGTGGTTTCATGCCCAGGAAATCTACAGATGTTAAAAACTGCAATCAACTTGGGGATTAGTCGTCGCCCCCTACCGGTTCACTCCTGTGGGATGTCATCTCACTCGGACGCACGCAAAGGGGTGTGAAATGTACTCTATATCTGAAACCGATGGGTACAGCTTTTGTAAATGGGTACTTGTCCTCCCAATTTTCCCCTGTTAGAGGCACCAAACAAGGTTGTCCCCTATTCCCTTTACTTTTTGTGTTAGCTATAGAACCTTTGTCAGTCTTAATAAATAATAATCCATCAATTGAAGGCTGGGATGTTATGGAGGTGACAGAAAAAGTTTTTCTTTATGCAGACGACTTACCTTTACACTTATCTGACCCAAAGAGATCCATAGACACTCCCTCTTTGATGTGGTGGAACAATTCGGTACTTTTACCAGTCCTAGAATAAACTGGTCAGAAATGTGCTATTCTTAGTGGATAGTGTTGTAGTGAACGATATCTCTACAAGATGTCAGCTTAATATCTCAGATCGATTTCAATATCATGGCATACAGATTTACAGAGATATAAAGCAATTCATGATCCTTAACTTTACTATGGTGATGCAGGAAATCTCACGAAAGCTTTCTACATGGAGATCCTTGCCCTTGACCTTCGTAGGATGGATCAATGTGATTAAAATGCTGCTTTTGCCGAAACTGCTATACTTGTACAAGACAGCCTTGATTATTTTTCCTCAGACCCATTTTCAAATGCTTGACAGATTGATGTCCTCCTTTCTTTGGGGCAGGGGAACTCCCAGGTTAAGTAGAGCCATGTTGAATGCCTGGTTTGTTTTGATTCAGATTTTGGTGGTTTGTTTGAACTGCATCTTCACAAAGAGCTGGTGGTTATATAAGGGGTTAATCGCACCATGCATCACCCATCAGCAGGATTCCTCCATATCCTCTTAGACTTATGCAACACGTAAAACTTGGGTGTGAGTAATATAAAAGCGTAACAATTATTGCACTATTGAGTGACAATTAAAAATGCTCAACCAGAGCAGATACTTCGCGTTACACACAATGATTAGCATTTATGGAGCGAATATGTCCTGGAAAGTCCAGTAGTAGCGTTCATGTGCCGCGTTCAGGCATAGCGTCTCCTTCCTCGGAGCTGGCTGATGGACAGGCGGGACCAGAGATAGAGCGTTAACGACGTTTCGGGGCAATTCTCCCCCTTTGTCAAGAACGTAGCATATCCGTTCACACTAACTTTATATACACTGTGTCAAGGCTCACACAAGTAAACAAGAACATTAAAAAACAATTACAGATAACCATTTGAAGCTGAGGTTCTCGTTTAATACCTAGGGCGTGAGGTGTTCATCCTATCGTATCCATCTAGACTCTGCTTGTATTAGGACTACGTATCTAATGTTAACCCCTCATTCCTTTCACCTCCTGTCGGATACGACCAGAGCGAACTCTGTGACATTATGATTATGTTGGAGAAAATGTCTACGGCTACACTGCATTCCCACTTATCTGTCCTTTGTCACCTGCATTTTCAGTCGAAAAGTGCGCTTGGCTTATTAGATATTAGATCTGTGTTCTGTTAAGTCGATTTTTAAACACTTCGTGCCGTCTGTCACAATTATCCTTGCCCACTAGGGATTTTTGCAATTAGTTTACCGCTCCTTCGTATCGCATGTATATGGCCACCTTAAAATATATTTTGTCACCATTTTTTTTTTTTTGTGTCGGATGTAGGACCATACGGTCCTTTTATAATACGATATTACAATTTTGACAGTTATTGACCCACCGGATACGTACCCTTAGTTTGAGGGGTTAAGAAAGGTACTGTCTACTGTCCTGTGAGGTACAATGCAATTTACTTGAGACTTATTTGATTACTCCACTGTACGTCCCTTTCTATATACAAAACAGTGGCTTCTCTTTAAACCAATTTGCCATATATTGTTGTCATTGGTCAAATATGCCAATGTTTCTCAATTAGTTTTTTATTCATTTTACTATGGGTGCGTATACACTAGGTATACAAAATAAACCTATCCTCCCTATCCTCTTTTTTGACTCATTATCTGTAGGGTTATTACGCATTTTTTCCCCCATCTTCAGTATTTTTTCACATATCCTCCCTCCGATATCCTCTTTAGGCAAATTTGTCAATAAGGTTTATTACTTTGTTCAAACGTATACTTGTTCAGTATAGAACAAATGCGTCTTGCCCTTGTAAACTGTCCTACAGGGATCCCATGGAAAAATCTGGGGGGCATGAAAACTTTTCCTTTGTAGCATGTTTGTTTTTATATATAGCTTGCGAAATCAGTATAGTAGCCAAGCCTAATGGGTTTTTTTTAACTTCCAATCCGAGTAAGTGGAATGACGTGGTCGTCAGTAGTAGCAGAAAAATGGTTAAGCGGGCTGGATACCGTTGAGTTAATCAACAAATATCTTGAATATCTTATTTCGTCCCTCTCCACAGGACGGAACACGTCATCCACATACCCTGTTACATGCAACCACCTGTCTATACCGTTCCGACCTTGGTGACATTATTCATGCTCAAAGACGCCATGTTATAGGGTTGGCGTAATTAGGCGCTGTAGGGGACCCCATAGAGCGTGCCCTGCAACTGAAGGATAGACATCGTCAACCCAAATTTAAAATAATTTTGGTAAGAAACGAATTACAAGAGCAGTGTCATAAGAAAATTAATTTGAGCATTGGTTAGCGTATGTCTTCATTAAAGTGCTTCTCTAGAAGCTTGACATCCCATCAGCAAATGGAGATGTGGTGAAAAGGGATTTGATATCCAGCGGTACATAAGAGGGCAGTTATTTATATCTACAGTAGTTTCAGTGATGTTTTCAAAGGCACGGAGAAACTGACCGGTATCCCTAGGAATGTGTATCTCGTTTCCGATCTTTTGTAGATATGAATATAAACATAGGTAGCCCAGCGGGCTCAAAGGGAGATGGACCTAAATTCCCAGAGACGATGGGCTGTTTCCTGGGGGGTCCGTAATGGACTTATGGATCTTTGGGGACCAGGTAGAGGATAGGTGTTCGGGGATGTGTACAAGGTGAGCATGTTTTTTAATTGCATGGGTAATAAGGCCCTGTTTGGAGCTGCTTCATGCATTTTATCCTCAATTCTTTTGCAAACTGTTTAGTAGGATCACTTAGTGAGTAGATCGAGAGTTGTTATACAGAGGATCGAGGAATGTTTGAGATTCCGCATTCTTGTAAATATTAGGGATTTATTTTGGACAAGTATTATCACTTATTGTATCAAATTTGCCAATAGAGGATAGTCGGGGGAGGATATGGAGAAAAAATAGCTGAAGAGTGAGGAAAAAAAAATAGCGTAATGTACCCTACTGTATGATGTCAAAAAAGAGGGACTAGCGGTGGATAGGTTATTTGGTTTTACTAGTGTATACGACACCCATAGTTAAAATGATGTAAAAAAACAATTGAGAAACATTGGCATATGTGAACAATGAACAAATAATATGGGCAAATTGTTTAAAGAAAGCCACTGTTTTGTATTTAGAAAGGGACGTACTGTGGGTAATCAAATAGTCTCAAGTAAATTGCATTGTCACTACAGGACAGAGACAGACCTTTCTTAACCTCAATCTAAGGGTAGTATCCGTGTATCAATGTCAAAATTGTAATTCTATTATCAAAGGACCGTATGGTCCTACATCCGACAATGGTGGACAAAATATATTTTAAGGGATGATATTTTTTTTATTTTTTTTTTTTTTAAAACATGCGATACGAGGCGGTTAATATATTTGCTAAAATTGCCAGGAATGTGGGCAGGAAATGTGGGACAGGGTTGGGGGGTGGGAAAAAACGGCACGAAGTGTAAAATCAGACTTAACGAAACACAGATCTAATATTAGATTAGCCAAAGCGGCAACTTTTCGACTTGATAATGCAGGTGAAAATGACAGATTATGGGGAAAGCAGTGTTGTAGACATTTTCTTCTCAAACATAATCATAATGTCCAGACGTATTGCGCTGGTGTATCCTACAGGAGCGTGAAAGAAAGTGACGGGTTAAATTAGAACGTGAGTCTATACAAGCAGAGCGCTAGATAGATGGTGATACATAGGATGAACACTCTCACGCCTAGGTGATGAATGAGAACCTCCGCTTCTCAAAGTGTTTCTGTAATTGTTTTAATGTGTCTTAGTTATTGTGTTGCCTTGAACACAGTGTATATAAAGTTAGTTGAACGGAATTATTTATGCTAGGGCTTGATAAAAGGGGGAGGAGTTCCCCGAATACGTTGTACGCTTATCTTGGTCCCGCCTTGTCCATCAGCCAGTCGAGAAGAGACGCTATGCTACTGAAAACGGGCACATGAACGCTACTACTGGACTTTCCAGGACATTTTCGCCCTTATGTATAATCATTGTGGTAACGCAAGTATCTGCTCTGGTTGAGGCATTTTTAATTGTCACTCAATAGGCAATAAAATGTTACGCTTTTTAATTTATCCACTGGTTTACGTGTTGCAATGTTTGAAACTGCATATGCATGTGACCAACAGGTTTGACATCACCATGCCTTTCCCAACAATGTGCTCACTCTAATAAAAAAAAAGTATGTTTATGTAAAGAGCGTAGAGTAGCTACAATGTAGCTAAGAGGTTAGCACTTATGCCTTTCAGCATAGAGGTCCTAGGTTCAAATCCCTGCAGGAACCAAGCATGTGTTAGGGTTTTTTTTGTCTTAGTGCACATATCTGGTTGAGGTTTCTTTTTTCTTTTTATTTATTTGCACTGTCTAATTACTAAGGACTACAGAGGACAGGAGTAGAATGACAGCGTCTGGAGTTCAACTCTCACTCAGCAGTGAGTGTGTGAATACTAAGCAGGGAAAAGACTGACAGTAGCAGCCTCCTGAGACGGAGGACTGGTGATATCTGGAGCATGGTGTGGCACATGACTGAAGAGCTCTCCTGGTCTTATCACGTATCCCTAAAGGACACAGTTGTACATAAGGTCCATTAAGGTAAATAAAAGATAAAACAAAATGGTAGAGAATTTTTAATAATGATGAATGGTGAAAATGTTTATTATTTCATTTGCAAGTTACATACATAGTTACATAGTATGGTTGAAAAAATACATATGTCCATCAAGTTCAACCAAGGGTGAGGAAAATGTGGGTGAAGAGTGGGAGATAAGGCGTTTAAGCCGAGCTTCCCTGCTGGTGAATGACTTGAAGCCCATAAGGCAAGAATCAATCTGCTCTAGGGAAAATTTCATTTCTGATCCCAGAGTTACCATCAGACTGGATCTAGAATTTTATATGGCTACATGCGTATTAATATTCTTTAGTTTCAGGTAGTTATCTAAGCCTAAAATGTCTAAACTGTTTCTGCTGTGACCAGCTCCTTAGGCAGGCTATCCCACAGATTTACAGTTCCTCTGGAGATTGAATCCTTTTTCTCCAGCCAAAGGGAATGTCCCCTTGTCATTTGAGGGGGCTTTACACGAAATAATTTTTCCCACACCTTGTTTAGGGACCTATTGCTATTACTTACATAAATTGAAATCATCGTCTTCTCTAAGCCGGTCCTTTTCTCTAGTACCAAATAAGTTTAAATTTTTCTAACCTACCCACTAGAGAAGCGACGAGAAGGATAATACTCTCAATACGTTCACATTAATTAATCACGACTCGTCGGACTAGGGACTTTCTGGCTATTGTACTTTCTTCTGGATGGGCAGAAAAAGCCTCTCGAGATCGGAGTAGATATGGTCTTTCTCTCGGAGCTCTTCACCGTTTATGGGTATTGGTCTCTGATTCTCCATGATAAGATTTTGCTCTATGTAGTCAACCCACAAGCGTCCAGGTATCGGGTGTTAACGGTTCGCTTCTGCCCCGTTCTCTATACGCAACGGTACCAGGCAGGGATGCCCCCCTCTCCCCTCTTCTGTACGCCATAGCCATGGAGCACTTACTTCAGGACATCCGCTTGTCCACGTCTATCCATGGGATAAAGTGTGCCAGGTCCGAAGTGAGGTGCTCAGCCTTCGCAGACGATCTGCTATTATACGTCACGGAGCCTCATGTCTCTCTCCCCTCCATTCTTCAGGTTCTGCGCTCTTTTGGGTCATTCAGTAACACAATGTAAATATGGCTTAAATGCATGCATTGAATTGTAATCTCTCCGCCCAGAGGAGTTGCCGTCGTTTGAAGGGATTAATTACACCTTCTCCTGGGCCACCCTCGAATATGTTAAGTACCTCCGGGATCAATTCCGTCAAAACCTTGGACAAAATATTTGACCTCAATTTCCACTATTGTCAACTCCAATGCGAGTCGGACCTATCCAGCGTGGAACAATTAAAGATTTCTCCTGGATGGGGCGATATTACATAGTTAAGATGAACATTCTCCCCAAGGCTGCTGGACCCTTTTCCATACCATCCCGATCTCTAACTTGTTCTAAGTCCTTTTTTTGCTCCCTGCTTAGATCTGGATTATGCAGTTCATGTCCCTGAGGCGCGGCAAGAATTCTAGAACCATATTAGATGAAATCTAAAGCGGAAAGGAGGGCTTTCAATCCCGGAAACTTGCAGCTAATTATTTAGCGGCATCTGCAGTCTGAATATTAGATAAAATTCCTCATAATCTCCATTCTAAAGTCTCTGGGTCCATAATTGAAACTCGAGAACATGTTGGATCTCCTACAGCGGCAGTCCCCTGGTTACCACCCCTTGTGGCTTCCACAAAAAATCGGTTGACTTCTCTTCCTAACTCATCACACAAACAACGGTACGGATAATTAGATCTTTCCCCTCTTTTATGCCCATTTTAAGTCAGGAGGTCCTCTTACCCCACTCTCTCTGGCAACCCGGGGGAATTCCAGAAGCATTGAGCTCTGTAAGACTGGGCTCGTGAGTGGAAGATGGGTTTTAGGATTAGGAATTTAAAAAGACATATATTGCTGGCAGGACGGTCAAATCGTACGCATGCTACTGCAGGGAACGAGTTTAGATGCCCCAGTGTTACTCTAAGATTGCATCATTATCAACTCATCAGTCTGTCGGTTCGGCCTTTACCAGGGGCTTTGGCATCTCACCAGAGCCCTCTCTACTTCGAGACTGGTGTTGCCAGTTACCTTGCACGCCACTCCATTTGTTATCTAGGAATTATGCGTCTGCTGACACCAGAGGGGACTTCAACTTAAGCCTTGGCTTTCAGTTGGCCATGGCGAGAGGAACTTTCCAGTGGAGCGCTCTTTCCGAGGAACCGATTGGGCAAAGTGATGTCACTGGCCCGCAGGACGCCTCAGTTTCAGTAAGAATTCAAGAATTAATACTACAAGGTCATCTCAAGATGGTATAGAGTCCCTCTGCTTCTGCAAACTAATACCCATCTGTCTCAAACCTGTGTTGAGGTTGCCATGTAATGAGGTTGGGCAACAGGATGTTGCACATCTGGTGGAAGCGTTCTCCCCTCAGGCTTTTGGCGCTAGGGTTATTCTCATAATTGACTTGGATATCGAAGTGTAAGTGTGCATTCGCCATATCACGAATTGCATTGTTAATTCGGACAAGACATTAGTTTCTTAATGACTGATCAGCCATCTTTGTTTTGTATTGGAGCTGTAGTAATTTATGTACCTCTCCTGTCCTGAATGTACTCTATGCATATTGATGTATACCACCTGTTCTTTCTGTTTCAATAAACTTTGGTTTTGAATTTAAAAAAAAAAAAATTTCTAACCTCTCCTCATAACTAAGATGCTCCATTCCCCTTATAAGTTTATTTGCTCGTCTTTGCACTCTCTAGTTAAGTTACTCATCTTTTCTATAAAAACTGAAGCCCAGATACTGAACATGCATAGTCTATAGTGAGGGTCGCCACCAATGCTTTATATATCGGCCAAAATTACATCCCTTGTCCCGCAGTCCATGCTCTTTTAGTACACACAATACCTTGACTGCTTTAGAAGGCTGTTGATTGACACTGAAGCTATTTCTGTAGGTCTATGATCTACAAGATCTTTCTCAAGAATCAGTTCTCCAGTTTTTCTCCCCTAGGAATCATGATGCCTGCAGTTTATTGTTACCCAGATGCAGAGTCCTTACATTTTCAACAATTGAATCTCATTTGCAAGGGGTATTGCCCAAACAATCCAGGGATTATCCAGGTAATAGTAATTGATCCAGCACATCCAGGATATGATTAAAAGTCCATACTTTATTGAACATCCATTAAAAAAGCATGTAGTAGCAGCACAAGGTAAGCTGACGCTTGCTATGAGTAAGGGGTAGCGTGGTCTCCCCAAAACGCGTCAGCTTACCTTGTGCTAGCTACGTCAACGAGGTGCAAAGCTGGCTGATGTCTCTTTCTGGGAAGTTGGGTAAATTGCACTGTACAGACTTAGATATTTCGTGGAGGCATTGCGGTTCTGAAGGACAAAGGACACAGAAGCACGCGTACGTGGGAGAGGGGGGAGTGGTGGGGGTGGAGTCTCCCCTCCCGCAGGGTGCCGCCGAAAATTTGGAGAGAACCTCGGGGGACTGGAGTTTGTACGGCGTTGTACTGTGTACAGAGACTATTGACAGTGGTTACAGAGACTGTGTGGATTGCCTAGTGAGCAGAGGGACTGCGAGGACAGCGACGCCGCAGTGAGGTACCTGCAAGAATGGGCTTGAAGACACAGATACGGGAGCGGCCGGCTAGCGAGAGGGACTAGTGCGTGTGTAATGAAGGTATGGCGGGAATGAATGGCGAGGAAGAAGAGGGCGTGGCCTCAGCAAAAATGGGCCCAAGGGTCTTCTCGCCCTTGATTAGCCTGTGGGGCTGTGAGCCAATGATGCGCGCGAAAAGTGGTGGTAGCTCCGCCACCTGATGCAAGGCACTATAAAGTTCCAGAGAGCCACCGGAAGAGAGGGAGGTGCTGAAAGAGATAAGCTGAGTGATGCAGAGGAGAACTCAAGTTTGCTGAGTTGTAGGTTGACAGCTGCATGTTAGGA
This sequence comes from Phyllomedusa bahiana, assembly GCA_025379985.1. Lineage (NCBI taxonomy): Eukaryota > Metazoa > Chordata > Amphibia > Anura > Hylidae > Phyllomedusa > Phyllomedusa bahiana. The sequence goes on along the minus strand of JAODAL010002797.1, from coordinate 27,522 downwards.
TGCCTGAGTATGGCTGAGCAAGCACACCAGAGAGGCCTGAGCAAAGAGGCCGAATCAGGCTGCGCAACCGACATTCAAATGGGGGCTGAGGGAGCCAGGAGTGAGAGGCTGCAGCCGATGCCGCCGCGGAACACATGAACCACAGAGAACCACGCCCGTATCGTATGAACCTGGGAGCGCTAGTATAGGAAATGGGGTGGACCAGTCCTAAACGTGCAGTTGAACTGTCGTGGTGTGGCTGGTGAGTGGGTGGCCGGAAGAGAAGGACCACCGGAGATGTCATTCGAGTTTGGTCGGCGTGCAGGGGGGCCATTGGGTCCATCCTGGAGGATGGGGACCCGGGATGTGATCTTTGTAAATCCGGAGGGCAAGTTGAAAGCTATCTTTGATGCATCCCGCGTTCGTCTGCACAGCTGGTATACCGAGGAGAGCGAAGTGACTTACCCCAAAAGTGCCGGGTCTTAAATGGCCTTGGGCTGCGGGGTTGGAATGTCTTCCCCCCGAACCGTACGTGTCACATTGAGAACTGGGACGAGGAAAAGCAACAGGGAGGATGTCCGGTGGGGAAGCTACGGTGCCGACGGAGCGCGGATGCCGCGCCAGGACGGGCGCGCGAAAGGAGAGAACCAACCCAAGAGCGGTCCCCAGGGCCGGAGCCCCCACACGTCACCGTCCTGTGTTTGTGGGACAGCCCATTGGTGAAAGTCGTACCGGGCGGCAGGAGCGAACCCCTTCCCCACGGACAGAGGGTCCCCCGAGTCGGGGGCGGAAACCCCTTTCATTGTGAGGCCATGAGTGCGATGAGGGTCCTGAGAGCTCATTTGGGATCGGGGGGCCAGAGCACCAAAAAGTGGTGGGCTGTTGGGGAAGAATGGCAGGAGACGTGACAACCCAAAGCTGCTTGGGCCCGGTGTGTTGACCATTCCCGGGGGGAGGGGGGATTCCCCTTTTGTTTGAGGGCCAAGGACTGTGATCAAAAAACGGACGCTGACACCTTCCCCTGGTTTGTTCCCCAAAAGGGGGGTTTTTTTAAATGGTTATGGGGTTAAAGGGACTGTTTGGGCTGAAGCTAAGGACGCTGAACCTTCCCCCATGCATTACTATGATTAATATATGCAAAAGGGTTATTTTTATTTGCCCCTGTAAAAAAATTTTTTATATTGCATGCATTTGGTGTGGATGTGCTGTGTAAAAGTTACCTTTCATAAAAAACAGATCAGGTTGGTCGACAACTTCCCCCCTTTTGTAAAAGTAAATTCACCCAAAATTTCCCTTTATAAATCCTTTTGACCCCCTCAAACAGTTTTCCCACATAGATGTTAACTTTTTGGTTTATAATTACTTGGGCAAGATTTAAAGCCTTTTTGGAAAGAGGGAATACATCCCGCTCTGCCATTTCCCCCTGGGGATATACCAGCCAAGAAAATCTCTAAATATCATAAACGGGGCACACCGATAACCGAGCTGGCTTTTTAAGGACTTGAGTGAAAAACCTTTTGGGGTCTGGACCCCTTGTTCACATTCATTTTTATTTAACTTGGCCTTGCCATTTCTACACTCAGCCAATTAATTATATCAGATGATGTATTAACAATACTGGCATTGCCTACATCCACACTGGGCCCACCCCATCATCTCTAGCACTGCAACTATTAGACTGCCCCACCTGATCCCACTGGGTCCGCCCACATGAGCTACTTTTCCTGTATAGATATAAGAGATTTTACTTTGGGGGAAAAAACCCTTTAATGTGACAGGTTCCCATTAAAAAAGGGATTGCTTAGTCCCTCAGTCCCTCAGAACAGACTATGCTACCCCATCCTCTTGCTGTTAATGAGTGTTCCTTCTGGTTGTCATAATGGAGTATGATGAATTGTTAAACTGTGAAAAAATTGGAAAAAAAAAAAAAAAAAAAAAAAAAATAAAAAAAAAAAAAAATAAAACAAAAAAAAATTAAAAAAAAAGAAAAAAAAAAAAAAAAAAAAAAAAAAAAAAAAAACAAAAAAAAGAACAAAAAAAAAAAAAAAAAAAGAAAAAAAACAAAAAAAAAAAAAAAAAAAAAAAAAAACAAAAAACAACCAGACATCTTGACTAGTGGTCATTAAATCACCTATTAGACTGCTGGACATGTGCCTGGAGCACACTTGAGGCACAGTTATAGTAATTACACTAAAACTCACATTTCGTACTTAATACTCGGCCTGTTTGACCCATAAAAGTCTACTGTTCCAGTTGCTCCAAAACTCTTCCCCAGTGGGCAATTTTTTAGATGTCAGCAAGTATATCACAGGTTTGTGCAGAGAAGAAAAAAAAGAAGTCCATTCAATGTACTGCTTTTACCAGAAATTAAATTAACAAAAGGAATGTTCTAAGTTAAATTTATGGTGGATGAGGGTTTCTAGTCAAGCACAATAAGATTGTAGACTAGCTCATTGCCATCTAAACCATAACGTAGCAATGGAGGAAACATGTGCAGAGCAGAAAGGTAATCCAATTATACAGCCATGACAAAAAAGAAAGTAAACCCCTCTGAATCCTATGCTTTCATAAACAGACAAAGTAAAAAATGTTTGGTCTTAGAAGATCTTAAAATTGGATAAATACAACCTCAAATGAACAACAACACTTGATAAATTACACTGTGTCATTATTTACTTAACAAACATAAAGCCAAAATGCAACCACTATCTGTGAAAACTATGGACAGTGGTATCTCGCTATACGTCTGCTTTAAACCCACCTGATATGTAAACCCGTTTGGAGTGGAAAAAAGTTTTTGTTTTGCAACTATTTTTAGTATTAAATGTTTGTTGGAATTAATCGAGGGTGTGTGGTGGACTTGTGGGAGGTTAGGAAGCCTCTACTTCATTAGTCAAATAAATCCCCTTTCCAAGGATGGGTGTCAAAAAAAATTTTCAGAGAGGGTATCCCCGCAAAATGAATCAAGCTGTGATAGTATAATTCTGGAATGACAAAACAATGCCACATTTTCGAAACATCCTGAGGAGAAGGCATAAGCAAAGTTCTTTGAACAGAGTTTTTAGTAAAGGTCTGATCTAGTGATCCTCAGCCAGGTCCAGGTAAGGATCTGACAGTAGAAAAGAGACAGAAAAAGCATGCATACATTTAGTAAGTTTTCATTTATGTACAGTTTATATTTCACCTACTATTAAGCAGTGTCATAAAAAAAAAACTCCTATTACAAGAACAAATTAATTATTTTCCCCTTATTTCTTATGGGGAACGTTTGTTTGGTATAAGTCTAGTTTGGTATAAATCCAAGGATACATAGTATGCTGGGGCTAAAAGTTGAACGTTGAGTATTACAGGGCTGTATTTGACAAATTTCCCCAGTGTCTTGAAATATATAATCAGAGACATTTTAATTATATAAATCCAAGGATAACTTGAGGTATCATTTTTTGTAGACTTTATCAGTCTCTAATCGTTCGGGGAATTTTTGGCCTATTTTTTCTACAAATTGGCTCATTTTATTGATGTTTGTGGCATTTTTTAACCGCCTTCAGGATCCTGGCACAGTATATGTTTTGGATTAAGTTCTTCACTTTGTCTGGAGCATTGCAACACCTTGATTCTTTTCTTTTTCAGTCATCCACTTGTAGATTTGACATTTTTCTTGGGATCATTGTGCTGTTGCATGACTCAGGTTTTGACCAAGCTTTGGCTACTAGATAATTAGCCTCACATTTGACTGGTATATGGGGAAGTTCATAGTCAACTTAATAACTGCAAGGTGCTTAGGTCCTGTGGTATCAAAACAAGCCAAAACCATCACTCCTCCCACATCATACTTGAAAGTAGGTATGAGGTGTTTGTGTTGATAATTTGCTTGGTTTTCACCAAATGTGGAGATGTGCATTATGGTCAAACTCCTTGTAATTTGTTTAAATACAACTTTATCCACCTACAAAACACACAATATGTCAACAAAAAAGCTAGGGTGTCCCTTTATTGTCTTTATTCATTGGATTTCATTATTTATGTTTATGTGGGCAATCATGACTACTCTTTGTGGGTCTATATTATTATTTAATGCTCTTTACTAGGTCAGAATGTATTTTATTATTCAAGTTTTATTTGTATCTTTGACGTATTTCTTATGATTCAATAAAAAACTATTTTGTTTACAGACACATCATATTTTTTTTTTTTTTTTTAGTTTCTCTGAGCATTGCACAGTCTAATATTGGGGCAAATTTGCTGGGACATTCACTAGTGTGAAGATTATCAAGTGTCTTGAATGTTTTCCACTTGTGCATAAGCTTTCTCAGTGTAGAATGATGGACTTCAAATTGTCTGCAAATTGCCTTACAATCCTTCCCAAATGCATAGGCAGGAGCAACTGTTTCTCTCAGATCATTACTGAAGTCTTGTGACTCCTTGGCATTGTGTTAACAAATGAAAGCAGGAAGGGTATATACTGGTCCTGTAGCAGTAATGTTACATTTATTGCTCAAGTGACCATGAGCCAAATACCTCAGCTCATAGACTGCTGAGGCCAATAATTTAGTGAGGTATATGTGAGCAATGAATAGGACATGACCACTAAGGGACATTGGAGCTTCAGTGGTGCTATAACCATGGTTCCAGGACTAGTTAACTTTTCACAGTCACAGGTAGAATGGGGTTTTCTGAAAATATTGAGACCCCCTAAATGATATACACTCAACAAAACAGAATATGGGGAAATATGAGACTGAGCATCACAATCTTATTTAACACCATCTTCTTCTGGGTAAAGTGTCTACTACCCTGTTTCCCCGAAAATAAGACAGTGTCTTATATTAATTTTTGCTCCTAAAGACGAGCTAACACTTATTTTTAGGCGATGTCTTAATTTTTAAGAACAAGAATTCACATTTATTGTTGAACAAAAATCAACATGTATTAATATACTGTAGTGATTTCATCACAAACATCAGCATAAGCAGCCAAACTCTGAATTGCATAAAAAAAATGCACTAGGTCTTATTTTCAGGGGATGTCTTATTTTTGGGGAAACAGGGTAGCTGTTCTACCCCTTTTATAATCTGTTCTCTCATATTTCTTTACTTGATTCTACTTACCACTTCATCACATCCTCACATCCTAAGGTTGTCCCCAGAGCCATATGCATAAATTAGAATAAAAACATACAATGAGAAAAGAAAAACAGAGGAGAAGGCAGTAGCATATAACATTATCTGGTCTTAATCAGTAAAGAAAAATTATATAAATGATTCTTCTTAGTCTTTTTTTCTTTTCCAAATTATTCTTTTTCAAAGGTATTTCAGAGATATCTGAAAATAAAAAAGCGCAACCTACGATATCAGAACATGGGCACAATTATCAGATATTACAAATTATCAGATATTACACATATATTGAAAACACTGACAAAAATCACTCTGCCAGACAAACATTCCAGTGACAGCAAGGATACTTTTAGTTGTTGGCGTTTCTAGGGTCGGGCGAGGCAGACCACCACTTAGGGTGCGATCATCATTAAAGGGAATATGTTACCATTTATTTTACTAATTAAAACAAGATACTGATACATATTCTTTTCCTGTTAGCCGTTTTTATTTTCTTACTGTAGATTTCTCAATTCGGCCGTCTATATATGATTGAGGGGACAGCATTCTTGTCTGCACTGCTTTAACAGCAGTCAGAGAGATACTGTACAGCAGCTTCATGCACATAGGAGCCTTATGACTGACTCCCATTGACTTCTATAGGAGAGTTTTTCTAGGCATGCTCTGTGACCTGGGAAGAACTCAGTATGCAGGGAGGGGAGAGGGCGAACTGTGACTATCTCCTATTGTGAATGGTGGATCCTGTGTTATCTATACACATTGGTGTCACCTTTCAGTCTAACTCTGCTTGTACTGATTATGAGCAGACTACTGAAAATCTCTCTCTACAGAACAGGAACAGGAAATGTCAGACCATTATTGGGCCTAGTGGCCAAAGTGAAAACTGCAGGACTTAAGAATTACTTAAAAAAAAATATTGATAATGATATGAAAAATTAAAAAAAAATCTTAAAAAATGTGTTTAACATAAAAACATGAGTTAAACAGTCATTTGTGACTACACATTCCCTTTAAGAGCTGTGGGCGTGCAGGGCATTCATACTATTAACCACTTCACTATCTGTGCTGTCAGGAACAGAGTAAGCTGAGATCCCTGCTATTTAGCCCTCAGGATACTGAGATCCATAGCAAAAGTGGCATCTAATGGTTGGCAGAGACTGGGAGCTTTCCCTGCCACACATTGGCACTCCTGGGATGAGATTGTAGGGTGCCAACAGTTGCTATGACAACTGCAGGGCAAATCATGGCCTCCAGTAAGTATGTTGTAGGAGCCTATACCATCTTTGGCATCACCACGTTCATAATGATTCATTATATAAAACTACCATATTATTTAGCCAGCACAATGATTGCCATCAGAATTGTAGTTTTTGCTCATTCTCCTCAAAAAATGGAATAAAAAGTTACATAAACCCATAGGAAGTACAGGTGAAAATGTCAACTCATCCCACAAAAAAAGACCTTACTCGGCTTGGTTAAAAGAAAAATTAAAATATATTTCTCTCAAAACATGGCAATGGAAAAACATGAAATTGTTTTTAAAAGTGTTTTTATTGTTTAAAAGTAGTTCAACATAAAAAATCAATACAAATTTGGTATTGCTCTAATTATGTAAAATCCAGAGTAGAATTAACAATTGTACTGCATCGTGAGCCCTGTAAAAATTTAAAAACACTACAAGGATTGGTATATTTTTTTTCATCCTGCCTCCAAAAGTCCAAAATAAAAAAGCCTTGAAGAGTCATGTGAATTAATTACGGTATGTAAAATTCTTCTTTCTTCTACATATCATTCTGTAAAATTATAACAAAGTACTACTTTGTTAGGGGTCACTGAAGGGGGGATCACTGAGTGCTATTTAACCTAAAAATGGCCCAACCTTCAGACTAAAAAAATTAGCTCTTTAGAGTTCGTCCAGCATTTTAAAATATTGGAATATCCCTTTAACCCCTTAACGACACTGGGTGTAAATTATCGTCCCAGTGTCAGTAAGGTGCTTTGTAGCAGGATTGTGATAAGCTACTATTTGCAGCTAACACCCGCCGGTTACAACACAGGATGGTCCTTTGTGTAAAAAGGTTGCACACCAATACTTCAATATTTCATTTTAACAAAACTTTATTGAGTAATATGGTAATTATCCGGCTTCATAATATATAAAGTCAACACATTTTCATCTTTTATATATAATCAGATTCAAACATTGTACGTTTCGGTCCCTAGACGGACCTTTTTCAACCGAATCTCTAAAATAATAAAAACAATAACAACAAGTTGTTAGTATACATAACAGATGTAACAGATATATTGTTGTTAGTAACATAAAAACCAATAAAAACATCATTACTCACTTTACAAGTTTTACATCTCTTATTGTACTCTTTGTAACTTTATTACACCTATAGAAAATACAATGACAGAAAAAAAGGAAAGGTAAATATATACAAAAAACCGACTCATCACCATGAACAAAAATACTCATTAACCCAGGATATTATCCCTCCAATGGGCCGCTCACAAAAAAGAGAGCCATAATTGAGAGAAACGAATATCTATGTAATTATTTAAAGCATGTGTTCTCTGTCTCTAAGTAACCCTACTGTGTCACCGTACTGATCTCAAATATATCCCAAACATCTATAAATGTATCTTATAATCAATCTAGTTCTATATTGAACAATCCATTAATTCTAAAAGGATTATACAGCTATATCTAGTAATAGGAGCGAACCAAAATCCAACTATAACATCACATCATTAGCCTTAATTAATTTGAATGGCCCAGCCCGTATCTATATAATCCCAAAAGAACACCAATGTAGAGTACAAGTATCGCTTGATTATAGTATTATACGTTGGAAAGTTTTACCTGCAGTGTGTCACTCGGTGGTGTAGACGGAGCCGGAACTATGCATTAGAAGATCTCGGGGGTTTTTATAGCTTGCGCGCATGCGCATTGAAATGCCCATACTTAGCATGAAGTGCCGAGATACATATGTCTACGGCGCATGCCCGGAGTACGTCACAAGGTGACGTCATCAAAAGCTATGTGAACATCGCTAGTCTTTATTGAAAATAGACAATAGTGACAACAAGTCTCCAGTTAGAATCCGTTTGTTACACCTTAAGGTTAATTGGTCTAATTCTAAAACAGGGGCGACTGAACTATCGTCACCATATCGTTCCATATATAGGTACAATGTATCTCTACCTGGTGTTGTGAGTCGGGATATTAAGAAATTTATTGTTTTAACCTAATTAGAAGGGAAAAAGATTATATGTCAATTTTTTCAATCTATAGACAGTGTGTATTATGGAGCCCCTTATTAACAAAATATCATTCAATAATGGCTAACATTCACAGATGCAAGTGGATCCTAATAGGATAACACTCATCCTCCCATGATATTAAAATTAGATCATATTTAAAATGATAGATTTCCCATAACACTGTACATGTTATTCTCTCATACATATATTAGTATACCATTATTAACTGGGAATATTGAACTAGTATCGTATCATAATTGTAATGTTCCAACATATAAATATCCACCGGAATAAGCAGCTATAATACCACATACTAGGTTACAAAAAGATCAGAGACTAACATACAAAAATATCAGAGATTAATGCAAAAATCAAATTCCCTATTGAGGCCCATTGGCGTCAGTGTTTCTAGGCGATGAATCCAGAAGGATTCTCTCTGCTTTAACAGTTGTAAACTTAAATACTTCTCGAATATTACCCCAGAGGAACGAATGGCATTAGAATCTCTCCCAAAAAATACCTCAATAACAATCAAGCCGGCCGATAAAGGCGGTGCCATCGTGATCATGGATAAGGATAGTTATCTACAAGAAATCAAAAATCAATTGGCGGATACTGTAACTTATGAAGAATTGACAGGTAATCCTGAAAAGAGAATACAGAAACGTATTGCAATGACATTACTTAAACATCTAGAAAAACAAGTTATTGATACATCTATTGTGAATTACTTGACAAAACAGAGCCCTATTATTCCAGTGTTTTATGTATTACCCAAAATACATAAGAGACTGAATAATCCACCGGGACGCCCCATTGTCGCGTCGACAGAGTCGATTCTGTCCCCTTTAGCAATTTTTTTTAGACAGAATACTATCACCAGTGATTCGTCATACCAAATCATTCGTTTTAGATACCACTGACTTTTTGGATAAATTAAGAACTATTCCATCACTGGATAATGGAGAATTACTGTTGACACTAGATGTTAATAGTCTTTATACCTCAATCGAACATGAAAAGGGTATTAGAGCTACAATGAAGGTGCTTGAGAAATGGTCAGATTTGAATTTAGAGTTTTTTGTGTAGACTTTCTCCAAATCATATTGGAGGAGAACTTTTTCCTCTTTGGGGACGATTTTTACATCCAGAGGAGAGGGACGGCTATGGGCTCAAATATGGCCCCCCCATATGCAAATGCATTTATGTCAGAAGTGGAGGAATCCCACATTTAAACCAATCATCTATTTCGAGACCATGCAAAGTTTTGGGTCCGCTATATTGATGACATATTTTGCGTATGGGGGGGCCTGGAATCTTCTGTCTTAGAGTTCGTGGAGTTCCTAAATGGAATATATCCCGAACTAGGCTTCACCGTGAACTTCGATCTTTGCACTTCGATCTTTATCAGAAGCCAACTGATCTCAATAGTCTCTTGGAGTACCATAGTAACCATCCCAAAACTGTAAAAAAAGCGCTTCCTAGATCCCAATACAAGAGAGTTGATAGGATTGTCTCAGATAAGGGGGCACGTGACATCAGATTAGAAGAAATGTCTGATAGATTCTCACAGAGGGGATATCTGGACTCCTTATTGGAGGCTGAGAAAACACATATACAGTCATATGAAAAAGTTTGGGCACCCCTATTAATCTTAAACATTTTTCGTTCTAAATATTTGGGTGTTTGCAACAGCCATTTCAATTTGATATATCTAATAACTGATGGACCCCAGTAATATTTCCGGATTGAAATGAGGTTTATTGTACTAACACAAAGGGCCACATGTATAATCCCGCCGGGTCGGGGCGAAACCTTTCCCCAGTTTCCCGGCGGAAAATCTGCGCCTGATTTATGCCCGGGGCCGGGGCGTGCTCTACATACAATTTTAAAGTCCCGCCGCGCCTCGTCTGTGTTTTAGGCGAAATGCGGGTCCGGGGCCCGCAGTTGCGGCGCTGCGCCTAGGATTTCGGGCGCTGGAGGTAGTGCGGTCATACTTTGCGGGGAAAAGTTCCGCCCGCCTGGCCAGTGTGTTAGGCGCAGTGCGGGGGACCGAGGCGCAGTGGCGGCGGCTGCGCCTAATGATTTGCCGCCGGAGGTAGCGCACCCCATACATGCGGGAAAAGTTCCCTGTGCCCCCGCCAGTGTGTGTAGGGCACAGTGCGGGGACATGGGCGCAGTGCGGTACTTAGGCGCCATGCGTGGCTGCGCCAAAAAACATTTCCGATGCGAGACAGGCTGGAACAGCGAAAATCATTCCCCAAATGTCGGTGCGAAGTATGAATCAAAAAATCGCCTTTATAAAGACTTTCCCAAACATTCTCAGGAAAAGAGCTGAAACCTAAAAAATAAAAAATACATAAAACAAAATCACTTTCCAATATCCTAATTCGAGAATGAGGATATTGGAAATTGCCGGGAAATATAGTAATTCAAATTCAGAAAGCTATTCTGATTGGTCAATTCTCCTCCATAGGTTAGAATGGGCCACTGTCGCTCCTATTGGGAATTGGCTGGTTTATGCCGACCAATGAAGAATAGCTTAAACAATTTGAATACTGTATTTCCCGGCGATTCTCTCTATTGCAATTCCCTATGTACCCGCCGGTCTCGGGGGACAAACGCGTTGTTCGGGATTTAACTGCTTTATTTGTAAAGAAGGTTCTGCTCTTTAAACTGATCATTTTTTACATTTAATAAAATCATTTTTTTTATTAAAAACTTCATGCCGCACGGCGCTGAGTGCCAGATTTTCAGGCGCCCCTCTCTCCATAGACAAATAATGGGAGAAAGTAGCTCGCGCTCTATTTGCTGGAATAGCCAAGCACCCGCTAGCTAAAGCCAATCAGCCTTTTCTGTCTTTTTTACTGATTTTGAATTATCCCGCCGTGGATTCTGATTGGGTCCTAAACTTCTCCATAGACTAAAAATGGGTCTTTTTGCCTCCTATTCTGATTGGTCAATAATTCTCCATAGGCTAGAATTGGTCTCTGTCACTCCCCATTCTGAAATTGGCTGAGCTAGCCAAGTTCCCCCGGTTTGCTTAACCAATCACTCTTTTTCAGCATTTTTTTCTGTATTTTGAACTATCCCGCCGTGGATTTGATTGGTCTAAACTTCCCCCTAGTGTTTTAAATGGTTCACTGTCGCTCCAAATTCTGATTGGCCGGTTTAATTTTCCGACCAATGATGAATAGCTTTTTAGAATTTGGAATTTTCTGTATTTCCCGGCAATTTACAATATCATAAAATTTTTGATATTTCGCCGTTCTAGAGTTTTGGAAAGTGTTTTTTTTTAAGTATGTTTATTTTTTAAAGTTCAGCTCTTTTCTGACACTGTTTTTCCGCCTTTATAAAGGCGATTTTTTTCGAAAACAAACTCCTGCTGCACGGAGCGGAGCGCCGAGAATTCTGTCGCGATCTTCGATTTTGCTTCCTCGCATGTTCCGATCCTGCTTCCCCGTTGCCTCTGTCGGAGGATTTAGACCAAAAAAAACCAGGGCCCGCTTGTCGGAGCTGCCGAGCGCTGCACTGCGCCTCGCTTTGGCCGACTCGCCATCGTACATGCCTCAAGTTTTTCGAGCGCGCCGCTCCCCCCCGGAAAAGCCTACCCCGCGCCCACACCACACCCACTGCCCGCCCCTTCATGCGGGGCGCAGCTGAAAGTGACGAACGCTGCGCCTAACACTGAATCCCTGCGTCCGACAGCGGGATTCGGGCTGGGAGACGCAGTATACGCCAAAAAACAGGCGGAAAGCCCGATCATACATGTCGCCCAAAATGTGCAATATGCAGTAAACCATAATTTGACTGGTGCAAAAGTATGGGCACCCCAACAGAAAAGTGACATTAATATTTAGTAGATCTTCCTTTTGCAAAAATAACAGCCTCTAGTCGCTTCCTGTAGTTTTAATCAGTTCCTGGATCCTGGATGAAGGTATTTTTGACCATTTCCCCTTTACAAAACAATTCAAGTTCAGTTAAGTTTTGATGGTCCCGAGCATGGACAGCCCGCTTCCCAAAATATCCCGCAGATGTTCAATGATAATTCAGGTCTGGGGACTGGGGATGGCCATTCCAGAACATTGTAATTGTTCCCTGCATGAATGCCTGACTAGATTTGGGGCTGTGTTTGGGATCATTGTCTTGCTGAAGTATCCATCCCCGGCGTAACTTCAAATTAATTTCTGATTCTTGTACATTATTCTGAAAATCTGCTGATACTGAGTTGAATCCAGCGACCCTCACTTTAACAAGATTCCCGGTGCCGGCATTTTGGGGACACAGCCCCCCAAAACATTGGAACCTCCACAAAATTTTACAGTGGGAGCAAGGGTTTTTCTTTAAAAGCTTTTTTTGGGGACCCCTGGGCCCAAAAACCTTTTTTTATGACCAACAACTCAATCTTTTTTATCTTCCCCCCAGGACCCTTTTTCCAAAAAGAAGTGGCTTGCCCAAAAAGGGTTTTCAAACCCCAGGCACTTGTTTTGTGGCGTGCTTTTTAGAAACGGCTTCTTTCACATCAACCCCCCTTTCAGCTTCTCCTTGTGCAAAGTGTGCTGTATTGTTGACCCCGATTTTAAGTGAAACCCCCTCTGCAGCAAGAATCTGCCCGCTTTTGGGAGGTGGTCGTGGATTGTCCTTACGTTTTCAAACCCTTCTTTTTTCTGCCCCCGATATTTTTTTTTGGCCTGCCCATTGGGGTTAACAAAGCGTCCCTGTGGGCCCTTTCCCTTTCCTTACTATGTTTTCCCCAAGGGAAATGACAGGTTTTAAATTTTGAACAACTTTTATATCCTTTCCCCTGAACAACTATTTGAACAATTTTTGTTTTCAGATATTTGAGAGTTGTTTTGGGAGCTATGATCCCACTCTTCACGGAATTCAAATAGGAGAACAACTTAATTGGCCACCTTAAATACCTTTTCTCATCATTGGATACACCGGCTATAAAGTTCAAACTCAGTGGGGGTTACAAAACCAAATGTTTGCTTGGGTCAGTAAAAAGTGTTGGGAGTTTTAAAATCAATAAAATAAAGGGTGCCCAAATGTTTGCACCATAAAAATTTGGTTTAATGCATTTTCCCCAATTTGGTTAGTACAATAAACCCATTTAAATTCGGAAAATATACTGTGTCCATCATTTTTAATATATCAAATTGAAAAGGCTGTTCAAACACCCAAATATTGAACTAAAAATGATTAAAATTAATAGGGGGGCCCAAACTTTTCATATGACTGTAGATACAACAGGAGACATAGAGAAGGTGAAGGATAGGAAAAAGAAACGCATTGCATGCGATACTACATATCACCCTTTTGTGGAGAGAATACAGGGAGCAGTTCGAAAACACTGGCCATTGTTACACCAAGCCTATCCCAAAATTGAGGAATTTTATTCCACTCCCATTAGTTGTTACAAAAAACATAAAAAATTTTAGAGACAAAATTTTAGACGGTTTGGAAGTTTTGCTAAAGTCTCTAGACAGACCTTTTTACACTCCCAGGCACTTATCCATGTCTTGGCTGTAGCCAATGTTCAAAGGTGATCAAGGGAGAATTTTTGATCCACCCACAGACGGGTAAACAGATTGGGATTAAACAGTTTTATACATGTGAGTCCCGATTTGTGGTATACATGATTAAATGTCCTTGCAGTCTCGCATACGTTGGGGAGACTACCCAGTGGCGAGACCGCCCGCAAAACAAAGCCACATTAGGAGGAACGAGCTCCCCTGCGATTCCGCACATTTTGAGGAACGAAACATAATCTGTCACAAAAAAGATCCCAGGTGATTGATTCTGTACAGATACCCCCGAGCGGAGGCGACAAAATACAACTGTTAAAGCGAGAGAATCATTCGGGTTTCCCATCGCCTAGAAAAGATCCCAAAGGCCCAATAGGGAATTTGATTTTTGCTTTAAATTTTGATATTTTTGTATGTTAGTCTCTATCTTTTTGAAACCCAGTATTGGGGAATTTAGCTGCTTATTCCGGTGGATATTTTTTTTGGAACATTACAATTTATCGATACTAGTTAAATTTTCCCCCATTTAAATAAGGTAACTAATATATGTTGAAGAATAACATGACATGTTAGGGGAAAATCTATCATTTTAAAATTTTGATCTAATTTTAAAATATCAGGGGGGAGGATGATGTTACCTATTAGGACCCACTTGCATCTGTAAATGTTAGCCATTTTTGAATGATATTTTGTTTAAAAGGGGCTCCATAATACACACTGCTATAATTGAAAGAACGACAAAAATCTTTTTCCCCTTTTAATTTGGTTAAAAACAAAAATTTTTTAAAACCCACTCACAACACCGGGAAGATACTTGTACCTTATATGGAAACCCCCTAGGTTTACGTGCCCAGTCGCCCCTGTTTTAGAAATTAGCCAATTAACCTTAAGGTGTAACAAACGGGTTCTAATGGGGGACTTTGTCACTATTGTCTATTTTCAATAAAACTAGCGATGTTTTACATAGCTTTTTGACGCACCTTTTTGACGTACCGGGGATTCCCCCGTAACATAGTATCTTTTTGGGACTTCATCTAAGTAGGGGATTTCAATGCCATGCGCCCAAAAGCAAAAAAACCCCGAGATCTTCAAAACTAGTTTTTCCTCTCCGTCTACACCACCGAGTGACACACTGCAGGTAAAACTTTCCAACGTATAATACTATAATCAACGTACTTGTACTCAAACTTTGGTGTTCTTTTGGGATTATATAAATACGGGCTGGGCCATTAAAATTTAATTAAGGCTAATGATGTGATGTTATAGTTGGATTTTGGTTCGCTCCTATTACTAGATATAGCTGTATAATCCTTTTAGAATTAATGGATTGTTCAATATAGAACTAGATTGATTAAAAGATACATTTATAGATGTTTGGGATATATTTGAGATAGTACGGTGACACAGTAGGGTTACTTAGAGACAAGAACACATGCTTTAAATAATTACATAGATATTCTTTTCTCTCAATTATGGCTCTCTTTTTTGTGAGCGGCCCATTGGAGGGATAATATCCTGGGTTTAATGAGTATTTTTTGTTCATGGTGATGAGTCGGTTTTTGTATATATTTACCTTTCCTTTTTTCTGTCATTGTATTTTCTATAGGTGTAATAAAAGTTACAAAGAGTAAAATAAGAGAATGTAAAACTTGTAAAAGTGAGTAATTGATTTTTTTATTGGTTTTTATGTTACTAACAACAATATATCTGTAAAATCTGTTATGTAAACTAACAAATTGTTGTTATTGTTTTTATTATTTTAGAGATTCAGTTGAAAAAGGACCGTCTAGGAAACGAAATGTACAATGTTTGAATCTGATTATATATAAAAGATGAAAATGTGTTGACTTTATAAAATTATGAAGCCGGATAATTACCATATTACTCAATAAAGTTTTGTTAAAATGAAATATTGAAGTATTGGTGTGCAACCTTTTTACACAAAGGACTGTCACAATTTTTTGGTTTGCACCCACCCTTAACCGATTGAGTGCCAAAGACATATTTCTTTCACAAGTTGCAATTTTTTGTCTTTTGAGCACCAATACAATGGCACAAGGTTTTTCTTACGATGATACCGTGGCTCAACAAATCATGTCCAAGATGCAATTACCCACGGATTTTCTCCATGTCCCACATCATGAATTTAAAGCAAGGGACTATGAACGACTGAAGCGTAAATTAGTCACATTACATTGCAGTACGTTAATGGAATATTATAGAAACAACCGTATTCCAAGAGGTCTCCGCTGCCACCTACGCCCAACCTTTTTCAGGATGATTTGGATTTCCAGTTAAGATTCGAAGGGATTTTGAACAAATGTTCACTGGACATTATACTACTTAATGTGGAATTTCTACATAAGTCAATTGAAGAACTCAATGAAAAAATTTATTGTATAGAAGAACAGTTATCCTCTAGTACTCCGGAAGAGGATTGGAATAGTTGCAAAACAAAAACGGAGAAAATCATCGAGGAACACAGAAAATACATTGAGTCCAATAAAAGGAAAAAACTTTTAAGAGATTTAGAGGACTATCAATTAAAACGTGTTTACAGATGGCAATGGGATAAGTCCTATGGGGATAGATACATGTATTCTGGTTATGACCATATTTCATCCTCTGAGAGTGACACCTCTGCTTCCTCCTTCAGAGATCAACTTTTTTTAGGACAGTGCCGAGGCAGGGCCAACAAAACTCGAGGAAAACGAGGAGGGGGAGGAGGAAGAAGAATTCAGTGATTCCCCAAATCAGACTCCCGGTGGGTCAGGGAAGGGAGCCCCCGTTGTAAATAATTCCAAAAAACCCAATTTTTTCTCCCCCAAGATATCCCTTTCAAAAGGGGGTTATCTTTCAGTCCAACTTTCCCTTTAACACTTTAATTTGACAGGGGCTACAAAGATTTTTTAGGTCAGTTCGACTGAAGGTCCAATTTAGTGATGATAGAGCCTCGGAACCTATAGACCAGAATGTACTATCACTAAAACATCTGGGTTTATTTAAGAAAAGCAAATATATGCCGCCGAAGAGTCATCACCCGGTAGAAACATACATAACCCTTACACAGATCGAGATAGATAAAAATTAATGGAAAGAAAACAGGGAAAAAATTAAAAACTTCTGAAATTTTTCCCCCGAGGAAAAGAATGGGTTGAATCTCTCCCAAAAAATACCTCAATAACAATCAAGCCGGCCGATAAAGGCGGTGCCATCGTGATCATGGATAAGGATAGTTATCTACAAGAAATCAAAAATCAATTGGCGGATACTGTAACTTATGAAAAATTGACAGGTAATCCTGAAAAGAGAATACAGGAACGTATTGCAATGACATTACTTAAACATCTAGAAAAACAAGTTATTGATACATCTATTGTGAATTACTTGACAAAACAGAGCCCTATTATTCCAGTGTTTTATGTATTACCCAAAATACATAAGAGATTGAATAATCCACCGGGACGCCCCATTGTCGTGTCGACAGAATCGATTCTGTCCCCTTTAGCAATTTTTTTAGACAGAATACTATCACCAGTGATTCGTTATACCAAATCATTCGTTTTATATACCACTGACGTTTTGGATAAATTAAGAACTATTCCATCACTGGATAATGGAGAATTACTGTTGACACTAGATGTCAATAGTCTTTATACCTCAATCGAACATGAAAAGGGTATTAGAGCTACAAGGAAGGTGCTTGAGAAATGTTCAGATTTGAATTCAGAACAGAGAGTTTTTTGTCTAGACTTGCTCCAAATCAGATTGTAGGAGAACTTTTTCCTCTTTGGGGACGATTTTTACATCCAGAGGAGAGGGACGGCTATGGGCTCAAAAAATGGCGCCCCACGTATGCAAATTGCATTTATGTCAGAAGTGGAGGAAGCCCACATTTATACCAATCATCTATTTCGAGACCATGCAAAGTTTTGGGTCCGCTATATTGATGACATATTTTGCATATGGGGGGGGGCCCGGAATCTTCTGTCTTAGAGTTCGTGGAGTTCCTAAATGGAATATATCCCGAACTAGGCTTCACTGTGAACTTTAGTGAAACAGAGGTTAACTTTTGAGATACCTCGATTAGAAAGGTTTCTACCTGCATGTTGCACTTCGATCTTTATCAGAAGCCAACTGATCTCAATAGTCTCTTGGAGTACCATAGTAACCATCCCAAAACTGTAAAAAAAGCGCTTCTAGATCCCAATAAAGAGAGTTGATAGGATTGCCCTCAGAAAAGGGGACGGACTCAGATTAAAAGAAATGTCTGATAGTTTCTCACAGGGGGAAATTCTGGACTCCTTATTGAGGCTGAAAAAACCCTATAGATACAACACGAACATAAAAAGGGTGAAGGTAGGAAAAAAAAACGCTTGCATGCATACACATACACCCTTTGTGGGAGAATCGGGGCAGTTCGAAAACCTCCCCCATTTTTACCCAAGCCTATCCCAAAATTGGGAATTTTATTCCACTCCATTTTTGTTACAAAAGATCAAAATTGAGAACAAAATATTAGAGCGGATGGGGAAGTTTTGCAAAAGTCTCTAACAGACCTTTTTACACTCCAAAAAACAGGCACTATCCAGTCTTGGCTGTAGCCAATTTCAAATGTCATCAAGGGAAAATTTTTTGACCCACCCAAGACGGAAGGGATTGGGTTAAACATTTATACATGTGACCCCGATTTGTGGTATACATGTTTAAATGTCCTTGCGTCTCGCATACGTTGGGAATACCCCGTGTGCGAACCGCATCGAAAAAACACAAGTCCACCATTAGGAGGAACGAGCTCCTCTGCCGATTCCAGCACATTTTGAGGAACAAAACAAAATCTTCAAAATTAAGATCCAGGTGATTGTTTCTGTACAATCCCCCCGACGCGGAGGCGACAAATACAACGTTAAAGCAGAGAGAACCCTTTTGGATTCATCGTCTAGAAAACTGACCCCAAAGGGCCTCAATGGGGAATTTGATTTTTGCTTTATCTTGATATTTTTGAATGTTGCCCGATCTTTTTGAACCTAGTATGTGGTATTATGCTGCTTATTCCGTGGATTTTAATGTTGGAACTTTAATTATATATACTAATTTTAGAGAGAATAACATGTACAGTTTATGGGAAATCTATCATTTAAAATGATCAATTTTTTAATATCAGGGGAGTGGTGTTTCCTATTGGGCCACTTGATCGTAATGTTAGCCTTTTTTGAATATATTTTGTTAAAAAAAGGGGCCCCATAATCACACTTCATAGATTGAAAGAAAAAAACTATATTTTTTTCCCTTCTAATTATTTTTAAAAAAATACTTTTTTTAATTTTACGACTACAAACCAGGAGGATACATTGTCCCTATATAGGAACGTAGGGTGACGATGTTCAGTCCCCCCCTGTTTTTAAAATTTAGCCAAATTTAACCTAAGTGTAACAAAGGGATTCTAAGGGAAAACTTGTTGTCACTATTGTCTATTTTAAATAAAGACTAGCGTGTTCACATAGCTTTTGTGACTCACCTTTTGCGTACCCCGGGGCATGCGCCGTAACAATGTATCTCGGCACTTCATGCTAAGTATGGGCATTTCAATGCGCATGCGCCAAGCTATAAAAACCCCCGAGACTTTAATGCATATTCCGGGTCCGTCTCACCACCGAGTGAACACTGCAGGTAAACTTTCCAACGTATAAAACTATAATCAAGCGATCGTACTCTAATTGGGTTTTTTGGGGTTTATTAAAAAACGGGGGTGGCCCTTCTTAATTAAGGCTAATGTGTGATTTATAGTTGGGTTTTGGTTCGCTCCTATTACTAGATTAGATGTATAATCCCTTTTTAAAATTTAAAGGGTTTCAATATAGAACTAATTATTTTTAAGATACTTTTATGATGTTTTTGGGTATATTTTTAGATCAGTACGGTGACACATAGGGTTACTTAGAGACAAGAACACATCTTAAAAATTACATAAATATTGTTCTCTCAATTATGGCTTCCCTTTTTTTGAGCAGCACATTGGGGGGATAATATCCTGGGTTTTAAAGAGTATTTTTTTTCATGATGATTTTTTAGGTGTATTCATTGTATACACCTAAGGTGTTATTCATTTTCTATAGTGTTTAAAAAATTTTCAAAGGTACAATAAGAGATGTAAAACTTGTAAAGTGATAATTTTGTTTTAAATTGGTTTTATGTTTCTAACAACAATATATTTGTTATATCTGTTTTGTATAAAACAACTTGTTGTTATTGTTTTTTTTTTTTAGAGATTGGGTTTTGAAAAAGGTCCGTCTAGGGACCCAAACGTACAATGTTTGAATCTGATTATATATAAAAGATAAAAATATGTTGACTTTATATATTATGAAGCCGGATAATTACCATATTACTCAATAAAGTTTTGTTAAAATGAAATATTGAAGTATTGGTGTGCAACCTTGTTACACAAAGGACTGTCGCAATTTTTTGGTTTGCACCCACCCTTAACCGATTGAGTGCCAAAGACATATTTCTTTCATAACACAGGATGGAGCTGGCTCCATCCTGTGCTGTTTAACGCCTATATGAAGGACTTACGGCGCCACAGTTAACATGGCGGCTTTTCTGTTTTGTCACTTCCTGCCCCAGGCATGAAGTGGTAAAACCGCCATCTTTGTACACCCTATTGAATTGTTTATACAATGGAATAGGCTGTATAAACAATCGCGTCCCCTAGTGGTGAAGCACCTAAGAGGGAACTTAATGTTAAAGTAAAAAAAAAAAAAAAAAAATGTTTTAAAAGTGTATATATCCATTCAGTGTGGACTGCTGAGCGGATTTTCTATTACGCAGTTTTTTAAACCGCCGGTGTTCCGAAAAACTTAGAACGTGCTCAATCTTCTGCCCGGTTTTCAGGTGGAAGGTGTGCATTTCGATGGTTGAGGGGGACAGGTGAATCTGCAAACCGCAACAGACCCATCCCCCATAACCATGCAAAAGATGACAAAATACTGTCCGGATTCTAAAACAGAATCTGACAGGTATTTTGTATATGCCATGTGGATGCAGCCTTAGAGATAAAGTCTCTAGTCCCTCTAACCAGAGCAGATAAAATCTCTCTTAGCTCCTGACCAGGGCAATATCAAAAGGCCGATGTATTTAGAAAAATTCTTAATTTACAGTTTCCTACATGTTGAAAGCAAATCATTGTAGTGAGAAAACTCCTTTAATAAGGCACAATGCAGAGAGATACTGCCTCGTTAACATTCATTAATTATGTTTTGATACAGTCATAATGAAGTTAAAATGAAGATCACAAAATCTTTATGCAGCAGTGGAAAAATGCGCAGAAATCCTTCCCAACTCTCGTGTCAGCATCTAATTAGGAGCTGCACAGGAAGGAAAGACGTGTGAAGAACTGGGAGAAAATACATCTTCAGCCCCCTTTTAAGTAAATGGAGAAGGCCACACATATACTTGGCTATTGCTCCATTAATTGTTTGCCTAGACCTGCAGCTGATGGTCACCTCATCAGCCGGAAATCAAGTCAGTTTTCAACAGATTCCTAAGTCCTTCAGATGTGCAGTAGGTCCTGTGGAGAAGTCATAAATGCCTCTGAGTACCCTTTATTAGTTAAAACTATGTACTTTATTCAAGTTGCACAGCATTTATTTTATTCTTGATCTCCTCAGTGGCAGTGGCTGAAACTAACAAAATTACCTTTAATAAATTACCTTAGATCTACAGGGAGACACTGAAGGCTATGTATGAAATTATTGACACATTTGCAGAGCTGAGGGCTAAAAAAAGAGTTTCAGGTGAACCTTTGAACTCTTAGACACATATGGGTACTTTGATTTATTAGGTCTTCAGCATTTTGACCTATTTTCTAAATGCCTATATTTTTGCAAGACTATCATTCATTTGTCTGGATTTCACTTAGTTGCTTAATACCTTGGTAAATTGTATTTTTCTAGATATGTTTACTTCTATTGTTTATTAGCATTGGAGGTGAGGAGCACCTTTATATCTACAACTGAGGTGCTAAAATACAAGGGGTATGCACATACGATGGTACTTCCAGAACCAGTGTATTTTAAAACCACACTTACCATACAATGTCGATTCTGCCGATCTGCAGCTCATGTGATTGACTGGAAGTTCCAACCAATTATTATGAACATTTAGGGCCACATGTATGTAAACGGTCTAGGTCTAAAATTCACCTTGTTGGCCATAGCAACCAATCAGAGCGCCCCTTCCAGAGCACCATATGAAATGAAATGGGCACTCTGATTGATTTCTTTGGGCAACAAAGTGAGTTTTAGACCTGGACAGTTTTCATACATGTGGCCCTTAATTTGTAAAACATCCCTATTAGTGAGATACATGCAGTGATTGGCGGCCTGGTAGAGCCCCTCTACAGTACAGTGCAGTACTACCTGTTCTGTAAAGCTATTTACATGTGTCAGGATGAGGGCTTTTTTACACATAAGGTAGGGGCCTCATTTTAATTTTTTATAGAACACAAAGAAGCTTCCATCCTCAAAATAGAAACTGATTACCAGCTTCCAACAGCCCTTTTTGATTGTTATTTGTAATGGCTTGTGTAACGACTGTAGTTAGTGGATCCACTGAGCCCCCCGGGCGATGGTGTAAGCCACACCAGGAAGCAGAGTCTAAGCGGCCACTTGTGAAGCGCCAAGGTGGCGGCCGAGGTAGAGCATGGTACAAAATTATGGAGAATACTCGGGAGGAGGTAGGAAGATCAGGACAGGTGGCAAGATTCATAGTCAAAGGACGGAAGCAAGGAAATCTGGAGGAATGAGGAACACATGTGGGTCACAGGAGCGCCTGTAACAACTTGCTTTATCTATATTAGTTATCTGTTACATTTTCTTTAATCTTTACTTTGTATAAGGTTGGGTGACATTTTGGGCCTTGGAACCAATTAATAGTTTTCCATAGAGTTATGGTTTTAATATACAATGATCACCCTGGAATCAATTGCTATTGTATGTTGAGGGATCATTGTAGTACAGAAAGCATTGAGACCCAGGTCCACTTTAATACATGCAGAATTTCCTACCCCAAAAATGTTTGCTTATTTTTCTAAATCTGAGAAAGTAACTGCCCTAAATTTAGAAAATCCACACACAGGAGACCCAAGGATAATGCTTTGGTAGAACTACTTGATTTTCTTTTTTATAACCTGGACAAATAGGATATCCTAAATTCTGACTCTAGATTTCCCCTTTTCAGATACTGAAGATCACTTGACATAGGTTTATCAGATTATTTTTGAATCTCCGTAACTACAGACAGTTCCTAGGTTACGAATGGGATAGGGACTGTAGGTTTATTCTTAAATTGAATTTAAATGTTAGTTGTAACAGATACATTTATTAGATGTTTTAGTTTTGGATATTGCAGGGAAGGGTTAACATCCCTTTTACATTTGTTTTGCTGTCTGTGCCACTGTGTAGAAGATTTCATCTCACTGCTGCTGTGGCATACTGGCACTTTTTATAAAGCTACTAGCTACTGTGGAACATGGAAAAACAATTGAAAGCATGGCGCAGCAGCACATGTATTTATCAGAACCTATACAATTGGTACATGTGTGGTGTGGAATGCTGGCACTTCTAGTTCCACAACTACAAATGCCAGCAGGCCATACATGTACTAATTGTATGGTTCTGATACAGTACAGTACTGTATTCTACATTAAAGACAGCCAGGGAGGGTTGGACGAACCGGTAGCAGTAAGAAAAGACCTGCCATGCCAGTGTTGAAGGCCCAAGACAAGAGCAGCGTAACAGAGTGCTGTTGTGCCCGCTTGAAGATGGAGGTTCCCAGCACAAGGTGAGTGGGCGGGAGGAAGGTAAAAAAGAGCTGCTGTGCCATGTCAGTCGAAAGAGGCAGTGAGCAGAGGAACATTTGCGACATTGCAACTTTATTATGGGGCGAAACTCAGTGTATGGCATCAGCACTCTGAGCCACATCCCATAAGTCTCTGTAACTAAAGTTGTAAGTCAGGGACTGCCTGTACCCATAATCAACTACTTGTTCATAAACTAGCCATTTAGGTATGTTTATGTCTATAGAGAAAAAGACTGGACCCTTTATGGCAGAAAAGTAATGTTTTTCTAGCTAGAAATACTGTAGCTATTAAGTGAAACAACAGAAATCCTTCTACAGTAGGGCAGTAGGAAAATATTTAAAACACTTTTGTTCCATATTAAAAGGCCCCTGAAGCTTCAGAAGGTCTAGAAGCCTTGGTGAGATTCCCACGTTACACATCATTTTCCTTGTGCCCTTAGGACAAACCTCCAGTCTGGTAACCCTGGGGCTAAGTATCTGGTATCCTTAGTCATATGTTTTATATTTGCACATTAACTTATACTATGTATCTGCTTAAAATGTCAGATTTTTCATTGCTTGAAAAAAAAATATCAGTTCCATTTAAGACAATGGAGCTCTTTATTTATTTTATTTTGAGCGATGATAACTAATTTTTAGATAGCATACACAGTGGCCAACTAAAATTCATTTCCACATTAGAACCTACAGTAGGGAAAATGAGTATTTGATAGTTTTCCCACCTACAAAGAATGGAGAGGACTTACATTTTTATCATAGGTACACTTCAACTTTGAGAGACAGAATTAAAAAAAATCTGAAAATTCACAATGTATAATTTTTAAATAATGAATTTGCATTTTAGTGCATGAAATAAGTATTTGATCACCTAACAACCAAATAGAATTATGGTCTCACAGGCCTGTTAGTTTTTCTTTAAGACGTCTTCCTACTCTGCATTCATTACCTGTATTCATTACACCTGTTTGAACCTGTTGCCTGCATAAAAAAAATCTGTCCACACATTCAATCAATCACACTCCAACCTCTCCACTATGGTCAAGACCAAAGAACTGTCTAAGGATACCAAGTACAAAATTGTAGACCTGCACAAGGCTGGGATGGGCTACAGGACAATAAGCAAGCAGCTTGGTGAAAAGGCAACAACTGTTGACACAATTATCAGAAAATGGAAGAAACACAAGATTATTGTCAATCTTCCTTGGTCTGGGGCTCCATGCAAGATTTCGTCTTTGGGGGAGCTTTACTGCAAAGGGGACAGGATGACTGCAACACATTGAGGAAAGTATGAATGGGGCTGTGTATCATGAAATTTTGGCCAACAACCCTTTTCCCTCAGTAAGAGCATTGAAAATGGGTCGTGACTGGGTCTTCCAGCATGACAATGACCTGAAACACACAGCGAGGGCAACTATTCGAACCTAACCAAAAATCCCTGGAGGGAGCTGAAATTCAATGTAACCCATCAACAGCCCTGAAACCTGAAAGTTCTTGAGAAGATATGTATGAAGGTGTGGGCCAAAATCCAGTGTGTGCAAATTTAGTCTCAAACTAGAGGAAAGTTGACCTCTGTAATTGCAAACAGGCTCAGACTGGCAAACAGGGGAATAGGGGAAACCCACGGTGGGCCCCTGAGTATGGTATACGTAAAGTTGTTTTAATTATAAATTTCGAAGAGGGACAAAACAAAAATAGAGCATAGGAGGCTTTACAGTCAATAACGCAGCTATAGGGTGGCCCCTAAAATAAATCCATGGTGGGCCCATTAAAAACTAATTGATGGGCCCCTAAGTCAACTCCCGCTGTGGCCTAGGCACCCAGTCCGACACGATTGAAACAAAACTTTCTGTAAAAATTTAGTTCCGTTTTTATTTTGTATCAAATACTTATTTCAGCATAAAATGAAAAATTTTATTTTAAAAAACTACAAAGTGTTTTTTGTATTTTTTTTTAATTCGGGCTTCAACAATTGAAGTGTATTATGTTAAAATTACAAAAATCTCCTTCTTTGTAGGGGGAAAAAATTGCAAAACTCGCCAGTGTATCAAATATTTATTTTCCCCACTGTAAATTGGAACTTTACAAAGAATTGTATTAGGAAATTGTATTATCAGAAACTGTTGTGATTTGGAGCGATCCCACTAAAGGGATTATGCAGCTAATGAAAAAATAAAGACGAATCATCAAACAGCCAATGAAAAAATACATAAAGCACACAGACATTATTGAAAAAAATAGTACAAAAGTCCTTAACTTTGACAAAGACATTATTTAGAAAATATTGTTTTTTCATTGGACATTCCCTGTTTAAAAAGATGGACCAAGGAGCCCCGGTAACGCCTGTTCAGCGCCCTGGGGGCCTAGGTAACCCCGGGTGTCTGTATAGCAACCCGGGTTTGGGGGCCCCTGACTGCTCCCCCCCCCCGTTTTTCAAACTGACCAGTTTTGTAGCTTTTGTATTCATGTATTTAAATACATTACCCAAGTGTAAAAAAAAAAAAATTGTGCAATAGTTATAGTTTTGCCCCACTTTGTTCGGGTTTTATTTTGGGGCCCATTCTTCTGCAGATTCCTCAGAAAAAATGATGTTTTGGGGGGCTACCCGGGGAACATAACTCCCTCAAAGGTTTTCTATGGGTTGAGATCTGGGAGACTGGCTAGGAACCCCGGGACCTTGAAATGCTTCTTACGAAGCCCTCCTTCGTTGCCCTGGCTTTTTTGCTTGGGTTTTTTGGCATTTGAAAAGGGGGTCGGAGGGGAATAAAAAGCAGGGAAAAGCCCCCACGCCCACTTACATATCCCCTTAAAAAATTTCCCTTGTTCTCGCACCTCGCCCCTTTCTAAAATTAACACACTAAAAAGCGCTTTCAAAGAGCATTTTTTGGGCTTTTTTGATGTGTTTTTGGTGGGTTTTGTGCAGAAAGGCCCGAGGTAGTTTAAGGGGTTTTGCCAAATCTCATCTCATTCCTCCCGCATCCACCTTAAGCTCTGTGTGCTCAGAAGGGGGGTGGTGATTTGGTTTTGAATTGCGATCAAGTGACCTGCAGGATGACATCACCGGCCTTTCCTTCTGTATTCAAAGAAAGATCTGTTTATTTACAGAGGTCAAATAGCACACAGTAGCAGAGGTAATTTCTTTTTACTTCCGGCACAAGGGGTCCTCAGTTAAATCCCCGCAGGAAATCAAAACTGTGGTTTTTTTTTTTCTTTATTCAAAGCACAGACCTCATTGGGTTTTTTTTTAATTTATTTGCACTTTTTTATAATTTTTAAGGAGTATAGAGGACGGGCAAATGCAGAAATGGGGTTTTAAACATCAGTTTGTGTCTGAGAGAAAAGGGTTATGTCGGGATGTGCGCCCCGGACTGGGAGCTCTCACCCCGGTCGTATCCCTGGGATGACAGTAAAAAAATGGCCCCACTAAAGGCAGCTAAAAAAAATAATGGTCCAGAATTTTAAATAAAATGAATGGTGAAAATGTTTTATTATTTTAATTTTCAAGCTTCCCCCGTCAATATTACTTGTGGCAAACCCCTTTTAAAGCTGTACTTTCCACAAAAAAACATCAAAAAAAAAGCACCAAAACCCCTCCGAAGTGAAAGCAGCTACACACAAGCAAGGAAGAAAGGAAAAAGTGGTTGCGAGAAACCCCATCATACAGAGTAGGTGTGATTGTTTACAATCGGGACAAGCCACCCCGACATACATAAGCACCAACTAACTACAACCCCCAATCACATCACCAGTAGTCAAGTACCATCAAAAAA
>JAODAL010002796.1:0-187189 GCA_025379985.1 Phyllomedusa bahiana | reverse complement strand
GTATCAACCCCCTGTATTGAGAAAAACCCTTTTTAAATTTAAAATTTAAAAAAAAAGGGAAAAACAAAGACATGGGGGGTTCCATCCAATTTTAAAAAATTTGTTTTTTCTAAAATTTAAAACTACTAAAAAACTTGCTTGTTACAAAATAGCTTGTTTTAAAAAAATTTCCCTCGAATTGTACAAGGGAGGTACGGGAAAAATTGGGACCAGTTTGGTTTATTCAGAGGACAGGGAGTTTTTGGGAACGGACAGGAACAAAGTACGAGACCTTTTCCCTCCAAACTTGAGAAAAATTGAGAAAAAGAAGGGCAAGAAAAAGGGCCCCGGGGGGTAACAGGAGCTTTAAAACCCCCAGTATTTCCAAGTGAAGTCAAATTGGCCCCGCACTCATACGGAGGGGGAAGGCGCTACCCGGGTCTTAAATGTGTACTGAGAAAGGCTGGGGGGTTTCTCACACTTCCGCTTCCGCATTGCTTCAGCCTAAATTTTTTCGTTGCTGCGTCATCGGGGCCATTTTAAAAACCCTGCTTTTGTTAATAGATGACGCACGCCGGGCCTGGGCCTCACCGCCCCCACTGAAACCCCGGCCCTGGGTCATGTTTTGGGGGAAACAGGACGGTAATAGCCCTTTGGTCCAGTGAAATTTAAAATGGTGGTTAAAAGGGATTTTTTTTTTTTCCGGGCCTTTTTTTTAATTTGTGGGTCAAAACGGGTTTAAATTGGTCTTACTGGGCCCCCAGGACAGTTTAGTCCATGTCCAGTTCAACTAAAATGGGGGTTTTGAAAGATTTCCTTTTTTCCCGGCACTTTTTAATCTGTGGGTCCAGACGGGTTTAAAGGGTTCTTTCTGCGGTCCAGGACAGGGTTTGCCCCAATGCCCATTTCAACAAAAAATGGGTTCAAAGACTATTTTCTTCCGGCTTTTTTTAAATTTTGGGGGTCAGGGCAGGTTTTTTGGGTCATGCTGCTTTCCCCGGACAGGGATATTAAAAGTCCAGTTAAAGTAAAATGATGGTTAAAAATAAATATTTCCCCTTCGGGCATTTTTTTAAATTTTTGTGGGTGATGCGGGTTTAAAGGGTCATGCTGGGTACAAGACGGGGATAGTGAATGGTGTGTGACTTTTTTTCTGGGGCTTTTATAGCCTAATTGTTTTGCCTAAGATTTTCCCACGTATCCTTTTTGACTGTTGTGGCTTTTAAATTTTCCAGCTTCTCCACCCCTGTTCGGGTGAAAAGAAAAATTTGTTTGTTGTTTTTCCCAAAGTTTTTTAATGGTCTGGGAGATGATCGCCCTATGGGACTATCAAAAAAAGTTTCGATTGTGGCCGACTATCGACTATCGCCCGATGTCGATAGCCAACGTAATCGCTCAACACTATTAATGAATATTACCATATTACAAATCAGTTTAATATAGATCTGTAACACTGAACCCATAGAATTCTATACCACACTTTTTTAGTTCATACTGTTTTATTTCTCACGGCTTCCATATACAGTAAAACCACAAGACAAAATTGGGGCACATAGAGAAGAATAAAATAAAGATGGGATTCTCTTAAGCTAAAGATGACATTGCACCTTATTATGAAAGGTGCCTGTAATTCTGGAATTTGGTCGGTTACAGACTCTCTCTGCCCCATCTATGAACATTGCATTACAGAACTAAACAGTACTGTAAGACCCCATTTACATGCCGGAATGTCACACCGATTTTGGTGCAGAATCCTTGTGAGATGCCATAAGGAATTTCAGGGCCTCAAACAGCTGAAACATCTGTCCCCAACCCTCTATTATCAGTCCCTAACTTGCACCATATCAGTGGACCCCTTTTTTTTTTATAAAATTCATTCAGGGCCCACTACAGCCACAGTAGAAATCAACTGAGATTTCTGTTGCAGTAATCCATACTGAAAAATCTATTGTGTCCATGGGCCTAATAGTAATTTACATATTAAAATCCTATTGACATTGTTATTATTAATGAAAGCGACCGATTTGCTTTTGCTTTTTTACTATTTTGCAGAATTCACTTTTTACCTGCAGTCCAATTTTCCTACAGATCTATTTTTTACAAATGCATCCATGTACCATTCTGCTTAATTGATGGCATAAATGTGTAGATAGCTGTGAGTTTTATAGAAGTGCTGCTCTGTTATTGCTCACAAGTGTACTTTCAGTGATAATTGATGTAAACATCCTCATTAGTTTATGAAAGCATATTTATTACATTTTATGTTGTGAATGACTCAAATTATGGGGAAAGCACTTTACTCCTCTCCTCTCTACACTAACAGCATTTTACAGGAACTTCTATTGCCCATCTAAAAAGTTTCCGACTCAGCATTTCCTAAACAAACAGAGCAATGGCTTTTTTGGTTCACCATGCTTTCCACTTCTCTGACAATTGATTGAGTTTACACTCCAGTCTCATTAAGTTAAGCTGTAGTGAAGATGTGCTGAAATGAATGCACTCACGCAGTAATAACCTTATGTGTCGATGCCAATAGTTGATACACATCTCTCCATTTGTGGGAATTGTTCTTGAAACCTATTAGGACATAATAGATGTTTAACATATCTTTTTATTTTTTTTACATATTTCTAATGTTTGTTTCATAGATAAAGTAACAACAGTATAAAGTGAGAAGAAAATATAAATCTAGGCCATAACTACACTTCTAGGGCATAGATAAAAACAGTTTCGCCTGCATATTTCATGAAAGTGGCTATCCACTCTAGACTATCTTTTCTTGCTAGAAGGTGATACTTGTAAAAAAAATTTGCAAAAGGATGTCAATAGTGATCAGTTGTAATCAGTAGGAAATCCAGCAGCAACTGTTCAGATCCCCTACAGCATCACCACAGGGGGAATAAAGCATTAAACAATTCCTAGTTAAAGGGAATGTGTCATCAAAAAACATTTTTTAGGAATTTTTGGTTATGTTGTTTTAATTTTCCAGATCACTTTAAGTATTTTTTTAATAATTCTAAGTCCTGCAGTTTTCACTTTGGCCACTAAGCCTAATAATCATCTGACACTTCCTGTTCTGTTTAGAGAGCTTTTCAGCAGGGACTCATTACCAGTAAAAGCAGGGTCAAACTGAAAGGAGAAACCAATGTGTACAGATAACACAGAAGCCACTAGTCACAAGAGGAGATGTCACAGCTCCCCCTCTCCCCTCCCTTCACATTGAAAACTCTCCTATACAAGTCTATGGGACAGAATCTGTCTTAAAGGAGTTGTCTCCCTTCAGAGTTTCAGACAATGCATGAATGAAATACTCTGTCACTTCCTGGTTCAGACTGACTCATTTTCACACTAACCCCACCACCACCACTACACCGGCCCGCAAGCATGTCTGCCCCACACCTTCTGTCTCTCCCCTTCTTCCTTGTAGATTGTAAGCCCTCGCGGGCAGGGTCCTCTTTCCCCTCTGTTTCAGTTACTAGTCACTTTTGTCACCATTGTATTTGTTCACTATTTTGTAGATGTAAGTGATTCCCCTTAAATGTACAGCGCCCTGGAATTAATGGCGCTCTAAAATAAATAATAATAATAATAATATGCTCATTTGCATACAGCTTGTACAGCTCCATGCTCCTTGCACTGCTTTCAGATGCTAATTAGATCAGATTAGCTTCTCAAACTACTAACAGGACTTCTTATCTGATCCCCAAAACAAAAGCCCTAATTACAGTTCTATTTATTTTACATAAATCAAGCTTTTTACTGCTGAGCAGCAGAGGACACTGCTGAGACCTGTGTGATGACATCACTCACTGTTATCTCATTGAACAAACAGCAGGGGGAGAATTGTATACAGGTCAGTTACTAAGGGAACTGAAATAGCCAGGGAGGTCATAAATTCACTTGTATCTCCTTAGGGAAAACAGAGGAACAAAGCAATATATTTGGAAAATGTCTTTATTTTGTGTTCCCTACAATTTGAAAGCTATTCTTTGTAGCGAGACAACCCCTTTAAGAATACTATGTGCATGAAGCTGCTGTAAAGTATCTCTCTGACTGCTGTTAAAGCAGTGCAAGCAAGAATATCTTCCCCACAATCATATATAGATGGCCAAATTGAGAAATCTACAATCAGGAAATAAAAACGACTGAGAGGAAAAGAATATGGATCAGGGGCTTGATTTAATAAGTAAAAAAAAAAATTGGCTACAGATTCCCTGGACTGTCTGAGTTATGCATATATGTGACTGCTCCCCCTAAGTGAGAGACATTCTTTGTAGGAACACGTTACTTGAACAATAGATGATGTCAGAAACCTGTGCTGAACCAATTGCTGACTAGTTATTGATTTTAAATGTCTGACCAGTCAAAATTTAACTCTGTAAGGACATTTTAGAACATCCCTGGAGAGGTTCCGGCTGCTAGACCCTCTACAAAGAAGCCAGGGGTGGTTTATTATTGTCCCTTCCTTCCTGATCAGTAATAAATTAGCACTATAGATACAGATCAGCAGGATGCCTTCAGCCTTCCTGTTTTTACCCTGGCAATCACAGGTTTGCCAGGCTTGCTAATGGCAGATGCTGCTGGGTCCTCTCAGAGTATGATCAGCCCTGAAGTCAGTTCTGGGGGCTGTATTTCCTCTGTAATTATACATGTTATGTAAAAATGGCCACGGAGGTCTTTTTCTGGTCATAAGGCAGAATATGCAAGGTCAAGAAAGAAAAATAAACACGCACAATAAAAAAGATAATAAAAAAGCACTCACAGCCCAAATCACAACTTTTAGTCCCACCTTCACCAACCCTAAAACGACATATTACCTATATAAAAAAACCTAAACAAAAAATCAAATGTAAAGATTATATAAAAATGAAGCCTTACATATCAAAAATATATGGTGAAAAAAATGAGTAGAATAACCGAGGATGAGAAAGAGTTATAGCATTAACCCTGCATATACTAAACAAAAATGTAATTGTTCCTGGATGGATAAAAGGGTGAACAGTCTGATCAATAACTGCTTAATCGATATGCTTTTTACAACCATTCAATACATTATCTCCCATATAGGGCGACATGTATGAACGAGGCTGCGCCAGATATCTGGCACATTTTCAGCCAGATATCAGGCACAGTACCGTTCATACATTCTTAAATCTACCGCACGCCACTCCAGGGCGCACTAGAACCGTAGTGAAGCTATATATTTGTAGCTTCGCTATAGCATTTCTGGGTGCATTACTGCGCTCGGGCGACAGTTCTGGCTCAGGTATACCACTCAGAGTGGTATACCTGAACTGTCGCCCGAGCGCTAGAATGCGCCTGATTTATGACCCACTGTATAGCGGGTTCATAAATCAGGCGCATTCTATACTAATGTTAGGCGCAAGAAATTTGGCCAAATTTCATACATTTCACCCATAATGTATATTTACTGTGTCCATCCAATATTATTTGCTAGGGTCAAAATAAAGAGGTTCTACCCTTTTTTTCAATCAGTTTGCCATAACCTTTTAGATATGATCTAATTATATTCTAGTTTTTCCGAGTACTCAAGCTGCAAAGCCATGATCACAGCTAAAAGGATAAGCTGAACCTTTCTGGTGCCCATTACCTACCATGTGCCATGAATAACATTATTGTATTCTTTAGGCTTCCTCAGGTATCTGGGCTCAGGTACATCCCTGACTATTCACAAAATAGTATTCCTGTCTAGGAACTGTTTACTTCGCACTAAAGCTAGATTCACCTGCATCGGGGGTTGTGTTCAGAGCCTCTGGCACAGATTCCATCAGAAATGGCGGAGAATATATGGTAGCATGCAGTGTTAAAATGACAGCTGTCCAAATAGAAACCCAATGGACTCCAATGTCAATACGATGTATCCCCCCAGCGTTAATGTCCATCAATTAACAGACTTAGCACCGCCTCTGTGATGGAGCTTCCGAACGAAACAAAGTAACATAGTTATATAGTTTGTAAGGTTGAAAAAAGACAAGACGTCCATCCAGTTCAGCCTATTTTGCTAAAGTGTTGATCCAGAGGAAGGCAAAACCCCAATGATGTAGAAGCCAATTGTCCTTATTCTAGGGAAAAAATTCCTTCCCGACTCCAATCTGGCAATGAGATAAAATCCCTGAATCAATGACCCATCTCCAGAATCCTAGTCACTATAACTTGTTATTTTATGATACTCCAGAAATGCATCCAAACCCTTTTTGAACTCTGTTATTGAATTCACCATGACAAGTTCCTCTGGCAGAGAGTTCCACAGTCTCACTGCTCTTACAGTAAAGAATCCCTTTCTATGTTCGTGCATAAACTTTCGTTCCTCAAGACGTAGAGGATGCCCCCTTGTTCTGGATACATTCCTGGGTATAAATAAATCTTGAGCGAGATCTCTATATTGGCCTTTAATATTTTTATACATATTTATAATGTCCCCCCGAAACCGTCTTTTCTCTAAGCTAAATAACCCTAATCTTGCTAGTCTTTCTGTGTACTGTAGTCCACCCAGTCCTTTCATTATTTTTGTTGCCCGCCTTTGTACCTTTTCAAGCTCTACAATGTCTTTCCTGTGCACCGGTGCCCAAAACTGTACACAATATTCCATGTGTGGTCTAACCAGTGACTTGTATAATGGGAGAATAATGTTCTCATCATGTGCATCTATGCCCCTTTTAATACACCCCATGATCCTATTTGCCTTGGCAGCTGCTGCCTGACACTGGCTGCTATAATATTATTTTAGAAATAACAATTTTTCACCTTCCACACAAAGCATTTTGTAGTAATAAAGTTTCTAGGTATCTTTGATGTACCCTCCGCTGAAATCTAAGGAATTCTTTACAAAACTTCTGTCTACAAATGGTCCTCGTGCATTTGCTGGATTAATCCATACAAAAGGATTGCAAAACAATCTAAAAAGTTACATCATGTTAAATGTGTCAGAAAATATTTAGTCAATATATTGAATCTGGATTTTAAATCTAAACAAATTCTTTGTAGAAGTCTCTAAGTACAGATGGAGCTGAGCATAGAAAACATTAAATGACTTCACATGTCTGAGAAGATGAGGATCAGGTGCCTTCCTGACTGTGAACTGAGGACAGCGACATGCAACATAACCTCAAGGGAGTATGGCTGACACAGCTCTGCTACACCTATGTGTGTGTCAAATCTTTGCAGGCTAATATGCATGTGTGAGAGAGAGTGCAGACGAGAGAAAGAGATTGCGCTTGTCACTTCTGTTCAGCCATCACCTGGGAAATAACTATAGACATGTAATTTATCTTGGAGCGCTTGGTTTAAATGGCTGCAGGAATACATTATCTTTCTGACATCAGGAGAATTCTTGAATATGAGCACTGGAAACTTATACAATAAAAAAATCTAAGGCCTATGTGAAGAGATTATAAATTATATCTACTAGTTATGATTGCTTTTGTTTATTCAAGAGTAACTCACTAGCTCATGAATATAGTTTAGTAATTTGTTGTTTAAGGGAAGTAAAAGTTATACTGGTAGAGCCTTCTCTGGACCCCCAACAAATAGCCAGAGAAATAGGTTGCTATTGTGTTACATGGTCAAACAATTATTTGATACACATGTATTATTATAAGTAGTGTTGCTTAAAGTGGTTTTCCCACCAAGTAAAATTGATGTGGGAAGCTAAATTAAATAATAAACATTTTCATCATTCATCATTATTAAAATTTCTGTACCATTTTTGTTTTAGCTTCTACCTTAGTGATTCATAGTGTATATCCCATCTCCAGGGAATACGATCAGTGATGAAAGCTCCTCAGTCCTGGCTCCACATGCTCAGACAGCAGCTCTCCTCTCAGACAGCTACTGTCAGTCTCTTCCCTGCCTAGTAATCACTAGTAGTATAATGTTGTACCGTGTTAGCCATAGAAAGTAGTAGAAGAGTGAAGAAATCAGGTGATACTTTTTTCAGGCTAACTGAGTATATTTGAGTATACTCAGTTAGCCTGAAAAAGGTATCGCCTGATTTCTTCACTCTTCTACTGCCTAGTAATCACACACACTCACTGCTGAGTGACTATTCAATCCCAGTGCCCTCCTCCTACACCAGTTCTCTGTACTCCTTAGTAATTATTCAGATACTACAGATAATCCCCAGACTGCTGCCCTGTCAATGTTTTGCTAGGCAGTGATTTAATTTGCCTAAACAAATAGTGTAGGGAGGCTAAGCACTCCTACAGTTCGCCCCTTTCTATTAAACTATAGTCATCTTGTTAATCTGCATTTCTGAAGTTACCAGCATGCTGCTTGATTTTTTTGGTCTATCAATTGCCATTTTTTTCGTCCTCCAGCACAAAAAATTGAAACTTCAATCAGTTATTTACATTAAAAAAATATTAAAATAAAACCAGTGCTCTATTCCTACAGAGATTTGAACCTAGGACACCTATACTGTAGGGCAGAAATGCTAACTACTAAGCTATAATGCTGCTAGTTAATTCTCTTGAATTTTAGGTTATTTGACTTTACATGAACAGCCCTAATAGCGCCTACCTGTTGCCAGGGTAGCAGTCATGCTCAGTAGATGATTATCTGCAGGGCATGTGCGCTAGTCAGCAGACCGGTACTTCTGTTGCCGCCCACCCTCTGTAGGATGGAATGTCATCACTTAGGGCCATAGTAATAATACTGTACATAGTGTGAAAATACAAACTGTAAAATGCATTTAAATTTTATAAAGTCATTAAATACTACTTAGATCATAATTAGCTTATTTTACTAAAAGAAAAAAATAATGAATCAGACAACCTCTTTAAAAAAAGGTCTCTTTTCAGTTGAACACTGGTTTGACCAAACTTAGAATTTGGGTTCAGGACATTTCAAAAAACAGATTTTTTTCTCTATTCCCATCTGAAACCCTTGTCCCATCTGAAACCCTTTTTCTAACGTTATCCATATGTTAAGGTAAGGGGTTTTAGGGAGTTTTAAGGATTAACTTACCTGTTAGCATTGCTCCAGCCATGGCATTACTTCTTTTGCAACCATTCAACATCACTTTCAGTTTCCTTAGGTTACCTCTATGTTGTGGAAAGCAGAAGTGATATCGGACGTGGTGTTGAATGTTGTGCATCCTGTACAAAGTCACTTCTGATTTCCAAAACATAGAGGTAACATAAGGAAACTGAAGTAACACTGTGTGGAGAGCAATGTGAGACCCTAACCCTAGTCCTAAACCCAATATACATTTAGGGTTAGGGTTTTTTATTTGTAATTTTCACCAAAATTCAATTAAGGCCCACCTAAATCGAATCACTAAGATTTGGATCGAATTTGACAGTTATAAATAGTGGAAATAAATGGCCAATCTTAATGTTAGTGCATGATAACAGCTGAAAGCTAGGCAGCCTTCAACCTACAAAGGGGTTTTCACGATAAGCCATTCCCTTTACAACTGCAAATCTTACAAAATTCCATTCTGCATTGACTTCCAAGTACAAACCAGTTGGTGAATTGACCATATCTAATTGTTACACATCACAACAAGTGCAAACTCAGCATAACGTTCCCACTGTAAGTCAGTCACTGAAAGACCTTACATGCCTGACTGTATTCTTTGTAATAATGCTGAGGAGATGGACTAAAGCAGAAATCGATTTAAAAGGCAGCACTGCAGGAGAAAAGTGTATGTTTGCCCATGCCTCCGGCCTTCATCAATTTTCCTTTGTTTCGAAACAAATCAACCAAATGGGGGATTATACAAGGATTCTAAAAAGTCAAAGAAAGTCAATTACTTGACAACATACATTTTCATATGTACAATTATATCAGGAAGGCCGCATGAGATCACGTTATTAGACATAGTTGAAATGACCAACCTGGGTTCATATGTCCACTAGTTCCCTTTGTCATCTATTGACTCCACTAGCAAGCCCCTTAGTTACACTTTTAGCTATGCACTGATTACATTTGGTTTCCCCTCTATGTTTTTGAGAGCAATTTGAACACCATACCTGTCCCCTATAGGACAAGCACAGCCATCATGGCATGGCTGTAACTATAGCAATAGCAGCCCCTATGGGGCCCTGAGGTTATACATGGCCCACGCAGAACAGAAGAAATCCCTAAGAGTGCATCATGAAAGCGAAAGAGGGTCTAGTGAATTCTTTGGTATAGTAGTTAACTGCAGGATGGTAATCCCTATTGCTGAGTAGATGAAGAAAATTTAGGAACACTCTACTCAGATGAAACACTTGAAGGTTGGTGGTTGTAGGTACAATACATATATACAGGTGAAAGTATGATGTATGGATGGGATGAGGCCCCTGTAAAATGAGATGAAGCCTCTAAAAGGGATGTGTTGTGTAAAAAAGGTATGGCTTTTTAAATAAAATTCTGCCATCCATGAAACTCCTTGAAAATAGTTTCCAAAATTTGACCTAATGGTTTCCCCATGCTAGCTCCTACTCCCTCCAAACACTAGCATAGTGCAAAAAGCCAAAACTCCCCAGCACAATGTTGTTTACAGGTGTTGTCTCGCTACAAAGATTAGCTTTCAAAATGTTGGGAACACTAAATGAAGACATTTTCCAAATGTATTGCTTTGTTAATTTTTTTTTTGTTTGTTGAGGAGCTACAAGTGATTTTATCACCTTCTGAGGGCTTTCTAGTTTCTCAAGTGACCGACCTGTATACTTTTTCTCCACTGCTGTTTGTTTTATCTGATAGCAGGGAGTGAAGATATCACACAGGTCACAGCAGCACAGAACTCCAGACAGTGAGAGCTTATTTGTTATATGAGCTTTCAGACAAAAGTCAGTAATTCCTACTGTTTACTTTAACTCAGAAGCTTCCCTGGTCCTGACAGCATGAGATTTTTCTAATTAGCAGAAGTCTGAATACGCAGAGCTCATGTGCTAATTACAGACAGCTTGACAAGGAAGTGATAGAGCAAAGCAGCATTATTTCATTCATGCATCTTATGAAACTTTGAGATGAGACAACCCCTTTAAGTGCAAGTAGTCACATAAAGAAGAAGAAAAAGAAAGAGCCCTTCCTAGTGTATTATTTATTACTGATGAGGAAAGTTTAAAAAATTGTTTGTCTTCACTCACCTTTTCAGGTTGTGCGTTTGGATGGCACAACTCCCCTACAAGCCTGTTTCATGAATCACAATTATTCCTTAGATCTCAGACTCCGACGGCTGCTGCTTTTCCCACGCCCTAGCTCCCAAACTAATTGGGGCCAGTAATTGAACTTTATCAACCTGTTAGCACTCACCAGGTTAACAGACTCCTAGTACAGACTAGAGCATTAGGAATAAACATCACGGAAGTAAAATAACGCAAAACAAAGCCTATAACAAAATGGTAATTTATTCAATAAAAGCACGAACTACACGGTACGTGCTAGTGGCACTTCGTAACGCGTGAATAAATTACCCTTTTGTTATAAGCCGTTTTTGCGCTATTTTACTCCTGTGACGTTTATTCCTAATGCTCTAGTCTGCACAAGGAGTCTGTTAAGCTGGGTGAGTGCTAACAGACTGATAAAGTGTTACTACAATAACATGACATAAGAGCTTCATGCTACAATTCACATTCACATGACAGCATAGCATCATCTGAAACACATTAAAACATTTCTCAGTCCAAAACTTTACAGATGACTATAAGCAGGTAATCCCATTTAATTCATATATCTCATATTAATGGGATATGCTATGAATGTTTGATATAGAATTAGTAAAAATAAACTGGACAAATAATAGACTATGATAATGTAAAGTTTCTCACATCCTTAGATGCAGGTTCCACTACAGGGAACACCATAGCCCCTGCGGCGGTACTAGGAGCCATATGCTCCATGACCTGTCTGTTAGTCACTCTTTGACTCCTTTTTTGATCTCATACATCTCTTTTCTGGTCCCCTGAAGAGACCGTGGTGGGTCTAAACATGTTGGGACATTGTATGATGACCACATAAAGGTAAGGTGGGAGTCTGTAGGTAGGGTCTTTGCACCTTTGTGGGGTCGCCCTTTTCGGGGCGAGCGCTCCGCTCTTCTCATTGGTGCAAAGATCGCCAGGGATTCATTAGGGTGAGCTGTTTTTTCGCCGTTATTTGACGGCATCTATGTTATTGGATATGTGTATTGGTTATAATATTTAAACATATATCCATTTGGAATATTTTGAGTGCTCAGCCGCATAATATTTTAAATTGTGAAGTAAAAGTTATATTTTATATTGCACACAATTATCATATGCACTCCATTTTTCTTTGTTTTTCTTAATTGTGCGATGGAGTAATTATTCAATGCTATTCACACTATCGAGAACAGGTTTTTTTGGGGTTTTTTTTCCCACTACAGGGACAGCAACTATCTTCAGAACAAGGGGGCTGACCCCTTTTCTTGTGGCTGCCGTGAATGGAGAGTTGGTAGTACATTTGTGGCTCTCTCCATTCTCTTCTCTAGGACTTCTGAGTACAGCCGAGCCCACTTATTGTGCCATAAGTGTCTGACATGGGTATAACCCTTTATAAAGAGCATGGCAGTATCTATAGGGTACATACATAGTGCTAGTTAAATACCCCATTTTCACATTCCTTACATGATAACTAAGAGTCTAAAACTTACTTTTTTGCCCATAGCAGCCAATCAGAGCGCCCCTCTCATTTTTCCAGAGCACTAAATTAAATTAAAGGGGAGCTCTGATTGGTTGCTATGGGCAACAGAGTTTTAGACCAAGACAGTTTTCATA
Organism: Phyllomedusa bahiana; assembly: GCA_025379985.1. Lineage (NCBI taxonomy): Eukaryota > Metazoa > Chordata > Amphibia > Anura > Hylidae > Phyllomedusa > Phyllomedusa bahiana. The sequence continues at coordinate 174,467 of JAODAL010002796.1, read as the reverse complement.
CATGTGGCCCTAAATGTCATTTTTAGTGTGATTTTCTGCTCTTGGTGTCGCCCAGTCATCAATATCCACTGTGTGTACCTATAGCATCACCAAGTAAAGCCTTCAGCCTTTTCATGAACCATTTTGTTTAGGTATGTTCTTTCCAATCAACATAATACCTCTTTTTTAGAGATACTATATAACAAAGGCTTATTACATACTGTATATGAGTAGTAGTGATTGGAAGTATACAAATCTCATTTGTCTCATCTGTCTACTTGCTAATCAACAGCGCTCATGATCAGTGTAGAACAGCAAAGCAGAATGACTCAAATTCCTCCTCGATGACAGCGAGAAAAGCTGATTTTCAGTATTACTGGTGCGGATTCGGGAGGCTGCTCTCATGGCTCTGGGTATAAATGTGAATACACTATGCACCGTCTCCTTCAAACAGCACAAACATTTAATTTAATATTGCCTTTATTAAATACTGAGAATGCTCTCTGATTTTTACCATTTTACCTATTTAATCCCAGCAATAGTAAGCATTTTAGAAACAATCCCAGCAGTGCAAATTGGAAGCAGGAATTAGAGACAGCTTTGTCCTCTGTATGCCTGAGATAAGTGTATGAGTGACACGGAGGTTAGGAAAAAAGCTTTGACTTTTAATGGCACCCTGGAGAACTGCAGTGTGGGAATTACTGTAAAGCTCGTTTTTCAATGATTTGGGTACATAATGCCATTTATCATGGAAAAACCAAACGGCAGAACTGTGATATGAGAAAACAGATAGGGATGTGTACTATGTGGACATAGCTTTGTGAGCATGAATGCAGCAATATGTAAGCAACTGTTTCCTTGCTTCTTTTTTATCACAAGATAGAAATACTAATCACAAAATTCCTAATCACATTGTCTACATTTAAGATGAGCTGATGGAAACTGTGCTCTCTGGGGTTTCCTAGGCTATGCCTACCTTCACAGCCCACTTTTTATTACTCTGGTGCCCATAAAACGAACAAAGTGAAAAATATCTTTAAAAAATGAGGTGTTGTGACTACAGCTTCTTTATAGATTTATGTGTTTCCATGGTGACAGACTACAAATAAATCCTGTAGTCTAGTACCCCCAACCATTATTTTTACCACCTGTCCCCTACTTGTTACTAACATACATTTGCTTCAAATTAGATCAGATCTGGATGATTGTTTGTAGGCTGTAATCATGGTAACAAACAGGTCTGCAAAGATGCTGTAGACATAAAACTGTAGCATATTTTTTAACGCATGGAGCAATAAAAAATAAGTCATTAGGCAAAAACCTAAAAAGTAACAGCTTTCTTCTATTAGGTATTCATTATGGGGCAACAGGTTTTTACACAACTTTCTATTAGATTTAAACCAAGTAATTGTGAACTATTACGACCTATAAGAAAGATGAAGCTGTAACACTGTACAGATTTACTCTATATCATACATATTGTTCAATGTCCATGGTAGTGGGTATCAAATTGGAAACACTTTGAGGAGAGGAGAGAGAGAGAAAGAAAGAAAAAGAGAGAGGGAGAGATCCCCCAAATTGTCACTATGGAGAACAAGGAACCCATGTAACTATCTTCCCTTAAAGGGGTTGTCTCGCTACAAAGATTAGCTTTCAAATTGTAGGGAACACAAAATAAAGACATTTTCCAAATATATTGCTTTGTTCCTCTGTTTTCCCTAAGGAGATACAAGTGAATTTATGACCTCCCTGGCTATTTCAGTTCCCTCAGTAACAGACCTGTAAACAATTCTCCCCCTGCTGTTTGTTCAATGAGATAACAGTGAGTGACTTCATCACACAGGTCTCTGCAGTGTCCTGTGCTGCTCAGCAGTAAAAAGCTTGATTTATGTAAAATAAACAGAACTGTAATTAGGGCTTTTGTTTTGGGGATCAGATAAGAAGTCAGGTTAGTAGTTTGAGAAGCTAATCTGATCTAATTAGCATCTGAAAGCACAGCACAGCATGGAGCTGTACAAGCATGGAGCTTATGCAAATGAGTCAGTCTGAACCAGGAAGTGACAGAGTATTTCATTCATGCATTCTCTGAAACTCTGAAGGGAGACAACTCCTTTAAAGTTGCAGCAAAAAATTGTGTTCTATGTCTATGATATATAGACATGATGAATTATCCACATTAACAAACCTTAAATATATGTATAACCAATTCACTCATTGCGGTTTAAAATGAACCAAATCCACAGGATTAGTCATTTCCCTTAACAGAATCACTCAGTTCTAAATACATTTTCAAGTCAAGGAAATTAGGATGTCATCGGTTTGCTAAGGATTCATGTTTCCTGTCATCAAGTCCATTATTATTGGCCATGTACTGTATGTATAAGAATTATCATGCGGAAATGGCTATTTTCAATAAAACCTCAGAATTATACAGACAAGGTCAAAATGACCTTCCATTAGTACAAGGAAACCGGTGCCATAGTCCCTGTCTATTCAAAATGGAAATTAAAATAAAATGCAGCATATGCTAAAAGCATCTTTATGTGTTACCACTGAGTTATTAAAGCACTGTAGTACTTGGTAACTAAATTACCACTTAATGTTGTACGTATATTTCTGCTGTATCTCGGATTTATGTCTAGAATGTGTAACAATGGTACTGTAGTTGGCACAGGATTATAGAGGATGACTCCATGAATGGACACAGTCTGGATGAAGAGCAATAACTGACCCTAAATTTCCTTGAATCTTTCTTTAGATCTTTCCTTTACTTTGACCGTAGCACCAGGCAACACTGACCCATTCTTGAACAAAACAAACACTGACAAAGACTGAAAAATACAAGTATTCAAATTCAACATTCTGATACTAGATACAAAAAAACATAGCAGATTGCTAGACACAATTACACAAGTCAGACAATATAGTCTGCACCAGGCTGCCAAAACCAAGGAACTTTATAGAGAGGCTGGCAATTAGCAACTCCACTTTAACAATCCCAGGCTGTACAGCATGGTCAGCTGATCTGCCCTAAAAGTTGTGTGAAGCATTTGCACTTTTTTACACCTAAACTAATAGAAAGGAGAATACATACAGTAATTCCTGCTGTTGATAACAGAATGTCATATTAAACCTACTGCAGGTGCTTATTTATTTTAAGACAATCTACACAAGGTGTATCAAAGTATATTCTTGAAACAGTATTTACTGTTTCTAAAAATAGACAGGAAGGCTTGAATTCCTGTTTCTTGTGCAAAATTCATAATTTAACTCCCTTAATTACTACAGAAAAAGTTCACATGTTCTGCCTTGTCTTACCTTATATTCCCATCTTTTTATTTGTATTTTTGGATGGACATATATTCACATTTGCTTCCTATATTAATCATATCCAGGGGTCTACTACTCTTTCAGTAAAGTAATACTTTCTGACAGTGTTTTTTATCAAAATAAACTTTTAACACATGTGGTTGGAAAATCAACAGAAGGTAGGGGGCCATATGTTAAAACCAAACTGAGCGCCCAGTATAAAGTACCTCTATGCCCTTACCAAGACAATTGGCCCTGTTCCCTCATCTTAACTTCCAATGCATTTTTATTGGAACAGGAGTACCTGCACATGTTAGGGGCACATACTGGTTGCATGGGGTGCTTTTATGGTAAATGTGCCCTTGCAAAGTCTTGAGGGAAACAATTCCAGTGAGATAAACATACAGTAAATAGGAATTCACTAAGACCAGCATTTCTTACGCAAACAGTCATGGAGCGAGATGTGGCAACACATTTGGAGCATCTCTTAGCAGTCCATATGGACTGGATCAGAAATCTACACCACTTATGAGCTTGCTTAAAATCTAGCTTTAGTCTATAACACTTTTTGGTATAAATTATAGTAAAAGTTTGGGGCCATACAAGCCACACTTTCTCTGGTTGAGCCCTATCCACAATCTTTTAAAAAAAGAGAGATGAAAGGAGCAATATAAATTTAGTCACAAAACTTTTGTAAACCAGGAAAGTTGCATATTGTCATTAATAAATTCTCGGCATAGTGTGTTATTCCTGTGGCTGGGCCTAATAGGGTGGGGGCATGACACAAGTATTCTAGGGACACCAGAGAGAGAATCACTGCATGGCCCCTCAGTTTTTATAGTAGATGTAACTCAGTGTATCAGTTTTGTTGATAACCAGACCACCAAAAAGGACTTCATGAAATGTTTTTTGGTGGGTAACATATTTTCAAATATCAATATGCAATGTACTGTTCACATAATTCAAATGTTTTGGGGATGAACAATCAAATGAACTATGACTCCGTCCTGATGTCTGTATGAAATCCTTTTTAAACTACCGCTGAATGACTTGTTATAACTTAGATCGCCAATCAAGTGACCACTAAAATTTGCAGGTCAAAACCAGCAACTGTTGTCAGCGTGGTTTTGCTGGTGTCAATGGCTATGAAGTTTTGGCAGTGTTGACCTGCGAATTAATGCAGCCTTTTATCAAGAAATTAAAATTATAGATGCAGCAGCATGCCACAATGGGTCTCAATGGTGCATATGCAGAATATTACTACCTGTATGGATGTACAAAAGAAGTTAGTGCCAAACCTTACGAAAAACTCATGGAAATATAAAATCTCAACCAGACTCGGACTGACCAACAGGTGAACAGAGAAAATCCCCGGTGGGACTCTGGGCATAGTAAGCCTGAGGCTGCTTTCAGAGACATAGGGAGGGTCCCAAAAATCAACCTCAATGGTAGGCCCTAAAAGTCAACACCACTGGTGGGCCCAAAGAGTCAACTCCACTGGTGGACCCCAGGCACTCCAATCTAACACTGAACTCGACTTTGAAAAGTCTTATGTATGTCTACAAAAAGGCTAAATATGAGCTGAACATAGTGTTTCAAGCAATAACACATACATTCCATATGATTTCTTACAAAATTTGCAGTTTAAAAATAGAGCACAGAGAAATAAAAGAGAATGTCTTAATTAAAAAAGTACACAGGCGTTTAATTCATCATTGTAATAAGGAGCTGGTTTGACAACAAAGAGGGAGTGAAGGTTTTGCGTGAGCAGAATAACGGGCACTCTTTTATCAGTGATGACAGCAGTAATTCCTCTTGACGAAGCTGTAAGAAGCAAGCACTTTGTGATCTGGACTCTATCAATTTGTGATTTACAAGTAAGGTTCCAGGAAGAGGCTTCCGGCAAGTGAGAGGCCAAAGTACAAGACAAGAAGGCAAGGACAGCATGCAAAGAGAGAACACTCTGAAGGGCAAACCATTACTGTTTTCAAAATGTCTCTCTTTCATTAATCTCTGTTTTTCCTTTTCATCAGCTCAGGTTAATTATATGGATGATTCTTGCCATTACCGTGAATTGTCATGTATAAAATGGTAACATGGTATCAGATTGTTCTAAGCATTAAAGTGTCCCGGGAGTAAAATTCATTCTGCACAATTTCAGCCACACTTTAAAGTGACAAGTGACAAGCACTGCCCTAAGGATAAAATGTTCCTCTTTCACTGGTTATAGTGATGACAAACAGAATTCGTAAAAATACAAAACCCTAAAAAAAAGATTTAATTTAATGTTGTCGATTTTCAAGACAAGAACAATGGTTTACAGAGTAGCTGGATAAAAGTAAGAAACTTACCAAATATTTTCATTTTCTGTTGATTACCTATGATCATTTGCTGAGAGGACAATTTCACACAGGAACTCAAACCAAAAGAACTTTATAGAGGTGTTCCCATCATAGAGTTTAATGGCATATTGCTAGGATATGCCATCAAAGTCTGACTGGTGTGTGTCCCACCTCTGGGACCTGCACCTATGTTGGAAATGGGTCCTCTGAAGTTTCGGCTCAAAATGGAAACCCACTTGTGCATACATATGATTTTCCGTTCTGTTCTATGGGAGTTTTGAGTACAGCCAAACACAACACGTACCAGTGCTCGGAACTGTCATAGAACACAATGGAAAGTCATTCGCAAGTGCAATCGGCTCTCCATTCTGAGCCAATACTTTTGGGGTCCTTTTCCTGAGATAGGTATGAGTCACAGAGCTGAGTTCAGCACCTATCCCACTTTAAAGGCATGTCCTTGCGATATGCCATCACTCCTTAAAGGAGCTGTGCAGGATATGGCTGCTTTTTTACAAAAACAGTGCCACACTTTTTTCATGGTCTACTCCTGATGTTACAGGTTATCTATATAGAAGTAAATGGGGATGAACTGCAGTACCCCCCGACAACCTAATGACAGGCATGGCACTATTTATGTGTTTTTCTAATCCTATGAACCCCTTTTCACATGTAAAATTCATTTACCCAATGTATATTATCCCAATGATAGGCAGATTGCAAAATTGATTTGTAAATGGGGTGTTTTTCTGCTGCACATAATTCTTTACTTAAAGAGTCACTGTAATTGCAAAAAACTTTCACTGGTGCCGGGATCCAGTGCAGGTTATTGCAATGATCGCTGGAACAAAAGAGAGAAGATCTCAACTGAGCATTGTGTATCTTAGGCTTTTTTTGGCTGATACTAGGAGATATAAGTTGAGAAGTATATGGACTTATTAAAACTCTATGGCCAGTACACCACTAACCCAGTTCCCCCAGGATTAGTCAATAGGATGTTATTCATTTATGCTCTAAACAAGGAATCACCAACCGCTGACTATCCAGCGGTCACAAAACTACAAATTTCAGAATACTCTAAGGCTATATCTCCACTGCATAGAAAAACGTCCATTTTTTTTCAGCATTTTTTGTTTTCTAAACACGCTGAAAAAACGACGGAAAACAGCTCCCATAGACTATAGTAAAAATGTTGTGCTGTCTCCACAGAGCGTCTTTTTCTCCCCATTTTGCTGCTGTTCATTTTTTGAAACGTTGCAAAAAACGATTGAGCAGGACAGAAAATGAACGTCCGTTTTTCATTTTTTCACAATGCTGTGCATGTCTGCAAAAAAACGCTTAAAAAATGTGCCAAAAAACGCAAAACACGCTGTTTTTCAGCTGCTTTTCACAGGCAGTGGAAAAAAACTCAGTTTTATGAACGTTTTTAGTATTTGGTCGTTTTTTGTCCACTGCACTGTAGACATAGCCTAACAGCTTCTAGCTGTTATTGCATGCAGGAAGTTGTAATCTATCAACAACTGGAGATCAACTATAGGTTGAAGTTTACATCTCTTATTTACCCAGGGCACTGCTGTGGGTATAAATTTTATAGATTTCTCTTTTCTTCCTACCCATCTTTTGTTATAATACAGTCACTGACAGAAAATAAAATGCACTAAGAAGAAGTTTTAATTTGTTCATTTGGAAGCAAATGAAACTTTATATTTGTGATTGTAATGATAATGTTTGTAAATGATTACAATATTAGAGTGAAAGGACAGTGTATTGGGGAAAGCTGTATAATTGAAAGGCTACTCTAGTGCCTAGCTGGCTACCTGTAACTTGGATACCTGGAAGTTGGGATACAGTTCGGCATGGAGACATAGAGGTTCCATATGGCGTCCTGTGGCATTATTGCACATAAATGTTGCAGCTGGACCTGTAGATTCTGTTTACTTTGTAGATTCTGAAGCTGCCGTCCAAACTGGTCCATTAAATACTCCATTGGTGATAAATCTAGCAACCGAGAAGGACAAAAAAGTGTTGCAATCTCGTTGAGACATTCTTGGGGAAGCCTTGTTGTGTGTGGGGCAGCATTATCCTGATTAAAAAATGCCAGTTGGAAGCACTGACATAAGAGGCTACACATGTGGCCCCAGGATGCCCTGCACATGTGTTTGCGATAGCTTCTCAGATCATTACACCAACAATTGGCAGTGATTGACTCCACAGCAAGGGCAGGATTGAAGCCTCTGGTGAGCATCTGGAAAAGGTAAGTTGTCCATTGAACTGACTATCCTGCTTTTTTTAGTGCAATTAGGCACCCCATCTGGAAGTTTGTCAAATGGGCAAAATGTTTTGAATTGAGTTATAAAAAAGGCTAGTCTAGCAGTCAATGGTACTCCACTAAGGCCATGTTCACACGGCTTAAAATGGGACGTATTTCAGACCGTAATTCCTGCCGTACTGCGTGAATTACGGGCTGGAATACATCCCAGTCATTACGGTAATTCACAATTCTCATAGAGAACTATGGATTACGTCTCCTCTCCCTGCTCGGCGAATATGCCACGGGTGGAGATAAGTGACATGTCATTTAATGATAGTCTATGGGCCGGTGAGGTGCCGGCCCCCCACAGCCGCCCCGGCACCCCCCCCACCCCCCTCCACACGGCGTAATTGCGGGGCGTAATTACGCCCCGCAATTACGCCATGTGAACATGGCCTAAGAGGTAAACTTGAGAACCTTTTTACAGGGCAGCACTTTTACAACCTTCTGTGGCAAGACCCAGTGTCTACTCAGACCATACCTGTAATATTTTATATAACTGTCTGAGACATAACTGCATGATAAGTTTTACAGCAATCCGACATTACAAAGTTATATTGTACATTCTTTTCTGTCTCATTTCTATCTTTCTCTATTCACTATAATGTCCTTTGCTTCGGTATTGTCCTCTACCTTGTGTCACTCCCTTGCTCAACCCTCTCCCAGCCTACTCAGCTTCACTATACCATCATCTCTCTAGTGATTGGACTTTTGATGTAGGAAGTTTGGGCCTGCGAGTGTTTTTTTTTCTATTGAAAGGTGAAAATGACATTTCCCTCAGGGGAATTACAAAGAATTTCCAATCGAGTACCTGAAAATGAAAGGGAGAGAGAGGAGTGATTAAATCCAGTAATATAACTTGGCCTAACGTGACCCCTGACTCTAGATCAAAGGCATCTATGGAGCTGGTTCTAGTTTTCAATCTCCATTGGAAATATCTAAGCGAGAACTCATACATGTGAGTCAGATGTTTGGACCAAATTATTCAAGAAAGAGGACTTCGACATTTGTTGCTTACAGCAGTGTATTTTAACTATTAAATGGAGGCTGTTCTTTATCTGTTTTGTGTCATCATACATATAGCAAGACAATGTCCTTCAAATCTCTATTCCTTTTCACAGCACACATTTCACAGATTGTAAATGCAGAACATAACAGATATCCATATTTCCCAGTAATGATCAATTTGTCAATCCCATGTCCAAGTCGAGAGAATACATCATAGCAATTTTAATCATTTACAAGTCCTGAACAATTTTCTCAAACTAGAAATTTTTTTTTGACAGATTCAGGAAGAGATCACTACAGTAGTTTTCTTCAGCTTCTTTTTAATGGTGGATGTTGTTAATTGAAATTATGAATTATTTAAGCTGGACTTTTTTGTTCTTGTAAATATAAGGCCTGGTGACAAAACACTAAAGTGTGGCTCATGTGGGTGCACTTATTTGGAGGTGCACAGGTTAACTTATTAGGTAACAGTCTCAATTGTATCCAGTCAAATAAAAGTTAGATCAACAATTATGGTGCAAGGTCATATGACCTTCGAAAATACCTACAGATATGAACAATTCATTGGTATATAGAATATATATATATACATATATATATACATATATACATATATATATATATATGTATATATATATATATATATAATATATATATATATATATATATATATAATATATATAATATATACATATAATATATAATATATAGTTAGTTTTAGTAACCTTACACCAAACTAAAACAAAAAAAAATCACAAACCTTAACTTTTACTAATATAGACTTAAAAAATAATCACACATTTAAATAACAAAACGCTATCATGTCATATACACAGAATACAAAATTTGCTTGTGTTATACGGAGCAGTACGAGCAAAAATAGGGTACCATATAACTTTGACATAACCACTTCTGTTGAGATGATGGGTTTTTAAAACACAACTTCAGCAGCAGAGGCCTCCTTTACTTCCCATGGCAAGAAGGTACAGTCACACAAGAGTAGATTACATTCATAAGATACATTTCTCCTCACAACCAGTCCAAGCCACTCAGTAGACTAGTGCAGGAGCAGTGATTCCCTCAATTATTTCCCCTATGAATGATTTCCAGAAGTCAAATGTGGAACTTGCCTTGACTCCCATGTGGACTGGACAATCCTAAAATGTTGAGGTGTTTGGGCGAGGCCAGAGGCTAACTGGGTCCCAAAGGCCCTGAGGTCAGGTAGGACTGAATCTTTAACTCATGCAATCCTGAGAATCCAAAATCCTGAGTAGCCAAGCTGAGAACTTCTTCCTTGTGGTTAGGGAAATAAAAGGGTTAAAGCTGTCCTCTGAGCCCTATGTCACGATGGCATGATGGATTGCACCTCTGACAGCTGGTAGCTCAGATGATGATAACCCAAATATGGATGAATGAAGAGATTTTAAGCAATTTGCAGGTGAAAACTAACCATTTCAGTCTGTATTACTGATGACTTGTTGTTGTGTATCAGTTACTACTTAAAGGGACTCTCCCACCTCACTGTTTTCACAGAACCTGCTCTTTTCCCCCTGCTTCAGGCTTTCATTTTCTGTGTGCGGGTCTGCACTGACATTTCAGCTATGCTAGCTCCTATTCTAATCAATGAGATGCGAATATCCCTTTAACCCCTTATCGACATTTGACGTACTGGTACATCATAGTGTCAGTAAGGCCGAATGTCACACCGGCCTTATCCCGACGGATTTGGAGCCGTATTGAGCTCACAAACCGCGTGAATAAGGGGCGGGACGGGGGTGGCCAGAAGCGCGGGCGGGCGTTGCCCATCACGGCCCCATAGACAATGCATTGTTTACGGCGCGTCTGCGCCGTAAATAATGTGCATGTCACTTTCTCCCCCCGCGACGGATTCGCCGAGCAGGGAGGAGCGACGGAATCCACTGTTCTCTATGAGAGCAGTGGATTACCGTAATGACAGGGATGGATTGGCGCCGTACTGAAGCGCAAATCCGGCGCGGAGTACGGCGCCAATCCGTGCCCAAATAAGCCGGGTGAACAAGGCCTAAGGGCGGCAATCATCGGCTGCTAGTTACAGCTGACCACTGCCAGTAACAGCACGGAATGGAGTTGGCTCCATTCTGTGTTGTTTAACCCTAGAAACGACGCAACAAACACAGCCGCGGTGGCTAAATGAATGAGAACTGGTGCTCCGCACCGTTTCTCACTGCTATCGGGACCTCCTCAGTGAAATCGCATGGTCCTGATCAGTTTACATGGCAGCTGGAAACCTTGTGAAGGCTTCCATCGCCACCATGTTTCTCATTTTACTACTTCCTGCTCCAGGCAGATAGTAGTAAAACTGCCATATTTGTACACCCTATTTCATTGTTACTACAAAGCAGTAGGCTGTATAAATGATCACACCCCCTAGTAGTGAAGCACCCTAGGGGGACTCAATATTAAAGTAAAAAAAAAGTTTTTAAAGTTTGAAAAAAATAAAATTAAAGATCAAATCACCCCCCTTTACCATTTTACAAATAAAAAAAGAAAATAATAAAAAAAGTTACATGTAATTGGTATTGGCACGTCCCAGAAAGTCAGATCTATTAAAATATAACATTTTAACAATTTTAACAATTTATCCCATATGCTGAACACTGTAGAAGAAAAAAATTCCAAGCACCAAAATTGTGTTTTTTTTTGGTCATTTTACGTCCCCGTAAAATTAGAATAAAAGTAATCAATGGCAAAAATAAAAATAAAAATTATTTTATTTATGGTATCAAAACATAACACTTACCCTACATGTTTGATATTGCCTGATTCATATCAACCTGTATAATACAGAAAACACATCATTTATGCCAAAGATTGAGTGCCGTAAAAACAAAACTCACATTTTGCCACACACTTTTTTTGTGGTTTCCCAGTATATTCTATTGGTACGGTGAATGACACCATTAGATAGTACCATGTTTCTCCAAAAATAAGACAGGGTCTTATATTATTTTTTCTCCAGAAAATGGGTTAGGGCTTATTTTCTTGTTCCTCTGTTTACCGATACATATTTTACTGTCCTGCAGTAAATGGTGGATGTCTATTCACCAAGAAAAGGAGGCACCCTCAAAAGAATCACACTCACCAGATCCCCTTAGACCCAAAACAATGAGAGTTGGCAGGTCCATTGCTGTTCCAGTTGCGCTCCACTGAGAGCTCAGTACTACCAAACCTTTGCTGTTCTTTTGAGTGCAACTCTTTTTTTTGGGGGGGGGGATCTGCTGTCTTTTGGAGGGAGCAATTATTTTAAGGGTGCCTGCTTTCCTTCATGAAGGGTCTACTGCATCTGTCCTGATGTATTCCATTTACCTACTCACATGTATGGATGTCTGAACACTTTTTTAATGAACTGTAACTAGGTCTTATTTTTGGCGTAGGGCTTATATTTTAAGCATACTCCAAAAATTCTGAAAAATCATGCTAGGGCTTATTTTCAAGGTAGGTCTTATTTTTGGAAAAACAGGGTACATCTTGTCCTGCAAAATAAAAGCCCATTTGTCTATGTAGGTTAAAAATAAAAAAAAGTTATGGCTCTGGGAAGGCAGGGAGGGTAAAACGATTATGGCAAAAAAGGCAGCTTCTGGAAGGGGTTAATGCTCCTAGAACACAAAATGTAAAATCTATAACAGGGGTTCTCAATTGCAATGTTCCATTTATAATATATTTTATCTGGTAGAGGGGCCTTGAGTCACTGGAGTCCAGGAGCAACTGTTACTTCTGCACCATCTTTATCTACACCCCTACATCATTCTGACTTAGCTTCAGATGCAAGTGGCCTAAAATAAAGATATGTCACAGTCATCCAGTTTTACAAATATGTCAGTTGTCCTCTGTACCATTGTGTAGCCTCTAGACTTCCCACTCAGGAATGTGTCAAGTGCTTTACATTTGTCCGTCTGCTATAAAAGAGGAGCAACATATTATATCAGTTCTCAAATGCTAATAATTTAGAGAACAAGAACTGTAATTAAAACCATATTGAGTAAAAATGTAATTTCATTGCAGGCAAATGAGTGTGAAGGAATTTACATCAAATATTCTAGTTTGCCTCTTCTGATCACAGAATTGAGACAGAGAATAAAGCAGATTGTGGACAAGACAGCTCAGCAGGTGCTGAGACTCAAAAATGGGGATGTCAACTCTGTTCCAAAGAAACTTAGAAATATTTATTGTTCAGCAATCACACTTGCTGTTCAGGTTCTTTTGTACTGTACTCTTTTTTATAGGCAAAGAGGTGTGTGGTAAATGTGGATCTTTTCTAAAAAAAAAAAAAAAAAAAATCACATGTTGGAGGGTTGGTATTATTTGATATGTAATGTGATATATTTAATATCTGAGTTGTCACACCTTTTAATGTTTAAATTACAATAGTTTTAGCTGGAAAAAACTTTTGTACACTATTTTTGTTTTTGCTTTGGTCTGTGACATGCTTCAATTTTGGAACATAATATCTATTACCAATATGGTTGTTCTCTTTGTTAATAATATCATGTCACTTTTAGAGATGAGCGAGCAGTAAAATGTTCTAGTTCAATTAGAACCTCGAACTTTAGTGTGTTCGGTTCGAGGTTGTATTCGAACTCGAACCCCATTAAATTTTATGGGAGAAGATGTTCTGGTTAATGTTTATACTATACAGGTGAGGAGAAGCTGGAATTACCATCCATAACAGTAAAACTGGATAGTGGAACATACATTAGTGAAGAAAATTTGGGCTCTAAGAGTGAAAGAAAAAAATTGAGAGGCTAAAATACTTTGCGCCACATGTATGAAAGTGTCTAGGTGTAAAACTCACTTTGTTGCCAATAGCAGCCAATCAGAGCGCTCCTCTAAGTTCTCCAGAGCACTGTATGAAATGAGAGGGGCGCTCTGATTAGTTGCTATGGGCAACAAATTGAGTTTTAGACCTAGACAGTTTTCATACATGTGGCCCTTCATTCCTTTCAATGGCTAACTGAAAAGATGATGACAGCTTGCAAACAGGGGCGTAGCTATATGAGGTGCAGCAGTAGCAGCTGCTAAAGGCCCTGCATCCTGAGGGGGCCCAAAAGCCCCTTTGACACATAGGAAATTTGGAGATGGTGTTTTATACAATTACTGAACCCCCAAAACTGCAAAAACTGAACTTTTGGGCACTGAGTATGATCCAAATCCAAGCACTCTGTATCATATATATCCATATATATGAGAGTTAGGCGTTATGTTAGCCTGCAAATGTCGCCAAATAACAGCTTCTGGGCATGGGAAAGATGCAGCCAGCAATACCAAACCCCCTAACTATTGATGTCTATGGAGAGGAAAATGCTATCTAACTAAGAGTCTGTACAGTACAGAGAGTGAGCTGAAAATGGCGTTCACAAGGCAATACAGTGAAATATATATAACATGGTCATGTGATTTTAGCAGCCAATCAGAGACCTACACCTCAGCGATGATGATTTTGACACTTCTCTGTGCTCTGCACTGCTCTGATTGGATGGTCACCACAAGTGCAGAAAGGTGAATGCATGGCCGCCAAAAGTGCAGAAAGCTGCTGAAAACTAAACTGAAAATGGCGTGTCAAACTAGAACGTTACTCGAATGAACAGTAAAATGTTCAGTTCGGTTCGGGTTCTAAAAATTCGAGAAGTTCTACTAGAACTTAACTTTTCTAGAATGGTTTGATCAACATTAGTCACTTTACATAGCATTCTAATCATTAGGTTAGTGTATGAAAAACAACTAAAATGACCATGTTATTGAATGAGATAATCATTAACTACTTTAAATTGATATTTCTTATGACTTTTAATCGGCAAATCTAGGCACATTACTGCTGGAGCAGGTAGACCACTTTAAAAGTAGTTTACCTGAGCCAAAATTGTTGTTTAGTAGCTAGAAAGCGCTAAATCTATGACTCGCAGTAGAACAGGTTAATAGAGTCAGGCGCATTTTACGCTATTAATGTGTACACAAAAATGGTATCTAAGCGCCAAAACATATTTGTCACCCTTAGGGCGACATGTATGATTTTTGGTGCTTAAATACCAAGGGCCACATGTATGAAAACTGTCTAGGTCTAAAATTCACTTTGTTGCCTATAGTGACCAATCAGAGCATCCCTTTGATTTCATATAGTGCTAGGGAAATATGAGAGGGGTGCTCTGATTGGTTGCTATGGACAACAAAGGGAATTTTAGACCTAGACAGTTTTCGTACATGTTGCCCCAAATTTTAGGCGCGTCGCGCCAGATTTATGAACCCGCTCTACTGTGGGTCATAAATCACACGCATTCTAGCGCATAAACGTCAATTCTTGCTCAGATAAACCACTTTGAAAGTGGTTTACCTGTTCCAGCAGTAATGCGCCTAGACTTGGCGTACTGAAGCTATAAATGTGTAGCTTCATACGATTCTAGTGCAACCCGCCTCCTGCACAGCCCCCGAAATCAGGCACATTACAAAGTGCCACAGGCGCTCTGTAATGCAGCTGATACTGGTGTACAGGAGGCTTTAAACTATTCCGAACGGGGCTGTGCTAGATGTCGGGATGAAAAGATGCCAGACTTCTGGCGTAGCCCTGTTTATACATGTCGCCCTTAGTGTTTTTATTTATTAGATAAGACAAAATGTTGTTATAAAAATACAAAATCTGATTTCCCATACAATATATGGTGAATTAAATGGTACCACAAAAAATAGAACTAGTCCCACTAAAAAGCATGACTGCATATGATTATGTCAGCAGAAGAACAAAACAGCTATGGCTCTTACAATCCCTGCTTATTCTGGGTTTAGGAGTCCAGTGGGCAGTGTTATCTGTGATTGACAGTCTTCCTTGTATCAGTATCCATACAGAAATAACTGTCAATCAGTAATAAGACAGCCTACTGAACTCCTTAACTCAGAATAAGCAGGGATTTACATAGGGTGCCCGCAGATCAGATTGCATGTTCAATTTGACAGGTTCCCTTTAAACCAATGGGCTCTAGGAAGATAGGATAACTAGTATTAAGCAACTATCTTCCTATATAAAGCAATATCACAATGCATTATGGGAAAGGAGCTGAGAAGCTCTAGCGCCCTCTTTTGGATGTAACAAATCCTCAATTTGCTTTTGACACACTGGATCTTTGGAAAGGAAGAAGGGATATTTAACCAAGCTAGCATCACTCATCTCTATACAGCCGTTTCGGGGTTTTTCCCCTTGTCAGTACAGAGCAGAGCGATGCTAGCTTGGCTGAGTGGGAGGCAATGAGTAGCTCAGAAAGGTAAGATCTCTCCTTAGGGAGAGCACCTACATAGGTGTGTGGAGATTCGAAATTGTCTTTTTGCACTCCACGAAGCATCTGCATATCACAAGGCATTATGGGAAAGGAGCTGAGAAGCTCTAGCGCCCTCTTTTGGATGTAACAAATACTAAATTTGCTTTTGACTCACTGGATATTTGAAAAGCAAGAAGGGATATTTAGCCAAGCCAACATCACTCATCTGTATACAGCCATTTCGGATTTGTTACATCCAAAATAGGGCGCTAGAGCTTCTCAGCTCCTTTCCCATAATGCCTTGCGATATGCAGATGCTTCGTGGAGTGCAGAAAGGCAACTTCGAATCTCCACACACCTATATAGGTGCTCTCCCTAAGGAGATATCTTCCCTATATAAAGCAAATAAGACAAGTGTTGCTTCTTATGTTCTAAGTTACCATTAGCCGAATCAAATTTAAAAAGTCTTTGTGAAGTTAATACCGAACTGTAGTGCTATACTACTGTTCTGCACCACTGTCATGAAGAAAATGAAGTCAACCAAATAGGTAAGCACCCAGTAAACAACCCTTTTACGTTCATGGAGGGATAGACTCAGTATAGGCATATGGTTCAAAAAATGTCAGACTAGAGAACCATAGACAGACACAGATTTTGTGCTTATTTTAAAAACCAATTCACATCTTCACATGATGTCTCTTATGAAGAAATGGGTTTAAGCTAAGTCCTATATAATCCAGGAAAAATTTTGCCTTCTACGTTCAATGACAAGCGACGAGCAAGAGCAGAGAAGTAACAGACAGTTCTGCTCCTTATCTGTGAGAAGAGTTGCAGGAAATTTTATCATTAGAAATGTATTTATGAGGTTTCAGCACCGTCTGTAGAACATCCAGAAGTGAGAGATGGCAAAAAATAATCTTGGGCGTTATTTGTCACTTTCCAAACTTTAAAGAGAATCGGGAACAGAAGACATGAACTTTATATTTTAAGTGACATAGTAATAAGGAACAGATAAAATGAAAATTAAGATAGAACATTTTGAGCTGTACCATTTGGGTAATTGTAAGTTTCCAGCTGTTGTACATTTGAGCTTACAATTTAACTTTCTTGACAATAGTTTGGCCAGAAACTTTATGAAACATCTTGTCAGGAAGTTATCCATAAAAACTGTAGATCAAGGATGTGCACACCATTGGTGGAACCTATGCAACTGCAAATAAGCCCAGTGGGTTAGGAGGTCCTATTGTCTTCTAGGAATTCAAATTTTATAGCTTGCAGTCAATGGTGGATTGATAGAGAGACATAAGAGTGCTCTATAATGAGATTATGGAAAGATTATGGAAAACAAGATGTGCGTGTACATGATGGTCCTCAGCTTTACCATTTAGATATAAATTTATTAAGGTCACTTTGTAGTCCAGTGTTAGTCCTGTTGTATGGTTTCATGATAAGGAGTGGATTCTCTGTGTTGGCCACAATCTTTGGCGTAAGGCCACGCTGAAGAGCGGAGGCTACGGAGTCCTCTGGTACAAGGCATCTGAACTTCACTGCAGGGAACTCCCAGGTCCCTAGGTGTTGATGGCTGACATGTAGGCATGGTACAGAAAGGTCAAGCAGAGACAATTGTCAGATCACAGGCATAAGGTCAGAACATATGAAGTTCAATCGTAAAGAGGTCTTAACTAGCCTAAGAATGATGGTAGATGAGAATGCAAGCCAAACGCAGGGAAGATACACCAAGAAACAGGCGAGGAATGCTGGAGGAGATACCCTTTAAGAGGAGCAACATGATTAGCAATTAGTTCCTGGGAAAGATAGGTGGCATGTGTTTGTCTATTAAATCAGTCCAAGAGAGGAGGTAGTAATAGGAAAGCCAGCCAGGAGCCATGGGGCGCAGCTCATAACATATGGCTCACAAAGTAAAATCCATAAATGAAAAAAGTTTGCATAAAATGGTTTAAACAACTAGTTTTGCAATTCTCAAACCACTTCTCCCTGTGAAATTCTTTGTTTTAATGATCTTAGCTTGAGGACTTGACCCACTATTTGTGGCATCAAGCAACTACTGGTTTTGTACGCTATCCCTTAAATGTGCTGATTGGGACTGGGATGACTATTGCCTGGGCAAAGTCTATAATTGCAGGATATCTACAGTAGCCATCTAATTCCAAATCAGAAGTATAGCTAGAAGGTAGCTTGCAAACATGTGCACTGGGTTCTGTCCTTGCTACAGCTCTTTCCAAGCATTATTGCTCCCATTCCTCTGACATCAGGGACCATACCATCATCAGCCATAACAAAAGGATGGAAACAGATCAAATTGGCAAGGATTCTAAGGTGAGCTTTACTGTATCAAATGTTCAAAAAACAACCTAAAGAAGCCTATCTCAATATAAATAAAATAAAATTTTATTGAAAACTTATTAAAAAAAATAATAAAAAATATATAGTAGTTGTAAAATACACGGGAAAAAGAACAACAAAAACATGGACCCACAATATCGGATGGAACTTTTTCCATGACTTTTAAATTTCCATTAAGTATAAAACAAATAGAACTAACCTAAGCATAAAAGAAGTTGTAAATGGGACCCTAGACTTTCGTTTGCCATCCCGACACGCATTTTGCTATGTGTTTTGTCTGGGGGTTCACTACATGCCATACATTTTTTCTGTAACAGTTTTTATTGAATCCGCCATTCAATAGATAGAAATCCAAAATCAACAACATCCGTATTACAAAGCATTACAGTGTAGGTAATTAAACTCAAACATAAACAGATTATCCAAGCTATACATTTTTTCTTTGTAATAGCACTCATAAGATTGGTGTATCAAATTTTTCTCAGCTTTCCACCTCTGCTCTTGACTCCCCAACCCAACATCATTTTATCCAAACTAAAAATTTTGGGGGCCCCTGGACCAGTACCACGGGGCTCAAATTTTCAGAGTGACAATAAAATTTCATTTTTTTCTAAATTCCAATATCCCACTTTTTTAAAGCATTTAATGTGACTGATACACAGCAAGGAACATCTGAACAGGGACAAATACTTTTTACAGCACTGTTTCTACAGGGTTATCTTTATTACCCCAGCAGATTCTGATTACTCTGCTTGTACAGGCATCAGCGTGTGAGCTTCCAAACAGGTACATTTTCTGCTCCGCTAATAAGTATTCACGCCATAAGGTAAACAAAACTGTATGTCACGTTTGAAGCACAATTACTTGTTTCTCTCTCGTGTTTCTCAATTATTGCCTTTAAATATTTTATGCTTTGAACATAAAATAAATACAATATAATTAAAAAGTAGATAAAGGAAACCACTGCCAGTAATGTTCCTAATAATTCTTAACATGCAGTGAAAGAACCTAAATATTTTTAAGGCAGCCATGCATAGCTGCTAAACACATCATATAGTTGTGGAAGTTTACGTCTTATTTCTGACACATCATCTGGCTTTTTAATTTCTGTTATATTTATAAGATAATAAAAAAATCTATTTTTGTTAGTGCTGAGTCTGTTGTGCTGTGCTTTGGTGATATT
Organism: Phyllomedusa bahiana; assembly: GCA_025379985.1. Classification (NCBI taxonomy): domain Eukaryota; kingdom Metazoa; phylum Chordata; class Amphibia; order Anura; family Hylidae; genus Phyllomedusa; species Phyllomedusa bahiana. The sequence continues at coordinate 154,694 of JAODAL010002796.1, read as the reverse complement.
CTCAATTTTAAAAAAACTGCATTTTTGGACGGAGTGAATACTTCCCTTTTTTGGGGATATGCTGCACTCATTTGAGATTGTGATGTATTTTAATAGGCCAACAAGAGACTTCTTGAAGTAACTATTTGGAAGTAGTAGGGTATCACCAGGCTCTTCTTCATGCTTAATGTAGCAGCACAGATGGATAGCAGCTAAGGGGGGCGAATTGTTCTAACGAAGTGGGAAACGTTTTTGAATTTCAGGAAAAATTCGGTTCGGACCCAAATCGAACTTTGGGGTACTTCGGGTGAACGAAGTTGTTTTTAAATTGATAAAATGGCTGCGACCCACATGGCGTACATGGGGCAAAGCACTCGGGGAGGAAAAAAGGGCATAGCCGGAAATAAAAATGTGCAGAGATGAACCAAATTCAGGGGACCGGGGGGGGATTCTGGACGTCCCCGCACTATTTTAAAAAGGGCCCGCCCGTGGGGCTCACACTCCCTCACTGTACTGACGGGGAAAGGTGCTGTGCGGGTGATAGCGCTTTCAAAAGAACTGATTTTTATAAAGCTTTTCTGGGGGGTTTGTCTAGTTTGGGCTAAAGAGACGTTCTCTGAATGGGGGCTATTTTTTTTTTTTTTGGGGGTTTTGGGACCCTGAAATCCAGTGGCTCCACTGCAGCTGCATAAAACATTCAATACCCAAAGTGGGATCTAAGCCGGGTTCCTGTTTTTATTTTTTTAAAAAAACAGCTTTTTTTTACAATCCCAAAAAAACCACTTCATTTTTGGCTGGAATTCTTTGGCGAAAATTTACTTTCCAGGGGTTTTTTTTAACCCTTTGTTTTGCTGGTGTGGCTGACAAAAATAAACCGTTTTTTTTCAACCCCAAATATATATATATTTTTTTGGTTTAGCCTAATTCACAAAAAAAGGAAAAATTACAACGGGATCCCCTTGTTGTGTGGCTTAAAAACACGCAATTGTAACACGCTACTAGTTTGGCGGCTCAATTTTTTGGCGAAATTTTTACTTCCGGGGTTAATTAAGCGTTTTTTTTGCGGGTTTGTGCTAAAAAAAAATAAACCGTCTTTTTCAACGCCAAATTTATATATTTTTTTTTTGGTAGCCTAATTCACAAGAAAAGGGGAAAAATTTAAAAACTTTATCTCTTGTTGTGTGGCTTTGGGAAAAAAACGAAATTTGGTAACCGCTACGTTTGTGGGGGCTCAATTTTTTGGGCGAAATTTTAAACACCCCGGGGTTAAAATTTAAGCCGTTTTTTTGGTTTGGTTGTCTGACAAAAATAAACTGTCTTTTCAAGGGCCAAAAAATATAAAATTTTTTTTTTTTTGCCTAATTCAAAAAGAAAAGGAAAATTTACAACTTTTTCCCTTTTTTGTTGTGTGGCGTAGAAAACACGAAATTTGTAACACGTACTATTTTTGTGCGGCTAAAATTTTTTGGGCGCAATTTACACCCGGGGGTTTAAATTAAGCGTTGTTTTTTTTTTTTGGGCTGACAAAAATAAACGGTCTTTTTAAACCCCGCCAAATTTTATTATTTTTTTTTGGTAGCCAAATTCCCAAAAGGGAAAAAAGGAAAATTTTACAACTGTATCTCTTGTTGGTGGCGTGGGAAAACCCCAAAATTGTAAAACGCTACTAGTTTGTGGGCCAATTTTTTGGGGGGCAATTTACACCCAGGGGTTAATTAACCCTTTGTTTTCCCTGGTGTCTGACAAAAAAAAACCCGTTTTTTTTCCCAAGCCAAAATATTTATAAAATTTTTTTTGGAAGCCAAATTCAAAAGCGGGGCAAATTCCCAACTGTTTTCTTGTTGTGTGGCGTAAAAACACGCAATTGTAACACCCTACTAGTTTGGGGGGGTAAAATTCTTTGGCGCAATTTTTACATCCGGGGGTTTTTTAATTAAGGGTTTTTTTTGGCTGGTGTGCGACAAAAAAAAAACCGTTTTTTTTTCCAACGCAAAATATATATATTTTTTTTTGGTACCCCTTAATTAAAAAGAAAAGGAAAATTTTCAACTGTATTCTTGTTGGGGGCGTGGGAAAACACGCAATTGTAACACGCTATTTAGTTTGTGGGGCCCTCAATTTCTTTGGCCCCAATTTTAATCCGGGGTTTTAAATTTAAGCGTTTTTTTTGCTGGTGTCTGACAAAAATAAAACTGTTTTTTTTTAAACGCCAAATTTATAAATATTTTTTTGGGGGTACCCTAATTAACAAGCAAAGGCAAATTAAAACTGTATCTCTTGTTGTGTGGCGTAGAAAACACGAAATTGTAACACGCTCCCTAGTTTGTGGGGGCTAAATTTTTTTGGGCGCAATTTACATCCAGGGGTTTTTTAAGCGTTGTTTTGCGGGTGTGCTACAAAAAAAAAACCCTTTTTCAACGCCAAATAAAAAATATTTTTTTTGGTAGCCAAATTCAAAAACAAAGGCAAATTCCCAACTGTTCTCTTGTTGTGTGGCGAAAGGAAAACCCCAAATTTTTAACACGCTACTATTTTGTGCGGCTCAATTTTTTGGCGCAATTTACACCCAGGGGTTAATTAAGCTTTTGGTTTTGCTGGTGTGCTGACAAAAAAAAAACCGTCTTTTAAACCCCAAATATATATATTTTTTTTTTTGGTAGAAAAATTCAAAAGGGAAAAAGGAAAATTACAACTGTATTTTTTGTTGGGGTGGCGTAGAAAACAGCAATTTAACACCTACTTTTTTTGTGGGGCTCAATTCTTTTGGGCAATTTACTTCCAGGGGTTTTTTAAGCCGTTGTTTTGCGGGTGTGGGGACAAAAAAACCTTTTCTTTTTCAACGCCAAATATATATATTTTTTTTTTGGTAGCCAAATTCACAAAAAAAAGGAAAAATTACAACTGTTTCTCTTGTTGTGGGGGTTTAAAGGAAAACCCAATTTTTTAACACGTACATTTTTGTGCGGCTAAAATTCTTGGGGCAATTTCCTTCCGGGGGTTTTAAAATTTAAACCCCTTTGTTTTGCGGGTTTGTGCTGACAAAAATAAACTGTCTTTTTCAACGCCAAATTTATATATATTTTTTTGGTACCCTTTTTTCCAAAAGCAAAGGAAAATTAAACTGTATCTTTTGTTGTGGGGGTTGGGAAAAACACGCAATTGTAACCGCTACTAGTTTGTGCGGCCAATTTTTTGGCGAAATTTTCACCCGGGGGTTAAATTAAGGGTTGTTTTGCTGCTGTGCTGACAAAAAAAAAACCGTTTTTTAAACCCCCGAAATAAATAAAAATTTTTCTTGTAGCATAATTCAAAGCAAAGGGTTTAAAATTAAAGCCGTTTTTGTTTTTTACATTTTTTAAAACACACATTTGCTTGAAAAACGAAACATAAAAGAAAATTTTTTTCCGGGGCCATTTGTGGGAGCGCAATTTAAACCCCAAGGGTTACCCAAGCTTTTTTACGGGTTCTTTTGGAGTCAAAAACGGGGTTGAAAAATTTAAATCAAATACTGATAGCTTCATCAAACTGTCTGTACATTTTTAGAACAAACAGTTTTGTCAGCCCCGAGAGGTGGCGGGCTCTGAAAACTGCAGTGGCAGTGGAAACAAACTTTTCTGAAACGGGCCCGGGTTCGCAGACATAAAAGGGGGGCGTCGCAGGGGGGTAAACCCCGGTGGGCCACAACTGCCGCTGTATTACCCGCCCGTGTTTTAAAAAAAACCCCAAGGGGTTCTTGAGGGTTGACTAGGTCATCCTCTTCCCCCCAAATGACACCCTGAAAAACCCCACCCAAGAGTCGGGGGGAAACCCCTCAGACACAAAACTTATTGGCAGGGCCCCCGGGAGCGGGTCAGGGCCCTCACCTGCCCTAAAGCCCGCCTCTGTCCCAAATCCATTTCCCTCAGCCAGGGATTTTACTATGGGGGTCTGGGCTCAGCCCCAAATATATAGGGGGGGAAGAAAATTTGAGGAGGGCAGAAAACAGCTACGTGGCAGCGAAAAAAAGGGGGGCCAATATCCCCCCCCTTCTTGCAGTGGGGGCGGCAAAAGTTAATGTGGAGAGTGGTTGGGAGGCCCTTGGGGGTGAGAGGTCGGGCCTGGGGTTTTCCAAAAGACCGGTGATGAGGCGAGTGCGGTGAAACACAAATAGTTGATGATGAAACCACCCACTTGGGGACCCGGGTGAAGAAAGGGGGCTTCATCATCGTCAGGAGAAGAGGGCGTCAGTTTGGGCGCGTCGGGCAGGGCGCGGGCCGGGAAAGGGGGTTGTTTTGGCCGGGGAGTCAGAAAGGGTACCCGCAGTGTAAAGGGTGGGGGCCAAGCGGCCCGGGGTAAAAAAAACCCGCTTCGCGGGGTTCCAAAGACGTAGCGGCACAGGGGCTCACAAAGGGAAAGGCGGGCGGCAGAAAGTCACTCAGTGGGGGCGTTGGCGGTAAAATAAAGCTACTGGGCGGGGGGGGGCCCAGTTTTTTTGCAAGAAAACCGGAGGAGCCAAAATTGGGTATATGTAGAATCTGTGGGCAGAAAGTAAAAGCGGGGCCCAAAGGGAGTAACTTTTGGAAAAGGCCCTGCGAAAAACACAGGGCACCCGTCACCATCCGGTGGCCGGGAAAAACGGGGGTCAGATGTGGTGGCCCATCCTGCCGCTGAACAGAAACAGGGGGCCCAAAGTGGACGCATGCCCCATTTCGGGCCAGTCAAGGCCCCCACCCCTCTGCAAAAGGGCCCGTTTTTCTCTTTGACATCCTCCCCCCCGGGTCCAGTTTCCCTCCTGCTCCTCGAAATCTTGGCCCAGCAGTCGTTCAGAGAGGCGTTTGTAAAGGGGGAAAAAACAGTAATGTTCCAACCACCCTAAGGGGGCCAGTAAACCTTTGGCTCCTGTCCAAGTTGTTGGTACTGCAGTCCCCCCCTTTTCCAAATGGTGGACTCTGCACCATTCAGAGAACAATGGCTTTGCCGAGCCGAGGGTGGAGAGTTCCAAGCCGTAATTTTTTTCCAAAAGGCAAATACCAGCACTTTTTAAATATGTTTGAAAAGAAAGTTGGGGGCAGTCCTTGAGCCCTTTTCGGTTTGTTCCAAGGTACACGGAGCGGGACGTCCTGGGCTGTAACACGGGGCAGGGCCAGTACCAAAGTTTTTCGGCCCACTGGGTGAAAAGTGCTTCCTGCCCCGGACACCAACAAAATTGGACCCGGAGAACCCCCCCCCCCCCCTTTTCCTTCCCCGTTGTCAAACTGCTGCTCCTGCGCCAATGTCCGCCTCCTCCTCCTCCACCACCACCACCATCTCAGCCCCACAAAATACGCTCCATCCCCCCCCAAAGTGTAGGGGGGACAGCGGTGTCCCCGCAGTTTTACACCAGCTTGCCTCGGCGAACGAAGGCACAAGGGGAGGAAAAGCTCCGCGTCATGCCAAACAAAGGGAAATCGATGTGTGGCTTTCCCCCGGGGCCAAAATTTCAAATCGGAAACCTTGGGGACGGGGAAAAAGGGAGGGAAAATGGGTCCGCGGGTGCACCGAAAGGGGGGGGTCCATGCGCCCCGCATGGCGCAAGTGTTTTAATCGGTTTTTAAAAAAGGGGTTTTGAAGTCTTTCCCCCGATTTCAGAACTTTTTGAAAAAGGCCCGGAAACTGGGCTGCAAATTTACCATTCCCTTTTCAAAGCCAGGAAAAACCCTCCTCGGTTTCCAGCGGCAGAAAGGCCTCCCCCAAAAACGCTCTGATAGCGTTTTTTCCACCCCCCTGGAATTCCCCAGCCTGCACATGTTGGAACCGGGGGCTGTTTGAAACAAGAAAGGGCCTTTTCGATTTTTTTTATGGGTTCCCGGAAGGGCAGAAAATATCCCCTGTGTAACTTTGGGTGCACCAGTGGCAAACTCATGCGGGCACCCGCCGTTTGTTTAGGCCATTCAAGGGGGCCCCGTTATTTGTCAGTCGCCGGGCTTTCGGGATGAAAAACTCATTTTCCCTGCTTCTTTCCTGGAATGATCTGAAAAATTTTTGGACAGGGGGCTGGAGGGGTTTTGGGGGACTACATCTCGTGGCCCCATGAGTTCCCCGGGGGGGGAATGGGAAAAAGGGGGAGGAGGGGGAGGAGGGGAGGACATTGGGGCAGAACATTTTCTGGGGAAATGAGGGGGATTTTTACCCAGGTGACAAGAGGGGGAGGAGCAGGACATGGAGGAGGTGGATGGGGATGGGAAGGGCGGGCAAAGACTCCCAAGCACCGTGGCAGGGATAAGGGAAATTTGGGGGGCAGGGGCCCCCGGAGTCCCCCTTGTGCAGATTTTCCCCCAGCTTGGGTTATTTGGTGGCTAGTGACGCCCGGGAAAAGTCAGCATCCGGGAGGGGAGACTTTTGGCTTCCCCCCCCTTTTGGACCCCGCTACCGGGCCAAAAAAGGGGGGCCTTTTTTTCCCAGCTATTTAGAGGGGAAAACAAAATCAAATACTAAAGGGAAATTCCCCCGTAATCAGTTTTGGCCGTGCCATGTGGGCATCGTCCTCCTCTGACAGGGCTGGGCCCCCGGGGGTTCCTCACGTCACGTATACTGCCGCGGCGCCCGGGGGAAGGTTGGGGGGGGAGGAGCAGTTCCAGCTCCCTCAGCAGTAAAACCCAAGTTGGAAATCACTAATGAGCCCGCCCCCTTCAAACCCTTTCCCAGGAGGGGGGGCATTTACCAGCAGCAAACCCCAGCGCAGGACATGGAGCATTCCCCGAACCAACAGGTTGGGGGCCTACTTGGAAGCACTCCCGCCCCCCCAGTTAGAAGATCCCCTGGATCGGGCAGCCAAAAATGGAATTTGTGGCCGCCCTTGCCCAGTTTGCGGGGAGAAACGGCCTTGGGCCCGGCCAGTTTTTTTTGGGACAGAGCGGGTGTTAAATGCGGGGGGGGGCCTTTGTTACCCCCAAAGGTAACCCCCCTTGTCCACGGGGGAAAAGTTTAACGACTGACCTTTGTTTAAGTGAATCAGGCGTTTGGGTGGCCAAAGGGTTTCCACCACCCCAAAAGCCTTAGGCGTCAGTCTGGGTTCAAAAATACTGCCTCAGCCCCTATTCTTTTGCCCCCCAACCCCCCTGATTTCCACACATCCGCTGATAGTTTCTCCATTCCTACCCCCCGTCTTTCCAGGGACTGGTATTGCCACCCACCCCAAAAATCTGCATTGGGGCCACTCTATGTGCCAGCTGCTGTGCTTTTTGCTGTTGCCGGGGACATCCCAAAACTGTTTTCATTTTTGCCACTCTGCGGCCGGTAAATGTTTTGCCCGCCTCCATAAAAATTCCCTTTTGCCACTGCCGGGCCTCAACTGCTGCCGCCGTGACCTCCACCTGTTATTGTGCCCCTCTGTGGCCCCAATACTGTTTTGGGCCCCTTTCCCAAAAAGCCTTGTTTCCACTGGGCTGACCCCCATTTCGCTGCCGCCGTGAAACCCCCCATGTGTGATTTGCCATCTGTTTCCCTAATACTGTTTTTCCCCTCCATAATTTCATTGTGCCCCTGTCCCGACCCCCATACTGCGGGGCCCCCTTACCTCCACCCCTGTATCATTTGCCCCTCCCGTGGCCTAATACTGTTTTTTCCACCCCAGAAAAGCCCTTTTTGCCCCTGTCCCGACCTCTACTTGGGTGCCGCCCGTGACCTCCACAATGTGGGGATTGTGCCACTCTGTGCCCCCAATACTGTTTTTCCCCCTCCCTAATGTCATTGTCCACTGGCTGACCTCATAATTGGGTGCCCCCGTGACCTCCACACTGTATCATTGTGCCAAATCTGTGGGCCCTTTTTCTGTTTTGGGCCCCCTCCAGAAAGCCCTTGTGCCCCTGTTGACCCTTTATACTGCTGCCGCCGGTTTCCTTCCCCACCCCTGTGTGATTGTGCCCAAATTGTGCCCTAATATGTTTTTTCCCCCCTCCATAATGTCATTTGCCACCGTCTGACCTCATTTCTGCTTCCGCCGGGACCTCCAAAACTGTATCATTGTGCCACTTTTGTGGCCTTTAAAAACTGTTTTGCCACCTCCAAATGCCATTGGGGCCACCCGTCTGACCTCATAATGCTTTCCGCCAAAAGGGGGGGGGGGGGGGACCTCCAAAACTGTGTGATTGTGCCACTCTGTGCCCTAATATGTTTTTTTGCCTCCCCAAAATTTTATTTTTGCCAAAAACCTGAAACCTTTATGCTGCCTGCCATGCCCTCCAACTGTGTGATTGGCCACTTGTGGCCTAATACTTTTTTCCCCGCCTCCAAATGTCATTGTCCCACTGCCTGACCTCATGTGCTGTGGCTTCCGCGTCCCCTTTCCACACTCTATCCTAATTTTGCCACCTGAGCTCTCACTTGTTTTTTTCCAGTTTTCGCGGGCATATTTTATCAGCTACTTTCCCGCTTGAGTTTTTTGGTCTTTTTGCCCCTTAATGCCCAGGGAATTTTAATGAAGCGATTCAAAGCGGGGGCAGCATGTGGTGTCATACTAAAACAAAACATTGTATGAAGACCAAACCAAGCTCCCTCTGCATATTTAACAGGGCACAACTTTCTACAGCACCCTGCAGGCTCTGGGCAGCCTGGAAATAGCTTTTTTTTTACGGATTCGTGCCGAAGTAATTGGGGACCAAAAACGAATTTTTTTGGGAAAATTCGGCGAAGTGCCCCGAACCGAATTTTTTGGGGAAATTGGGCCCATCTCTAATACGCATTGTTACGGGGACAAAATTGTGCTTAATAATGATGTAGGCTGTATTGACAATGCTAAGTTTTGGGGGGCAATCCCTATTTTTTGAAAAAAAACCCTTTTTTTTTTGATTTAAATGGAAAAATTTTTTTTTTTTGTTTGTTTTTTTTTGAATGCGGCAATCCTTTAATCCCTTCATGCCCAGAAGGAAGAAACAGTAGATTGCACAAAGTCATTCTAGTCCACAAATTTAGACTTGTATCCAAGGTTTGAGCTAAGTTTTACTTGCTGCTTTCATGAGACTGACCTGGATTTAGCTCTTAAATGTTTAAAATCCTGTAAACAGTGTCATAACTATAAGGGGTTCAAAGGTTCCCTTGGCGCCTGAGGGAGCTCAAGGTCCTATCAAAAGCACTCCAGTACTTAAGTTGGTACATAACAGTTAATGGGCCCTTTTACAGATTTTGCATTGGGGCTTATAGGCTTCAGTTTATGCCTCTAATAATGTAGATGGTTTTCAAGCTGTCCCCATTCAGGGAAGTTAAAACACCAGAGCCTACTTTTTTTTTTTCTTTTTTTGGGGGTTTTCCACGCAAGGATGGTTTTTTTTGTTTAATCTTGCAAAGAAAGGGGGCTTTGCAAAATGTGTCTATTAAAAAGTATCTTACCTATTTAGATACCCCTCCGTATTGGCTGCTCAGTCCTCAGGGTTTCTATAGCTACAGACCTGTTTTATTTTCCCCCTATAGGCTGCCAGTGCTGGCGCTATAGAAAACGCCTTGTAGCCCCAGCAGTCATACTGCACCAGGGGGAAAGCCAGTTAAAACAGTAAACACACCCTTAATTTAAAAAAACTGAAACGAGAAAACAGGGCTGGGGAAAGAGAATCAATGTATGAGAAAACCCCCTTTAAGAAGTATGTATTGTGGTTAATTGCCACATGTCTTAGTGCTTTTAACAACTTCCCATATTTGCTGGTCGGACTTGGACTGGCCCACAGGGGAAAAGACAAAACCCCTGGTGGGCCCTAGGTATTGTAGACTCCTGGGTATTATCAGTCTGGAGCTGCTTTTCAAGGAGAAACGCAGAGGAAAAGAGGCAGAAAACAATGTCTGTGCATATCTGCTTTTTGTACATACGTAAGTGCCCCTAAGATCACCCCCTTTTGGTGGGTCCCAGGACCCCACCCAAACACGGGGTATGGTATAACATATGGTAATCTCAATTTCAAAGCATCGATTTATGCCGTATTTTTTTTCCAGGGAGTAGAAAATTTAACTTAACAGTGATCTCTTACTGCACCGTGTTATCTGTTCTTAGATAAAAACAGCTATTGAAAAAAAAGCATTGAAAAAGTTTTGATAACTCTCTGCCACAATATCATAGTGTGTTAATTGTCAAGTAAACTTTACCACGTCTGTATATCATATTTGAAAAAAGGCCCCCAAATAACCCTAAAACTATCTGATTGACCCAAACTAACAAATACATTTTTGCTTTGATGATTGTAATGAAAATTGCAGCTAGAATTAATGTTTTTATTATTTTTAATACCAAAAAAATAGGTTTGTTTTTTGAAAAAAAGGGCAGTAACGAGAATTTAAAAAAAAGCAAAGGGGAAGGCCTTACGTTTTTTACTTTTTTTCACAAATGACAATTTTTTTCCTCTTTTTACTTTTCTTGTTTTCTCATTTTGTACTTATCACTTTGAAAGACACTACCAAATTGAAGGTGATACAGATATGTACCAGCTATTTTACCTTACAGAAATAAGCTTCATTGTTCCTTTAACGTTTCCCTTTTTTCCATTTAGACTTTAGACGTCGCGGTGTGGGTTCTCTTTTTCAGCGACGCTTTTAAACCCGCAGACACCGGGTTTGTGGGGCCCATCGCGCAGCAGAGCTGGATCGGGGGTGTACTACACAGCCCCATAAACATTTTCATATTTCTCTCTGTGAACAATACTTTAGTACATTGCCAAAGTTAAAGAGAGAATTCATACGTTGTGCCGGCATCTTCCATACTCTCCCAGCATCTTCCATACTCTCCCATATAGAAGGGGATGTCTTTATTAAACAATATCCTTAAAGTCTCCATCTGAAATCTTCCATCTAATTGCTTTGCTCTATTTAAAATACCACAACCTATGACCTGAACGGCTGCACATTTTAGAATAATGGAAAACAGATTTAGAGTTTGCTTTCATTCTGTGTATGCTGATGGAAACCATGTATAAAGACAATGTGCATGGCATGGCCTGCTCTCTAACGTCAATGCATATTGACTACTGTTGTATTGATAGCCTGTTGTACAGCTGACTCTACTTCTCATAAAGTGTCTAAAGTACAAGCTCACATTTGTCACCAATACACTCCTCTGTCAGAGATATAGATGATATGTGACATGTGTCAGTAACTAAATGGCTGTTCAGCTGAAGGTGAATCACCAGGCATAGTAGGTCAGATACTTTGCCATCTCCTACATAAATATTAACAGTGATTTCCACACCATGGCAGCACAAGGCCTTTAAAAGAGTATTTCTGTGCTTCTTCATTCTATTCATTTATTTGCATTGAGTCCTTTGGGTATCCTGAGCTCCTTTCTTGAGTCATTTTTAGCTTATGCTACATACTTCAATGCTTCACTACCTCTTCCAGTTAATCCACAAAGCACAGGGTAATCTTTTTAGATAGAATCATGAGAGTGTGTGGAGCTTGATATGAACAAACTTTGTATATGGAATTTAACTGGCAATACAATCTAAATCCTCTGGTTGTTTTCACTGATAACATCAAGATGCTGTAATTAATTGTGTCCTTTAGGGAAATAACATTAAAGGAGTCACGTATAAACAGACGTTTATGGTTGGTTAATTTGCTGGCTTCACAAAATGTCTGTGGCTCACCAGTTACTCAAAAGGGAGTGATGTCAGCTAATGGGTAAAGATGAAAAACATCCCATTCATAATTAAACAATGTGATTCTGTTTGACACCTTCTTTATTAACCCCTTAATTCCCAGGCCTGAAAAGTAGTGAATGACCAGAACGTTTTTTTAGTTTCGTTTAGTTGCCTCCTTGCATTTCAACAGTTGTAACTTTTTAATTTTTCAATGATGCAGGTGGATGAGGCCTCGTTTTATTCAAGACAAGTTGTACTTTATGGGGGAATAGTTTAAGTTCACTTATAAATAATTGCAGAATTCTTTTTAATTTTTACATTTGTTTTTACACCGTTCATGTTTTACACTTAATAATTGTTGATTTAATTCACAGTTATTCATTTCTCTCTACATAATTTAACCTTAATTATACAGGTTATTACGGTCGTGTGGATACCTAATATGTGTAGGTTATTTTTGTGTGTGTAATTTATGCACAATTATTTTTTATTAAATATTTATTTTTATTTTATTATTATTTATTTTTTTCTTTTATTTTACACTTTTTATGTTTTTTTACTTTTTTTTTTAAATCCCATGAAGGGAGAACTGTTTTATATTTTTTTTTACACTTAGTAATGTATGAGCATATCCATATATGCTAATACATTATAATCTGTGTCAATCTGACACAGGCAGTGATTAGGACAGCACACAGTGTGTCCTGGTCACTGGCTTAGTACACAGACAGCTCTGGGGCCACTCTAGGTCCCCAGGGCTGACTGTGTAGTCGTTCCCTGGGCTCTGTCGGGTCATCGGGTGTTCTGGTCACTCGACAGAGCAGGGGAACCCTTTCATTGCGCTGCGGTAACGCACCACCGCAATCAAATGGTTAAAGCACCGGGTTGCGGAGGTTTCCTCCACTCCCCGGTGTTCGGAGAGGATGCTCTGGGATCAGGACTGTGTAGTACAGCCCCGATCTCAGCGCTGCTGCGGCCCCAGCGCCGCACACCCCGAAGTCTACAGCGACGCCAAAAGACGTCGCTGTAGACGAACGACCCGCACCAACCGACGTCAAAAGTCGGTGGGCGGTCATTAAGGGGTTAAAGTCTGTCATAACTTGCTGGAGACAGGTAGTGAATCCATCAGGTCACATGCAGGCATTTGTGTAGATCCACGATATGGAGTAGAGTCTAAGTGGCCCCATGCTTTTCACCCTTTACACCTTGTACAAATATCAGGTCTTTGCCGCAGCAGATTCCCAGACCTCTGCACCCATGGCAACAGCTGACATCTTGGGCATAGTACCAGGGCAGCAGACAAGAGATGTAGTTAGCCAGGCTAAAAGTTGAGTGATTTAGTTAAGAATCTGATTTATTAATGTTATCTATGATATTTACTGTAACATATATACTACTTATTCGGCTTCCCAGTTATTACCTTGGTGCTCATTTAATAAAATGTAATTCACAAACTCCACAAAAAAGTGAATTCTTAGAACTTTAGAATTCTATGGAAATAACTAGGGGAGGAGGGGGCTGTGGGGATGTAATTTGGGTGCCAAAAGTTACCAGTAATCCATTCTATATAATCCAAGAAAATGGCCCAGATAAGGAAAAGCCTGTCTACATCCAGATCTTCTGGCTGTGAGCCCCATCCCTTGTCATAAAGGATGCATTATTTTCTACTACTTTAAAGGGAACCTGTCAGGTGGTTTATGCTGCCCTAACTGAGAGCAGGATGTGATAGAGGGAGAGAAGCTGAGCTCTGTGATTTATAAGAGCAGGATGTGATAGAGGGAGAGAAGCTGAGCTCTGTGATATATAGGTTTATATGATAGAGGAGAGAAGCTGAGCTCTGGGATACATAGAGTTATATGATAGAGGAGAGAAGCTGAGCTCTGTGATATATAGGTTATATGATAGAGGGAGAGAAGCTGAGCTCTGTGATATATAGAGTTATATGATAGAGGGAGAGAAGCTGAGCTCTGTGATATATAGGGTTATATGATAGAGGGAGAGAAGCTGAGCTCTGTGATATATAGGGTTTTACGATATAGGAGAGGAGCTGAGCTCTGTGATATATAGGGTTATATGATAGAGGGAGAGCTGAGCTCTGTGATATATAGGGTTATATGATAGCGGAGAGAGCTAAGCTCTGTGATTATATAGGGTTATTTGATAGAGGGAAAGAGCTAAGCTCTGTGATATATAGGGTTATATGATAGAGAAGAGAAGCTGAGCTCTGTGATATATGAGGTTATTTGATAGAGGGAAAAGAGCTGAGCTCTGTGATATATAGGGTTATATGATAGAGAAGAGAAGCTGAGCTCTATGATATATAGGGTTATATGATATAGGAGAGAAGCTGAGCTCTATGATATATAGGGTTATGTGATAGAGGAGAGAAGCTGAGCTCTGTGATATATAAGGTTATATGATAGAGAGAGAGAAGCTGAACTCTGTGATATATAGGGTTATATGATAGAGGAGAGAAGCTGAGCTCTGTGATATATAGGGTTATATGATAGAGGAGAGAAGCCGAGCTCTGTGATATATAGGGTTATATAATAGAGAGAGAGAGAGGAGCTGAACTCTGTGATATATAGGGTTATATGAGATAGGAGAGAAGCTAAGCTCTGTAATATATAGGGTTATATTATAGAGGAGAGAAGCTGAGCGCTGGGATATATAGGGTTATATCATTTGAAGCAGGATTCTGAGTAAAAAGTAGAGAAAATCTGTGAAAGGGAAACTGAAAGTACCACTGACTCCACCCACATACATTTAGCTCTGTATACTGATACAGGGAAAGCTGTCAATCACTCTATATGGGCGGGATAAGGAGGACTCCTTTTGTCTCTTAAAGAGCTCTGTCAATATTTTCTCTGCTGTGTACTCAGAAATCTGCTCCAAATCATATAAACCTATAGATCACAGAGCTCTCCTTCTCTCCCTCTATCATGTCCTACTCTCAGAAAGGGTAGCATAAAGCACTTGATAGGTTGCCTTTAAGAGAGTTAGGAGAGGTATAAAAAATTTGTAATATTTTTTAAGCAACCCTCCATGCTAAGCTGAACATGGTTTACAGCATGGGGTCTTAGATTTAACGGTTTTACAATTTCTCACTCAACAGTTTAGCTAGAACCAGTAAAAGATTGTAAGAAGTAAAATCAGGGAATGGAAAGAGTGCTGTGTATGCAGTCGTTGTATAATGGTCGAGAACAATGCTCACCTACAATCTTTTTCCTTGCATTTTGTTAAGTACAATCTAACCGAACTGTTCTGTCTTCCCATAATAATGTACATTCCCTCAAAAAAGGCCATGATGTGGCACAACTAATGCTTCTCAATTTTTCTGGCTCTTTCTTTACAAGTCACTAGAACAATAATCTGTGTTCTACATCTCCTGGAGGTCTTTACAATGGTAATAAACCAGCACTGAACAAGGGAGTAACACTAAGGTAGAACAGGTCCAATAAAAAAGCTAAGTAAAATCATAAATCACTAACTAACCAGTGGAACTTAAACAAAACATAAAATGGGATTAAAAAATAACATGCTGCCAAGTAATTTGTCTGGCAAATCAGAGATAGTAAAAAGCCCAGCCGGGAGCACCATGTGGGTCACACCATATTGAAAGTCATAGGCAAAGTGTAGGGGCATGATAGGAAAGAAGAATAGTATCAAAGAACACAAATTCATATTATACGAGAGATATGAGTATGTAGATTTTCATAGTTTTCACTTTCAAAAAGTTTCAATATATATAAACTGGTTTCAAAATAATGATTGTATACATTTAAATATCTGCTTATGTCTTTTCTACACACAAGGCCAACATTTTTGGTACCATTTTGTTAAAGAAAGAAAAACCCACAATGGTCATTGGAGTAACTTAAAACTGTCAAAAATAGTAATATCAATTTATTGAAAGTAGGCTACTGAAAATCAGAAGTTTGAATTTTGGTTCAACTAAAAAATGTAAAAAAAAATAATGAAAGTGGCTTGAAAATAATGATGGTACACCTAGATTTAAAATAATTATAAAGTAATTATGTGATGTAATTATCATCACAGGTGTCTTCAAACTTGCAATCAGTTAGCCTACCTTTAAAGGGTGAAAATTAGTCACTGTGGTGTTTGGCTTCATGGTGTGTACCACACTGAGCATTGACCAAAGGAAGCTAAGGAGAGAGTTGTCTCAGGAATTTAGAAAGAAAATAGACAAAGATGTTAAATGATCTCCAAACAGCTTGATGTTCCTACTAGTATAGTTGCCCTATTATTCAGAAGTTTAAAGGGAACCTGTCACATAGTTTTTGCCCCCGTTGCTGAGGACAGAACAAGGGAGTACCAGACCTGATGTTTCCAGCGCTGTGTCCCTTATTCTGTAAAATGCTGTAGTTTTCGTGTATTTAATCCTCAAATCTGCAGTTTTCAGACAGAAAAGTCATTCGAAGAGTCATTCAGAGTGTCAGTTTTTTTCAAACCCGGCCAATAGGAGGCTAGCCCCGCCCACCCCAACTGACAAACCTATTACTTTGAATAGGTAGAAACATGTGAATAACTGTTAGTGGGCGGGGTTAGACTTTGGTGGGCGGGGTAACACCTGCTCATGAATAAGATTTGAGGGGTAAATGCTCTAAAACGGCTGAATCTTACAGAATAAGGAACACAGTGCTGGAAACAGCAGGTCTGACACTAGCTTGTGCTGTCCTCAGCAAGGGGAGCATAACCTATGTGACAGGTTCCCTTTAAGGTCTGTAGGACTGTAGCCAACCTCATTGAATGTGGCCACAAGAAGAAAACTGATGATGAATTGAAAAAACAGATAATTCAAATGTTAACCAAAGAGCCTAGAAAAGCTTTTAGAGATTAGAGGTAAACTCCAACGTCAAGGTACAGTACATCAGATCACACCATCCATTCCTGACTTTGCAAAAATGAACCTAATGAAAGACGACCAAGGAGGAAACCACTGCTGAAAGCAAATCTTATAGAAATTGATACTGAGATTTGCCAAAGTACATTGTGACAAGCTGCAAAGCTTCTGTAAGAATGTCCTTTGGACAGAAAAGACAAAATCTCCAGTTTTGGCAAGTCACATCAGCTCTATGTTAATAGATGCAAAAGTGAAGCATATAAAGAAAAGAACATTGTATATACTGTGAAAAATGGAGTAGGCTTTGTTATGTTTTGGGGCTGTTTTGCTGCATCTGGCACAGGATGTCTTGAATCTGTTCGGGGTACAATGAAATCTCAAGATTATCAATGCATTCTGGAGCAAATGTGCTGCCCAGCGTCAGAAAACTTAGTCTTGGTCGCAGGTCATGGGTCCTTCAACAGGATATTGACCCAAAACACACAGCTAAGCACATCCAAGAATGGCTAAGAGCAAAACATTGGACTAAGCAGCTTGTTGACAGGGAGTGGGTCAAAAAAGCTGCAGATAGGTGCAAAAGTCTCAGTGAGAGGTAAAGAAAATGTTGGTTTGCAGTGATTATCTAAAAGGTTGTGCAACAAAATATTATTTGGGGGTGCCATCGTTTTTGTCCTGGCAACTTTCATGATTTTTTTTTTTTTTTTAATTTTGGTTGAACCACAATTCAAAAGCAATGTCTGTTTTAATTAGTAGATTGAAATGTATTATTACTTTTGTCAGTTTTGAGTTATTTCAGTGACCATTGTGGATTTAGCTCTCTTTAACAGAACGCTACAAACAATTTTAAACATGTGTGTAATTATTTGGTTGTAACAATTAAAACAAAAGGAGGTGTCAGATCGTACTTTGATAAACTTATCAGACTTTGCAGTATTCCTTCCTAAAAGGCCAAACCTGCTGATTCTTGTGGGACCAGTCAACTAGACTTGGCTCTTTCCTGGATCTCCTCGTACCTCACTGATCGGACTTTCAGCGTCTCTCATTCTTGCTCCACCTCCTCCCCCCGGCCACTCTCTGTCGGTGTCCCCAAGGTCAGTCCTGGGTCCATACTCTTCTCCATCTACACCCTTGTCTCGGTCAGCTCATAGCTTCACTGGCTTTCATTACCACCTGTATGCTGATGATACCCAGCTCTACATCTCTGGCCCAGATGTCACTTCTCTACTCTCCGGATCCCTGACTGTCTGTCCTCCATTTCTCCTTCTCTCATCGTCTCCTAAAACTAAATGTGGAGAAAACAGAACTCATCATCTTTCCACCATCCAACTCTACCCCTGCCCCTGATCTCTCTATTACAGTCAACAGCTCTACACTTTCATCGGTCCCACAAGTCCGCTGTCTTGGGATAATCCTAGACTCTGCTTTATCTTTCAAACCACACATCCAAACCCTCACCTCTGCCTGCCGCCTCCACCTGAAAAACATCTCTCGCATCCGCTCATTCCTCGGCTATGACACTACAAAAATGCTGGTCCATGCCCTTGTCATCTCCTGCCTAGACTACTGCAACATCCTTCTCATGGCCTCCCAGCTAGCACCCTCGCTCCCCCTCAATCCATCCTTAACTCTGCTGCCCCGTCTTATCCACCTCTCTCCTCGCTACTCCTCTGCCTCTCCCCTCTGCCAATCCCTTCACTGGCTTCCCATTGCCCAGCGAATTCATTTCAAGCTACTAACCCTGACCTACAAGGCTCTCCATGACCTCTCCCCTCCATACAACTCTGCCCTAATTTCCAAATATCTCCCCCCACGCACTCTCTGCTCCTCACAGGACCTTCTCCTCTGCTCTCCCCTTATCAGCTCCTCACACAACCCGTCTCCAAGACTTCTCCCGTGCTTCACTCACACTCTGGAACTCACTGCCCCAACACATCAGACTCTCCTCCACTTTCACCAGCTTCAAAAGCAACCTGAAAAACCCATTTCTTCAGGCTTGCCTATAACCTTCACTATACTTGTCACTACTTCCTCCACAGAAATGTCTGCCCCTCACCTCCTGTCTCTTTCCCCCTCCTTGTAGATTGTAAGCCCTCGCGGGTAGGGTCCTCTCTCCCTCTGTCATGCCAATTGTCATTAATCCCTTATCACTGTACTCGTTTGACTTATGTAATGTATGTAACCCCCTCGAATGTACAGCGCCCTGGAATCAATGGCGCTTAAAAAAAAAAATTATCATAATAATAATAATAACTATGTCATGAACCTACAGACATTCCCCTGACAGATAATGTTGGGAAAAAGGAAGATAAAATAAGTTGAATTTCAAACTATGATCTCTTAGTTCTCGACAGAGATAAACCACCAATAGATGTCTGTTGATAGATCACTCTCCACTTCACATTGACAACACATGCCAAGCACTCATGTGTATAGAGGTCTCAGCAGGAATGGCTGTTAGCCAAGCTAGTGTTCAGCAGACATCTGTTTAAGGCATTTAGGCACCTAAAAGGGGTTTTGCCATGATCTACTGTTGACATGGGATCCTCCAAAATGGCTATTTAATCACTTTTCTAAATATATGTCATTAAAAAAAGGGAAACCTCTGAGAGCTACAGCCTGACTAAGATGCCCTTAGTTTCCTGACAGTTTACATTAGACACGACCAGGAGCTGACAGGAGCTGATCTGGCCACACTTGCATTGTTTGTACTTCTTATCTGATGGCAGGGAATATGAACGAGCTTTGAAGGGACTGGGGAGAAAGGATCCTGTGTCTTTTGTATAGAGAATCCACTGGTTGTAATGTAATTATCTGAGTAAACATGCAGACGCTCCCTGGATCTCTGCTCAGTCCTCCTCTTCCCCCTGCAGCAGTTCCTGAACAAATTAAACTTTTCGTTCATTTGTTCACGGAGCTTAGGCCTCGTTCACATGGAGGTTCTGGCCGCGGGTCGGGCCGCGGCTTTCACCGCGGCTCCCGCGGCCAAAGCCTCGTCCGACCCTTGCTGCAAACTCGCATCTCCCGATGCGGGTTTGCGGCGCAGGCGCTGGGCGTGGTCTCGGCGCGGTTGGGGCGTGGCTTTGGCAGTGGCTTGTCGAGAGGGTTTGCTCCCATGCAAATTAATAGACAGGGGGCAAACCGCGCCACGAGCCGCGGCCCAGCCCCGCACCATATGTAACCATCTAGAGATGGTCTGATCTTTTAACCACCCAATTAGCACTGATAATGTTCAATGTGGCATCTTTGTTGTCAGGTTGGTGCTGAGCATGAGTAGACCTCATATAGGTTTGCAAATCTTTGAGTTGCTGATTTCATCATTTATCCTTAGTGTAACTCTACTAAGCTTGAGAAAGAAGTCATTGTGTTTCCTTCGAAAGATCACATAAGCTGTGTACTCTGCTTGGTCTCCAGCTATCCGATTTTGAAAATATAAATATATGCAGAATGAATGGACATTGAGCCACAACAAATATGAGTATACCACTTATGATTTGCTATTTTTTGAAAATGTTTTTATCCTAAGAAATGTTATCATGGAACAAACAATGCTAAATTATTGAAGAAAAAGGTTTTGGTCTATTACCTATACGGTTATTCAGTGTTATGTCTTACAGCTTAAATGTATATATATATTCATACAAAGTAAGTATTAGAGCGTTTTACACTGAATCTAAAATTTGATGGATCCAGTGTGTACTTCATCTGTTCTGCAGCTTAGTGGCCAGGTTAAAGATCACAACCAGCTAAACTGGGCTAGTCTACTACAAGGTTATGTAGCATGTAATTCAAACTTTTGAAATAACAGAATAATGTCAACTTTCTACAACTAGTTAGCCTTATGAAAACCCTGTTTATAAGACCATCCTGTAAGGAATTAGATTTATGTGCAAAAATATTCCTTCAGAACAGGAAAAAATATCATCTAAGATTGCTGATGCATGTGTTCCCATAGCAAACTCAGCTTATTTATACCATATTCCAGTGTGATTTAGAATATCCATATCTGTATTTTGTCCAGAGGTTAATGCAGATGCCCTAGGTCACAGCAAGTACATATCTTAAGGTGTATTAACATAAAAAATCATATTAGGGTACGTTTTATTACCTGCTTAATATATTCTTCATGGCTACTTACCACGTTTTTAAATTCTGAATAATGCAATGTTTCCTTTCAGCAGCCCAGTAGATATGTGGATTTAAATGTAAACATTGTTTCCATATACAGAAAGCAATGTATTCCTCTCCAGAATCAGAATTTCATCCTGTTTGGAGATGCACTGCAGCTCAGCAAGTGCAGAGCAAAGAAACTGTGTAGATCCATTAGGATGGCAACTTCGCAGCTCAGCAGTAAATTGGTAACCACTGTACTGGGAACACAGCGATAAGTGTCAGACAGCTGTCACACTTGCTTCACCAAATCTAGGAGATGCTGCAATACATTCTGACATAGAAGTACTTTATCACCAACTTGCGTGGCAATTTATTTGCAAACAAATGGATGGTGAATTGACCCTATGGTTAAGGAAGGAGCACGGGGGAGGCGGTGGGAAAAACACCAGACACTTTTTAAGTGATAGTTCTTAGCCCCTTCATGGGGAACCCAATGTAATCTTTATTTTCAGATTCCCACTATTATCATTGTATAATATTCTGTCTGTTTCAGGATCAAAATCAAGTTCTATAGTGGAAGCATGGGACTAGCTGACAGGCCAGTTCTAAATAGCTTTAAGGCAGTGTAGAATGCGCCAGAATGTATGACCCTGTTCTTCTGCAGGTCATACATACGGGCATAGTGCCAATACAACAAGTCGGTCAGGCACCACCTTTACCCTGGCCTGGCTGTTCTAACTGTTCTGCGCCTAGGTATGGCGTCAAAGATTCCTGAATGTGTCTAATCCTACAACTGTGGTGCAACGCCCCAGGAACAACCCTAATCTTTGGCGCATTAAAAAGTGTCTTTGGCGCATTACAAAGGCTCTTAACACCAAAGTTTGGAGTGCGCCTGTTCATACATTCTTTTTGGCTCAAAGTACACCAGAAAACTGGTGCATCCCCGTTCATACATGTCACCCTAAGGGCTAGTTCACACGCCTTATTGCCAACATAATTGCGGGGACAGATTTTGCCCCGCAATTACGCCGGCTGCCGTACACGCCGTAATTGATTGATATGTCACTTTCTTCCCACTCGGCGTATTCGCCAAGCGGGGAGAGGAGACGGAATACATAGTTCTCTATGAGAACTGTGGATTACCGTAATGACAGAGACGGATTTCAGCCGTACTGCAGCTCAAATATGGCACGCAGTACGGCTGAAATCAGTGCCCAAATCAGCCGTGTGAACGAGGCCTAAGTCCATATCTTAAAGGGAACCTTTCAGGCGGTTTATGCCGCCCTATCTGAGAGCAGGATGTGATAGAGGGAGAAGAGCTGAGCTCTGTGATTTATAGGATTTTAGGATTTGGAGCGGGACATGTGAGGAAAATGCAGAGGAAGGGTATGTTTACACTGCATATTTAAAATGCATATTATGGTACATATTATATATTACATCGAAATATTTACCAAAAAACGTATTTAACAATGTTCCAGTCAGATCTCATTGATTAATCCAGTCAGATCTCATTAATTTCCATTGTTAACACGGCACATATTTTACATATATAATTATATTGTGTTTTTTTTAAATGCATACAAAAAAGTGACGTGTCAATTCTTCATCCATTTTACAGATGTAAAATCAACACAGGAACCAATGGGGTGCTTTTTTTGGAGGCTAAAAAACGTATCCAAATACATAACGCACTTTCTGGCACGTATTTAGATGCGTTTACGTGCCTAAAATACGCATTGGGTCCAAACTGGTTGAACTTCAATACCATAGTATTTAAAACATAGTGAAATACACATCCGAAAAATGTTTCCAAATACACATCAAATAAGTAGCAGATACGTAGCATTACAGATGCGTTTTTGGATGCGTTTTTTGGATAAAGATTTTGGATGGATTTCACTACGTCAATTTACATATTGAAAAAACTTAGCAGATATACCGTATGAACATACCCAAAATCCTGACCAGACTCCTTAAGGTATATACTTTTTTGGATACGTTTTCAATCCAAAAAACGTATTTAAAAGCGATGCATAAAACGCATCCAACACGCACCAAAAGTGTGCTGCATGTTTCGGTGCATTTTTGCTGCAACAGACACGCACCCCATAGTTTTAGGGCGTCTGCTGTGTCAAATGGATCAAGATTTGACATAACAATTCTTTGAACGGATCAGCATGTAAAACATGCACTGGCGATGCACTCGTCTGAACGGCGATGCGTGTTTTACATTGAAAGCAATGTAAATCATACTGTACATTGTTAGATGCGTGTTTGGGTCCGAAACACAGATCCAAACACGCATCTAAAATAGCCATGTAAACATCCCCTTAGGAAACAGCTTCATCTGTTTGTGTACACAGAGCTAACTGTCAATCACTGTATGTGGGCGGGGTTAGCGATAGTTTCACTTTCGGTTTGATTTTTTGTCCGCTTTTAGCTCAGAAATCCTGCACCAAATCATATAACCCTATTTATCACAGAGCTCAGCTTCTCTCCCTCTATCATATAACCCTATATATCACAGAGCTCAGCCTCTCTCCCCTCTAATCATATAAATACCCCTATAATTTAAAAGAACTCAGCCTCTTCTCCTATATCATATAACTCTTTATATGACAGAGCTCGGCTTCTCTCCTCCCATCATATAACCTTGTATATCAAAGAGTCAAGCTTCTCTACCTCTACCATATAACCCTATATATCACAGAGCTCAGCTTCTCTCCTCTAACATATAACCTATAAAATCACAAAGCTCAGCTCCTCTCCTTATCATATAACCCTATATATCACAGAGCTCAGCTTTTCTCCTCTATCATATTAACCTTTTTTTCAAATATCTCAGGTTCTTTCCCTCTATCATATAACCCTATATATCACAGAGCTCTGCTTCTCTCCTCTATCATATAACCCTATATATCACAGAGCTCAGCTTCTCTCCTCTATCAAATAACCCTATATATTACAGAGCCCAGCTTTTCTCCTCTATAACATAACCTTATATATCAAAGAGCTCAGCTTCTCTCCTCTATCATGTAACCCTATATATCACAGAGCTCAGCTTCTCTCCTCTATCATATATCACAGAGCTCAGCTTCTCTTCTCTATCATATAACAATATGTATCACAGAGCTCTGCTTATCTGAAGCTGAAGTGTAGTTTTTATTGGTAACATTTTGGGATAGATGCGACTTTTGTGATAACTTTTATTCCAATTTTAGAGTGATTGGAGTGAGAATGGATGACCGTGGATCTCGCCAGCGTGCCCCCTCCTGAACATCTCAGCTGCTAAACTCCTGAACATCTCAGCTATAGTGGGCCTTCATAATGACCAACTCATGACCACTATGCAGAATTTTGCAGTCCACCTACCTCCAAACACACCAGCTCTACCACCTGTGGCAAGTCGCCCTTCTGCTTCCCCTCTGACCTCGGCAGGTCCTATCCTACATTTATCTCTACCATTATGTTACGACGGGAACCCAAAGTCCTGCAAGGGGTTCTCAAGTCAGTGCTCTCTTCATATGGAGATCATGGGGAACCAGTTCCCCTCTTAGTGAGACAAGGTGGAGTTTATTTCAAGTCTGAGCCACACCCCTCTGGAACTGAGGTGAGCCAGTGACTGCCAACCTGAAAAAGAAAGTTGGTTCTCTTTGCCCCTGCATTGACTACCAGGGTTTCAACAAGATAACTTTCAAAAAACTGTATCTGTTGCCTCTGATTTCCAAGCTCTTTAACTGTTTTGTGGAGTCAAGATCTTTATTAGGTCCTCTCGTCTTTTCATTGTACACAGCCCCCATTGGACAAACCATCAGTAGATTTGGTTTCCAGTACCATCTCTATGCGGATGACACCCAATTAACACCTCCTCCCCCGTGACATCACTCCAGCCTTGCTACAAAACACCAGTGACTGTCTGTCCGCTGTCTCTGACATCATGTCCTCTCTCCATCTGAAACTAAACCTCACTAAGACTGAACTTCTTGTCTTTTCCCCCATCTAGTAACCAACCCCCCCCCCCCCGGCTATTTCTGTTTCTGTATGTGGTACCACCATTTCTCCCCGGCCGCAGGCCCGCTGTCTAGGGGTTTTATTTGATTTTGATCTGACCTTCTCCCCATATATCAATCCCTTGTCCGCTCCTGTCACCTGCACCTCAAGAATATCTCCAAATCCATCCATTTCTCACTGTGGAAACGACTCAAACTCTCATTATGCTCTTATTCTTTCTCGTCTTGACTACTGCAACTCCTTGCTTATCGGTCTCCCTCTCTGCAAACTCCCCCCCTCTCCAATCTGTCCAGAATGCAGCAGCCAGGCTTGTCTTTCTCTCCAGCCGATATACTGAGGCCTCTACCCTGTGTCAGTCACGGCACTGGTTGCCCATCCAGTACAGGATACGTATAAACTCAGCACTCTCACCCATAAAGCTCTCCACAGTGCTGCTCCTCCCTACATCTCCTCCCTTAGTCTCTGGGCTACCGCCCTACCCCGGCTCTCCGCTCTAGATGATATCAGACTACATTCCTCAATCATCCGAACCTCCATGCCCGCCTACAAGATTTCACACGTGCGGCACCAATTCTCTGGAATATGCTACCGCGGGCGATCAGGCACATTTTACAACCCTCACAGTTTTAAGAGGCCCCGAAAATACATCTTCTCGGTCTGGCCCTCCACCCAAAATCCCTAAACTGCTATCACACACATCTGTCACTCCCTGCACTTGGGCACTCACAGACACTTATCTGTATATAGATGTACTGTCAGGGTGGCAGGTTCATCCATTTTTCATGTAAACCACCCCCTATTTATGAAATATGGCTGGACCATTGTAAACTTGGCACTTCTTACCGTATGTTTCACCCATACACCCTAATAGATTGTAAGCTCTCCCGAGCAGGGCCCTCACACCTTGTGTCTCATTTGTAAGTACTTTTAATGTGTAATGACTGTATGTTTACCCTTGAATTTGTAAAGTGCTGCGGAATATGTTGGCGCTATAGAAATAAAGATTATTATTATTATTACTAAACTTGACTTGAAGGGGGCTTACAAACTGATTCACATACGTGAAGGTGATGAATGGAACACCGCCTTCAATACCCATGACGGAAACTTTGAGTATCTGGTGATACTATTTGGTCTATGCAACGCTCCTGCCGTCTTCCAAGACTTTGTTAACGAGACCACCTATATATCTGTCATATGGTATATCTTGATGACATCTTGATCTTCTCGTCTAATCTTGAAAATCATCAGGACCACACTCGCCTATGTAGCAATCATCTCTCTGCCAAACTTGAAAGTGCATCTTCGAACAGTCTATCCTACCCTTCCTCAGCTACATTGTCTCTGACAAGGGTCTGTGAATGGATCCTGCCAAATTGACTGCTGTACTTTAATGGCTGCGACCAGTTGGAGTTTGAGTCATACAATGCTTCTTGGGGTTCGATATCTACTACAGTCAGTTCATTTCTTCATTTCTTCATTTCTAGTTTCTCCACCTCCAGGATGACACTCATAGTGGCACTTACCAAAAAGAACGGTAACCCCAAAGCTTCTGCCGAAGCGAAGAATTTTTCCCCCCCACCTTTTCCTACTTGTCTCATCGCCCCCCTTTTCTTCCTTGAAGTAGATGATCATCGGGGGACCCCGACTGTCCCACACAGAAGCCCTAAGGACAAGACCATCACCTGCAGCTTTTTCTCCAAAACCTTTTCTGCTGTGGAAAGAAATTATACTATTGAGGATCGAGAATTGCTGGCCACTAAATTGGCCTAAGAAGAATGGCGCCATCTGCTGGAAGGGGCTCGTCATCTGGTAACATTTAACGGACACTAGAACCCTGTACTTCAGACGCACAGCTTTAAATTCCTCGTAAAGCTGACCCCCTTTTCTTCCTCGTTTTTGACTACTTTTTAAATTTCATACCAGCGGACAAGAATATCAAAGCCGATGCGCTCTTGTTGTTCTAAAATTTGTGCCCTTTGCCCCTTCAAAATTCTACCTGAACGTCTGATCACTGCAGCTCCCATTTATCTATAATGTGTACCTCCAGGAAAGACCTTCGTACATCCTTCCTTAAGAAAAAGAATCTTGAAGTGGGGACATTATTCTATGCATTGTTCTTTTTTACTTATATCTCAACATTATTGGTGGCCTTATCTTGTTCAAAATGTCAAAGAATTTGTTATCTCTTGTGCCCACAACAAGATCGCTTTTCTCAAACCTGCCGGCTTGCTTCAGCCTTTGCTCATTCCGGAGCGACCCTGGACCTATATCACTATGGACTTCATTAGTGACTTACCACTATCCTCCAATAATACTGTAATTTGGGTGGTCACAAATCAATTCTCCAAGATGTCGCATTTTGTACCTCGCCTGATCTACCCTCAGCTCCCCAACTTGCCTTCTATTTCTTCCAGCAAATTTTTCACCTACATGACCTGCCTTTACATATTGTTGGATTTTCCTCCACATACCACCCTCAAACTAATGGGCAAGTCAAAAAAGTGAATCAAGTCCTAGGTAACTACCTGTACCCTTTTGTCTCTCATCAAGATAACTGGGCCAAACTCCTTCCGAGTTATCATATAATCATATTGACATGAGTTCTGCAGGAGCTTAAACATTTTTCATTGCTTATTGTTAACATCCTTGCCCTCCTCTTCCTCTATCTGCCCCGTATGAAGGTCCTGCGGTAAATGACAAGTCCGAGACATTATCATGATCTGGCAGGAAACCAGATATTCCCTTCACCTGGCATCATCACGCACCAAGGCACAGGAGGATAACAGACAAAGGCCTCCCCCGATCTTCTCTCCAGGAAATAGTCTGGTTGTGAGCAAAATATGTCTGTGTGAAGATCCCCAGCCTCAAGCTGAGTCCATGCTTCCTGGGGCAAATTGAGATTATCCAGCACATCAACTTTGTGGCCTACAAATGCCTCTTGCCTCCATTAAAGCGCATCCCCAACTCTTTCCAGGTCTAGCTTCTCAAACCTTAACCGCTTCTCGCAAAAAACCTTGTCTCCACCTACTGAACCTAAAGCTGGTAATACTTTTGAATTAAAAAAGATCCTAGCTGAGAAGCCCATTAGGGGAAAGTGGTATTATCTAGTTGCCTGGAAGGGGTTTGGGCTAGAAAAGAGATCTTGGGAGCCAGAGCGCTGGGACAAAGTTTGGTGCATAAGACTCTATGTGCCAATGTTTGGTGCATTACACTACACTTCTCTATATTTAGAACTGGCGTATCGGCGGCAAGTTTCATACTTGTCGCCATTAATTCCTGCAAATAAATTGATGCTAAGGATCTTTGCAGTGAACTTTAAGCAGTGGCTCGATGCTTGAAGTGTTTCAAAATCTATAACACCACGAGAAGTACTTTTCTTTGTAGTACAGCAAAAATGGCTTATTGTGTACATTATATTGTCTTGCACTAAGAACACTTGCCGTATCAGTGGCAAGTTGTAAACGTAGTTTTCTAAGCTTAAACTTATCAAAACAATTTTAATTTAAAACGGCTAAGTTTGAACACTGGACTTAAATGGGTTGTCTCACTACATTGATTTATCTTATCTCAGTCCTTTTTTCTTGGTTTCATTTTGAATTCAGGGGCGTGCTTACTGGCTTCTACCAGACTGCAGAAGAAGCCAGGTCTGTAGCTATAGCAACCAGTGCTGGCAGCCTATCATGAGAGATTGAACAGGTCTGTAGATATAAAGACCTGAGGAGCTGATGCAGCCCATACAAGAGGGGATATCTCAGGATAGGTAGGACATATATTGCAAAGTGACTTGTTTTTGCAAGATCTTTAACATAAAAAGCAATCCTTGTAGTGAGGCAACCAATGGCATATATTGCAGGAAAGAAGATAAAAAAAAGTTCTGCAGCCATTCTGGTTTTTATGATCTGTGTGTAACTTTTTTATGTAATTGATAAAAATAGATTATAAATGTTAATTTAAATTATTGTTTTTTCCTTTACTACTTTCAATATTTAAAAATGTAACACATTTGTAAAAAAAAGAGATGTACTAATAAGCCTGGACCGCAAAAATAACTTGCTACCAACACTGTTAAAAAAACCATGACTAGAGGTGTAGGGTTAACTGTTTATTCTGCATTATATCACATCTAGAATGAGTTCTTTTGTGAAACTGGAAGTGTATATATTATAGAATAAGAATTTGTGCATTTACAGGATAATGTTTTCCAGATACATTAAAATAAAGTATGTATAAAATTTCTTTCACTTCACCCTTCATAATAAGCCTTAGGCAAGGTCATAGCTGTAGGGGGTGCAGAGATAACAAAAGCTCTTGTGGCACATAAGAAGACATCAGTGTTATCAATGGTGCATGGTAGGTAGAATGTAGGAGGTAAACATATATTTCCCTTTCAGGTAAGAGACTGAATGTTTTAGTTTAAAAATATAGTCGTGACTGTCTAAGAGACGATGTAGATGTATAGAAATTATTTTTATACTGTGTTATTGTTGTTACCTTGTATGTGCAATACTATATTTATATGCAGGTTACACGGTGTACATGTGACATTGTGTAAGGTGCTGGTTGTACACCTTTAGTTTCTGGGTTGCTTGGTCTGGCGGACCCCAGTACTCAGCGGCACCGCCATGGCCTGACACAATGGCTGGCAGTAAGAACCACCCGTATACTGAAGGGGGGCCCATTTAAAAATTTTGTATCAGGGCCCAAGAGCTTCCAGTTATGCCTTTGGCCTTATGATTTTCATGCAGAAACAAGATAGAGTGCATGGTAAAAGTAACTAGGCAAAACCTATGTGTTTTACCACCTTTGTTTATAATAGGTAAATACAGCTTTGTATGCAATTTTAATCCGAAAGCCTCGCAATAATTTGCTCCCGGGATTATGGAATGCAATTCCCCACTGTTAAGGAACATATGGAACAGCTATGTAGCCTATCTGCAGAATAATATATTGGCACCTGAATATGTGAGTGTTAAAAGCTGTTAACTTCTATCAGGAAACTGATGGCTATGAATTCTTATCATGCAGTACTGAGTCGGTCATTTGCACGACTGATGGAACACCAGACAATTTACCAACTGTTTACTTCCTCTGCTATATATAGAAAAGACCCTGAAGCAATTGTCTTTTACCTTACTTGTCAGCCATCCAACGCATGTAGGTAGATTGTAAAGCTGTAAATAACTAAGTGTGCAATAAGGCACTAAAGTCTGTCCTTCGGCAATGTCAAGATTGGCAGGTAACTAGTCGATAATTATTAATTACATGATATACTAGTTTTATAACTGCAATGCTTGCAAAATGGAATAATTTGTTACATTAATTTATGAAGTTTATCTAATGTTTTTATATATTCATATGAATTCTATACAATAAAATAATTCAGTTAATACAAATTAATGCCAATGACACATTTTATTGTCACTGCTTCAGTAATACATTTGTATGCCTCATACAGATGCAGCTATGTTAATACAACTGTATACATATTGTAAGCGTTCACATGTGTTCGGCCGCCATCTTGGCCTGGCCTGGGGGACACTCGCACTCTGGGATCGCCGCTTTGGTAAACGGAACCGCATGTCGACACAGGTTTCTCATTAAATCTGGTCTCCGCCAGCTTTATTCTTCAATACAGTGAAAACACATACAGCATTCAACATAAATCCTAGGCCGTCCAGCCACTAACTAAACGTACAGAGAGTCCCTCTCTAGCAGTGGTCTGGGTCTACTACCCAGCCCCACAAACATTTACTCACACTGTACAGGATAGCACTTGGGTCTGGCTTCTCTCAAGCCTGGGGGGAAAGCACCCAGGATACTCTCCTAGGCAGGGCCTGCAAACGTCCTCCACTGACTGTCAGCCACACTCCCCCCTGGTAGACTGAAGATCAAACTATTTAACAGACCTCTAAGGTGGACAAGCAGCTGAGCAACTCTCTTAATTACCACCTGAGTAATAAACTCCTGGTTACCCTTGCCAGACTGCTAGCCTTCCTCACTGACAGCCAGCAACTTGGTAACCGATACCTTGGAACTCAGCTGCTGTAGAACCTCTAGTGGCGGAGAAATGCGATCTTCTAAGGTCGCATCGCCACAATATATACAGTCGAGCCACATTATTATGAGGACCAGTAAATATTCAGGGTAACTGCCGTGTGCAGCTAGATGGACTTGGAGTGACTCAATAAGGTCCAAGTAGGTTATCACAGGTATCTGCAGCCTTGTTGATTGCAGTGCATCCCATAGTGTGGGGGGGATCCAAAGAGCGAA
This sequence comes from Phyllomedusa bahiana, assembly GCA_025379985.1. Lineage (NCBI taxonomy): Eukaryota > Metazoa > Chordata > Amphibia > Anura > Hylidae > Phyllomedusa > Phyllomedusa bahiana. The sequence continues at coordinate 123,881 of JAODAL010002796.1, read as the reverse complement.
AACAGCGATTAAGGTAGCTCCACAGATGAACAATTGGGTTCAAGTCTGGAATATTATAAGTCCATGATCTGCAAGGATGGATTCATATCCCAAATTAGTTGAGAGTGCCTTACACATGGATGACCAGCAGTGCTTCTCCAGCAATAGTTGCAGGGTGATGGTTCTCTGATGCTTCTCATGTGACTTGCTAATGTCCATACATTTGATGAAGCATAAAATGTGACTCATCTGAGAAATCACTGCTTTGCCAATCGGTAGAGCTCCAATTCTGATACTGCTGTGAATATTGAAGCCTTTTCTGCCAAATTAACCTTGTTAGCAGAGGAGCAGCGACTATTCATTTGTTTCTGAGCCCAATATGCAGTAGGGTCCAAAGAGCTGTTGTTTAAGACACACATCCTAGCCAACTTGATTAATATTCATCCTTTTTGCCACTCTGATAAATGTCCTTTGTATGTAAGCAGCCTATCGCATACCTTGTATACCCACCAAGCTAGCTCACTACACAAATTCCTTCATGAGCTACATGCTGCCAATATCAGAAGTAGGAAGTGGTTATGCCATATGATTTGCAGATAGAGCAGAAGTGGGTGAGCAAATTGATACTTATGGCCAAATGTATGAAAACTGTCTAGGTCTAAAACTCACTTTGTTGCCCATAGCAACCAATCAGAGTTCCCCTTTAATTTATAAAGTGCTCTGGAAAAATTAAAGGGGCGCTCTGATTGGTTGCTATCGGCAACAAAGTGAATTTTAGACCTAGACAGTTTTCATACATGTGGCCCTTAGTTTTGCAGGAGAAGATTCAGCAGTACTTGGAATGTATCCATTGTATCCATATCTGTTAATTACCTATAAGCCTGCCCACTAGAATCCTCAAGCCAAGATAAGCAGTAAATTAACTGGATAAAAAAGTTCTATTGAATTTTTCCAAACTTATATATAAATCTGTGCAACTTCTCCTACGCTATAATATGCTACGTGCAGTTGGAATAGAAAATTTTATGGGACAGGCTCCTTTTATAAAATGCATATCACATGGTATAGTTTATTGGCTTAAATTCATAGGCAACTATGCTATTCAATACAATTAAATCAAATACAGACATATAACAGTCGAATGTATACTGAAAGGGCATATACCTATTTAATGGGGTTTTCTCACCATGCTGTTTCACAGAATCACAGGCAGCTTAAGACTCACAGACTGGACATGCTGTGGGTGGGTTTATAGCAGTGATTAGCATGTTTAGCACCAATATAACTGGCTGATCCTGTTACAGTGACATAATTGCAAGAGACAAACAAAGGAGTAAACAGAGCTATCATACTTGGAGTGAAAAAATTGCTTATCAGGTAATTAATATAATCTTGTTAGAGATGAAGTCTCTGCTCTGGAGTAACCTAGAGACACTTGTGTGCATTCAGAGCAGATAAAATCTCTCTTATCTCCTGACCAAGATAAAATCAAAAGACCAATGTATTTAGAAAAAGTTTTCAAACAAAAAAGCTAAGATCCTCTATATATGAAAGTGATCGCAGACAGGTGTATATAATACACAAAGAAGCATAGGTGTTAATCCTTTTATTGTGACATAAACAAATGATCTTCAATGTCTCAGTGTCAACACATAGACAAGGAGGAACCTTTACTCAATGAAACAAACTTTTCTGTGCTCAGCAGGGAAATTGTCTTTAAAGTGAACCTGGCAGGTGGTTTGTGAACCCTGTTTGAGAGCAGAATATGATAGAGGTAGAGAAGCTGAGCTCTGTGATATATAGGGTTATATGATAGAGGAGAGAAGCTTAGGTCTGTGATATATAGGATTACATGATAGAGGTAGAGAAGCTGAGCTCTGTGATATATAGGGTTATATAATAGAGGAGAGAAGCTTAGGTCTGTGATATATAGGATTATATGATAGAGGGAGAGAAGCTGGGCTCTGGGATATGTAGGGTTATATGATAGATGAGAGAAGCTGAGCTCTGTTATATATAGGGTTATATGATAGAGGAGAGAAGCTGAGCTCTGTGATATATAGGGTTATATGATAGAGGAGAGAAGCTTCTCTCCTATCATATAACCCTATATATCACAGAGCTCAGCTTCTCTCCTCTATCATATAACCCTATATATCACAGAGCTCAGCTTCTCTCCTCTATCATATAACCCTATATATTCCAGAGCTCAGCTTCTCTCCCTCTATCATATAACCCTATATATCACAGAGCTCAGCTTCTCTCCCTCTATCATATAACCCTATATATCACAGAGCTCAGCTTCTCTCCTCTATCATATAATCCTATATATCACAGAGCTCAGCTCCTCTCCTCTATCATATAACCCTATATTTCACAGAGCTCAGCTTCTCTCCTCTATCATATAAACCTATATATAACAGAGCTCAGCTTCTCTATCATATAACACTATCTATAGCAGAGCACAGCTTCGCTCCTCTATCATATAACCCTATATATCACAGAGCTCAGCTCCTCTCCTATCATATAATCCTATATATCACAGAGCTCAGTTTCTCTCCTCTATCATATTGCCCTATATATCTCAGAGCTCAGCTTCTCTCCCACTATCATATAACCCTATATATCACAGAGCTCAGCTTCTCTCTTCTATCCTATAACCCTATATATCACAGAGCTCATCTTTTCTCATCTATCATATAACCCTATATATCACAGAGCTTGGCTTCTCTCCTCTATCATATAACCCTACATATCCCAGAGCTCAGCTTCTCTCCCTCTATCATAAAATCCTATATATCACAGACCTAAGCTTCTCTCCTCTATCATATAACCCTATATATCACAGAGCTCAGCTTCTCTACCTCTATCATATCCTGCTCTCAAACAGGGCTCACAAACCACCTGCCAGGTTCACTTTAAAAACAATTTCCCTGCTTAGCACAGAAAAGTTTGTAGCCAGGTAGTTGCCCCCTTATTGTAGCCAGGTAGTTGCCCCCTTCATCATTAGCCAGGTAGTTGCCCCCTTCATCATTAGCCAGGTAGTTGCCCCCTTATTGTAGCCAGGTAGTTGCCCCCTTCATTCGGCAGGTAGTTTCCACATTCATCATTAGCCAGGTAGTTCCCCCATTATTGTAGCCAGGTAGCTGCCCCCTCTAGTAGCCAGGTAGTTGCCCCCTTTGTAGCCAGGTATTTGCCCCCTTCATTAGCCAGGTAGTTGCCCCCTTTGTAGCCAGGTAGTTGCCCCCTTCATTAGCCAGGTAGTTGCCCCCTTTGTAGCCAGGTAGTTGCCCCCTTTGTAGCCAGGTAGTTGCCCCCTTCATTAGCCAGGTAGTTGCCCCCTTTGTAGCCAGGTAGTTGCCCCCTTCGTTAGCCAGGTAGTTGCCCCCTTCATTAGCCAGGTAGTGGCCCCGTTTGTTATCCAGGTAGTGCCCCCCTTTAGCTAATACAAATAAAATAATAAAAGTCACTTACCTCACCGGGCTCCCTGCAGCACGGCCAACTCCTGACGAACTCCTCAGCGTCGCAGGGGGAGTGAGTGCAGCCGCGCGTCACACCCCCTGCGACGCTGACCTGTATGTACGGTGCACACCGGCCGGCGCTGTACATATAGGGGGAGGAGGGAGGAGGGAACGATCCCTTCTCCCTCCTCCCCGCACACCGGCCGGGTACATACAGCGGGAGGAGGGAGGAGGGAGCGATCCCTCCTGCCTCCTCCCTGCACAGTGACACGCACCGGGCGGGTGAGCGGCCGCTTCACCCGCCTGTAGCAACGGCCCGGCAGCGCCAGAGTAGCGCACCAGCGCTACTCTGGCGCCGCGGCGGGAGGAATGCCAACTCTGCCGGGAGGGCGGGGGGAGACCCCAATTAGCGGGGGACCCCCCCGCCAAAAGCGGGAGAGTTGGCATGTATGATTATGTACATCTGTCTGTGATCTTCATATATAGAGTCTCTTCGTTTTCGTACTGCTCGGTAAGCAGTTTGTTTTCTTTTGTTGTGTTTTTTTGTACACATGCAAGCCGGTGCGTTATATTCTATCTCTTCTAATTGTTTGTCAGGATGGATAAAAGGAAATAATTTGGCACAGCGCACATTAACCTGTTTATGGATTAGGAAGCATGCAGTTATCAAATTGCAGTGACAAGTAACTTCAGCACTGCAGAGATGGCACAATTAGCCGCTCATATACAATGCTCAAGAGATAAACAGTACAGTGGTTACCATGGCAGTGCCATCCTTTAAGTGGTAACAATTGGTTTCCATGGCAGCACTGTGATTACAATGAGAGGCCAGTGATGTGAACGAAATCTCTCCAGCTAGCATGGTGTTTCCATTGTCCACAATATATAATAATATTCTGAGGGGTATGTCTGGGGTAAAGTTATTTGCATTGCAAGGCTCTGACCTCTTCCAGCATGCATTGCTCCCTCAGGTGTCTCTCCATGAGGTGTGTTGTATTTTATCTTGTCGTAACTCCAGGAAATTCACGCTTGAAGAAACGCAAGCTGGTAGCCCGCTGGTGGGAGCGAGAAGGTTAAACCTTTCAGGCACAATTTCTTGCTTAATTGGCTCCAAGACCTTGGCAGGGCCTAACAGACAAGTGCTTCTGCCAATCAGCACTCGTTAACCTCTGCGCTAACACCAGAGGCACACGGAAAATGAGGCAATCAGGAAAGCATCTGTTCAGGAAAGAGAGGATGGGAAGGTGAAAGAAGAGGGTGTTGGTACAATAACTGGAGAAATCATCAGATGCAATGGACTTGGTTCATCTCCATCAGACCTCAAACATCACAATAATCTCTCTCTCTCTCTCCTCTCTCTCCTCTCTCTCTCTCCTCTCTGTCAGCCCCAGCTCCATTCATAAAACGGATCCGTAAAACGGATCACAAAAACGCCGTGTGAACAAGCCCTTAAAAGTAAAGCCATAAATAATGTAACAAAACAACACACTACAAGGCTATGTTCACACGGCTTACTTGCGGGATGTATTTCGCCCTGCAATGACGGCGTGTTTACGGGGGCGGGGCAGGAGCGGGGCGGGGGGGGGGGGCTGGCAGCCTGTCGGCCCCATAGACATGCATCATTCTTGCCGCATATACGCCGTGAATAATTGACATGTCACTTCTCGTATGTCGCAATCCATAGTGCTCTATGAGAACTGTGGATTACCGTAATGACTGGGACATATTTCAGACCATAATTCGTGCAGTACGGCACGAATTACAGGCTGAAATATGTCCCAGAATAAGCCGTGTGAACATAGCCTAAAAAATAAATGTTCCAGAGAACCCATCAGTTTGCATGGAATTAAAGGGGCATTCCTATTTAGGGGGAACAGGATCTCACAGCTATCTGTCGTGACTGAAGAGAACATAGAGGTGGCAGTACATGTGCGTCTTTCCATTAAATTCCATGGGAGTACACTTACTCGGCTGCACTCAACTCCCATTGAGGTGAGAGAGAGACATTTAAGTGCAGCCACCTCTGTGTAGCCAAAAACATTGATCCTATTTCCTGACATGGAAATAACCCCTTGCCAAATATCGAACTTTTCTTGTCCTACCTGCATCATTATATTAAATATACAGAAGGTCATACATATCATAATGGAGGCCAATGCAGCTCCTCTTGGTCCTGTCAAGTTTGGAGGCCCAGATTTTCTCCATCTGCTTTGGTATTGAGGGCTAAGAGTCTGCACAGTTTTCCTTGCAATGGGCTTTGCAAGATATGAGGAAATTCCACAAAGATAATGCACAAAAGGGATTAGAAGAGGCAAACAAGCAACTGTATTTACTTCTCCAGAGGGGGGCGCACTATACAGACTTAACGAGTGTGGGTGATCAGCATGTCAACTCCGTATTTAAAGGTCTGCTAAATGCTCTGACATGAGAGTAGGAGATGTTTATCTAAAGTCCAGATAAGCGTCAGAGCTAAAGTAAACAAAAGTAATAAGTCTCCTTTGTTTGTTAGATCAGATAAAACTCAAGCTGAAGGCAGTTCTGTGTGCCAACCTGTGTGATGTTATTGTATAAGACAAATCACAGACAGAGGAGGGCAGAGCAGGTTGGTAACCTAGAAAAATTTGAGTGCACTGAGAGCTGATAAAATCACTTTTATCTCCTCAACAAAGCAAAATAAAGCAATGTATTTGGAAAAAGTTTTCATTTATCATTACCTACATGTTGAAAGCTATTCTTTGTAGTGAGACAATCCCTTTGATGAAAAATATCCACAGCCAGTGGTGGGAAACATCTGTACAGAGTTTGTATGCTCTCCTTGTTTCCTCTTACATGAGTTCTACTAAAAATCAATATGGTTTTTATGGCTTCTATGGTGTGTAATATAGAAGAATAAGATTTTTGTCCCACTGGAGATAAAACTGATGTGAGAGATTACAGATGTAGCAAAGCTAAACTTGACAGATAATGCTCCATGATATCATGGCACAGAATGTTATCTTTTTTAATGCTTTTGCAATCTAAAAACAGATTGCATGAAAGCTGTGATAGCATGGCGATGTCAAACTCTGCTACATCTGTAGATATACTAGATAGTTAAGAATGTTATAAATTGTCGAAATATATACAGTGCAGGCTCAGACTGGCTCACAGGGGAACAGAGGAAACAGCTGGTGGGCCCCTGAGCATAGCAGATTTGACGTTTCCTTTAACCCCTTAAGGACCAGGCGTTTTTTTTTTTGGTGACACGTTAATTTTTCCCTCCTCGCCTTCTGAAAGCCATAACTTTTTTATTTTTCCACCTACATAGACACATGAGGGCTTTTATTTTTCGGGACAATATGTAATTTATAATGTTTTTATTCAATATACTATAGAATATACTGGGAAACCGCAAAAAAAATTCCAAGTGGGACAAATTGTGAAAAAAAAATGTAATTTCACCATGTTCGCGGGGGTTTTGCTTTTACGGCGTTCAATCTTCGGTAAATATAATGTGTTATCTGTATTCTTCAGGTTGTTACGCATCTGGCAATACCAAACATGTATGGTTTCCGTTATGTTTTGGTACCGTAAAAAAATTCCAAACATTTTCTATTTTTGAAATTTGCGCCACGGTGCCATTTTGTGCGACCAATAACTTTTTTGTACTAACACCTATGGACATCAGTGAGGGTGCATTTTTTGCGGGCTGAAGTGTACTTTTTATCGCTAGCAGTTTGGAATGCATGCGACTTTTTTGATCACTTTTATTCCAATATTTGAGTGACGTAAAATGACCCAAAAACGCAAGTTTGGGGTTTGAAATTTTTTTTCTTCTACGGTGTTCAGCGTACGGGATAAATGATGTTATATTTTTATAGATCGGACTTTTTTGGATGCAGCGATACCAAATATGTGTAACTTTTTTATTATTTTAATGATTTTATTTGTAAAATGGGGAAAGGGGTGATTTGAACTTTTAATACTTTTTTTTTTTGTACTTTCAAAGTTTATTTATTTATTTATTTTTTACTGTAACATTTAGTCCCCCTATGGTGCTTGACCACTAGGGGGCGCGATTGTTAATACAACCTAATGCATTGCATAGGCAATGTATTAGGGTGTACAAAGATGGCGGTTTCCCCACTTCCTGTCTGCGGACGGAAGTGGGGCAAACCGGCCAGAGTAAGTGACGGGAGCCTTCACAGGGCTCCCCACCACCATATGCTGCGCTGATGCCGATGACCGTAACGATCGGTGCGCGGCTCTGATCGGCATTAATTCAGACGCCGCGGCCATCTTTGCCGCGGCGTCTGATGGGTTAAACAGCGCCAGCGGGCGGAGCCACCCGCCGGCGCTGTTACTGCCGGGTGTTAGGGACGATTAGCCGCTAACACCCGGCGGCTGTGCGGGGGGGGTCGCGGAGCAATCCCCCTGCAAAGCCCCTTAGCGGCCCTGGGACGTACTCAAACGCGCAAGGTCGTTAAGGGGTTAAACTGTGTGTACCTCCTTGGGAGAGGCAGAAAGGCAGAGAGAAGAAGGCAAATGCAAGACTCAGAAAATAAGAGGCATGTACAGTAGTTGTAGTGTGGCCCCCAGAATCAACTCCACTGTTGGGCCACAGAATCAACTTCACAGTTGGGCTAAAAAATGAGAAGAAAAAATGTACGTATCCAGTTCACCTTAATGCATGCATATGTTGTGGTATGCACTTGGCTTCAAATGCTGCATATTGGAAATTGTACATAGGAAAAAACAACTGCTATCTCCATTGTGAAAACTCAATAGAGAAAAGAGGGTGAGATCAGATACCCAGCTTCAAAAAATAAAAAGTCAGTTTGTATATCTATTTTCTTTTCTATATCTTACTACATTTGTGTTTATGTTTATGTTCACTTTATATCCCTCTGTGCTAGGGTTAATTCTGTCCTATTTCCTCCTATATCCCATCCCCTCCGTCAGGTGCTTTCAACATTCTATATAAAGCTTTGTTTAGTATGCATATATATCAACTACAAGTAAGGACTATGTCTGAAATGTGATAGTTGTTTTTGAACTGTACAGTTTTTTCTTTATGTAGTGCTGAGGGTTTTTTGCTAAATTTCTGCTATAAGTAAAAGTTAAGTTTTATCTTCTTCACTTTTTTATTTTTTGGGGAGCTGGGCTTCTGCTCTCTTCCTCTTTTCTCTATTGGGTTTTCCCAATAGAGATAGGAGTTGTTTTTTCCTATCCACATGTGAGCCCCCAGAATTTAATTCTGCTGGTGGGCCCTAAGCACCCCAGTCCGACACTGATATAGAGTCTAAACAGAGTTTTACATATATGTTCTTTGTCTAATTTATCAAAAACACATTTTAAAAAATAAAACAAAAAAAAGTTGATTTTAAAAAGATTCCATTCAAAATCATCTGTCACCATAAAGGATGTTGTTTGCAAAGAGCAGAGGAACATTGTATGCCCTGTACAAACCTCTTTCGCTGTCACAGTGGTGCCATTTGTTTGGTTTTGTGTACTTACAAGTCAATATGATGATTGATGTGATAAAAAGGTGGAAGTGATAGGCGACAAAAGTTGTCAGCAATTTTTACCAACCTTCATCTCATGTTTTATTATGAAAAATGATGTATAGCAAAACTGTGGTAGTCCCATTGACTTTTCCCTGTCTTTCCTTTTTTACTTTGAAGTCAATGAGATGACCAGTGAAAAAACTTACTTGACAGTTGACAACTTTATCACCAGTTGCATTGATTTTTTTTACTCACTTGTCATCCATCGTCATCTAAACAGAAAACAGAACTGATGACAAAAAGATGTGAACAGAGTCTCGAAATAAACATTTTACTATCCACTCCCGTATCAAGTGAATGTGTCTCAAGATGCCAGAGATGGTTCTGTTGTATTATAATGTATACACATAACCATGAGACAGTGCTACAGATATATATATATATATATATATATATATATATATATATATATATATATATATATATATATATATATATAATATATATAATATATATATATATATATATATATATATATATATATATGAGTTATGTGTAATTTGCAAAGTTTCATAGTAGACCGCTCTCTTAAGGGGAACCTGTCAGCTACTTTATACTGCCCGAACATTAAGCAGCATGAAATCGCTACAGGTTACCCGATCCTAACCCTGTGTGTTTTACCCAAAAACGCATGCGGCGTTCCCAGGTAAAAAACCCATTGAAGTTGCACTGGATATGGTGACAATATTAAAGGGGATTTGCCGAGAGATAGATTCTGACCCCTCTCTTGTTAGTACAGGCAGAATGTCAACAAATCACGCTGAGTCATGAAGCTGCAGGGGAGAGAGGGAGGGGGAGTGAGGAGTGAGGAATCCAAGGGAGCGTCTCAAAACTTAAGTGAAATAATAAACAGTACAGCAGTGGATTCTAAATACAGCAGACACAGGCTCATACACTGCCTTATCTGCTAAGATGCTAATGTAATGTAAACAAATCACAGAGCTGAAAGAGAGAGAGACACATACAGCGGAGAGCACAGAGCCCTGCATAAGGGATCTTGTGACATGTTCACTGAAATAAAAAAACTATAACTTGTGGCTTCTATATACAAAAGAGAACACCTATTCTATACAGCAGCTTGAAAGTTTCTTCATGTTCTCTGTCATCAGATAAAGCAGGTATCTAATCACTCTACAACTAGTTTATTCTGTATACAAAAGAAAACATATTGCTACCCGGTGCCTTAAAAACTTCTGCAGCTCAGTCTCATCAGATAAGAAGCTCTCTCTGCGCAAGCCAGTCCAGCTCTTGTCAGGCTGTATCTAATAGACTCTTTGAAGTAACCAAGGGTATGTAAGGAAGGCTGTAGCTCTCTCAGACTGCAATTTTTGTAATCACATATATTTAGAAAAGTGATTAAAAACCCATTTTGGAGGATCCCACGTCAACATTACATCGTGGCAAAACCCCTTTAAATAAATAGCTCCTCGGCACTTCCAAGTGCATAAGCTTTTTGAGTGCACATTGAAGTATATTTTATTCCATACAGTCTATATATGAAATCAACAGGACTTTGACTTGTAATTTTGTAACCTTTATTAATCTCTCGGTGCATCCATCAGATTTGTGAAATCATAAGGCGACTTTTAACATTTCGGTCATACAAACATTTTTTACAGGGAGAAGCCGCTGTGCCCGGGAGAGATGAGTCCGGAGTGAGGCTTCCCCCTCGCCCCCTCAGCTTAACTGACAGCTCTCGCACATGTTTGTTTATGGGGAGAGAGCTGTCAGTTAAAGGGGTTGTCTCACTACATCAATTCATTTTACTTCAGTCCTGTTTTCTCTGTTTAATTGTTGAATTCAAGTGCGGGTTTACTGGCTACTACTGACCTTCAATGATGAGCTGCTGTGGACAGCAGGTCTGTAGGTATAACAACCAGCGCTGTTGCTATAATGAGCCAGAATGAGCTCAAAGGAGACGCTCATTCTGGCACATGTAGAGAGCAGTACAGGACACTTAGTATCGCACTGTACTGTAGAGAGGCGCTACTAGACCACAAGTCACTGCATGTACTTCACTAATACAGATGTTTTACAAGTAAAATGTTAATGATGTAGAAAAAAATCTTGCAGCACTTTGAATATAGTAAAACTTCTTACATTTATTCATTCATCCCATTAGTATCCAAAGAATACAAAAAATAAAAACATAGCGCTCAAAGCTGCACACGCATCTTACGCATTTTGAGTCTCAATCTGGACTCTTAGACGTAGCAGCAGCATCTGTGACATTTTAGGTGGAATCTGGTTTTAAGATACTAAGTCCCAGGAAAGACCATTGTATGTTGAAAATCCTGGAGTCTCAGGTATGAAAACTGTATAAATCTAAGATTTTCTTTGTTGCCTATAGCAACTAATCAGAGCTCCCCTTTGATTTTTTTCTGAGCACTATAAGAAATGAATGCAGAGCTGTGGTTGTTGCTATGGGCAACAAAGAAAGTCTTAGAACAACACAGTTTTCATACATATCCCCCCTGATATTGTATCCTGAGACCATTGTAATTTAAGCAAACACTGTAGTGTATCTGTCACAATCAATAACACTGGGTTTCTGTGGCTACCCCCCTCCATCATTCTCTGTCAAATGCTGGTATGTATATATATCCAATTACTTATGTGCTGTCTGAGGTTTATTTACAGTAAGATATGACATATTTATTTAATGTATCTTTCAGTTTTAGTCAATGTTTATATTGTAAGATGTTCACTATTATTATCCAGTGCAAATATTTCACATGACCTGAATAATTTTTGTCCAAAAATCATGGCAAAAAGATTAAAATTAAGTGATAACATTGATAGCAGTGCCATTTTTTTTCAACAATAGCAATTTATTTAACTGAATATTTAACTGGACACTTTGGGACAGGTGTTATTTGTAAGAAAAAAAAAACTAAATAAAAAATCTCTCCCAAAGTAAGACACTTTTGAACGTACTTGAATTAAATAATCTGTGGGTCCTGCAGTTTTACATTAGCTGTTGATGACAGGAAGCTCAGTAGTTCCGTGTGTCTAGGCCTCCAGGAAACAGCTTTGGGTACAGCCCAGGAGATCAGGCAGTAAAAGGGGTTTGGCTTTTTTTCAGAGGAGTCTTTAAATCCACATCCCTTTGCCCCCTGCCTCCCAAGTCTTTCCATGAGGGAAGAGACAGGGAGTGTGCACTCAGATTGAGGTTGGGAGGGTTGAAGATTGATAACGGACAGGAAAGGGCAAAGTTAAACAGCTTTTAAATAGGAAATCCTGCTGCTCAGTTGTAGAGAAGCGAGGTTACATACAGCACAGGAAAAGCACAAATTAGCATAGATAACATCACAGGTAGATGAATGAAGGCAAGCGATTTAATTGGGTTTACCCATACAGCCACTTTAAGAGATGGAGTATTTTGGGAACGGGATTAGATAATCTCTCTAAATGAAAAAGTTTAAAATGTGATAAACCAAATGGAGTTCACCATGTATTGTATTGAACTCTATAATAGCACAGTGTAAAGAAAGCTCTTCTAGAAGTGACAGTCAGCAGCACAAGTGTCATTTTTTAAATTTGTGTAAGCAGTGGATTTGAAAGTCTGTAAATGAATCACCACGTAACATTAGACCTTACAACAAAACAGTATTAAAAGCTGGACATTCACATTACTTTTGTAATTTACTTTCATTAAATTTTCTTTGGGTTTCCTGTAGTACTACATCAACTGTTAGATGGCAGAAAGCTCAGTAGTTCTGTGTATTTGGACACACAGGAAAAAGCTCTGTGTTGAGCCCAGGAGATCAGGACCCAAAAGAGGCTTGGCTATTTATTGGGAACGATTTTGAATCCATTCTCCTTTGGTACAGCCTCTGAAGGCTTTCAATATGAGGTAGAAAACAGGAGACTTAAAATTTTACAGGGCAGAGGGAACCAGCTTAGTTATGAGGAGAGGTTAAAAGAATTGAACTTATTTAGTCTTGAGTAAGAGACGACTCCGGGGGGACATGATTAATTTATATAAATATATAAATGGTCCCTACAAAAAGTATAGGGATTTTTTTGTGTAAAGCCCCCTCAAAAGACATACCCTTCCACTGAAGAAAAAAGAATTCAATCTCCAGAGGAGGAAAGCGTTCTTCACTGTGAGAACTGTAGATCTGTGGAATAGCTGCCTGAGGAGCTGGTCACAGCAGGAAATGTTGCACGTTTCAAGAAAGGCTTAGATACCTACCTGAAACTAAAGAATATTAATACATATGTAGCTATGTAAAATTCTGGATCTGGCTGGTGGAGGCTCTGGGGTCAGAGATGGAGTCTCCACTGGAGCAGATTGGTTCTTGCCTTGTGGGTTTCAGGGCATTAACCAGTGGTGAGGCTGGGCTTGAACTCCTTGTCTCTCTCCCTTCATCCACATTTCCCCACCCTGGGTTGAACTTGATGGACACATGTCTTTTTTCAACCGTACTTACTATGTAACTATGTAACCCTTTTAACTCCGGGACATTGTTACCAATGGTGTGCCAGTATTTCCATTCTGCAGTGTTCAACAGATATATTAGTGTGGTAAACACCATGTTGATGAATCTGTAATAGCCTTAAACCAATGCTAGGTGGTAAAATTTTGGAAATCTTTAATAAGTAAGTAGATAGCTGCAAGAGCACTATGAGTGACATGTATGAATGGGGCTGCGCCAGTTTCCTGTCGTGATTTGCACCAAAAAAATTGTCATTGCCCCTGTCAGACATATTTTTAAAAGGTCTTTTGACAGTTTTTATGTACCAATTCTTAGGGAGCCTGTTGTGCCACATTTTTAAGATAAGACACAGTTATGAATGTGTCTTCACAGACTGGCGCACAAATACCATACTAAGCTATTCCCATTCAATCTGGCAAGACAAATTTTGTCACACATTTTGGCACATCTTTTTGTCTCACAGTGTGACACATTTATAAAGTGCTATGAGACACTTTCATACATACTGACGAATGCTCCACTAACCTAACGAGAAGTATGACTTTCTAGTCTGAGACAGTTTTCATACATATCACCCTATGCGTTTTCCCAGCTTGGAATTTTTTTCTACACATTTCATATTCTTGAAAAAAAATACTGGGGCCACATGTATGAACCTGTTTAGGTCTAAAACTCACTTTTTTGCCCATAGGTTACTATGTCCAAAAGAATGAGATTTAGAACTAAACAGGTTTATACATGTGGCCCCAGGTGTATAAATACATACTGCTATATATCTCCTGTTAAAGCAGGTTCTGAATAGCTGGTATTCTGTGTCTCTATATAGTAAGAAGGCATCAGAATGACATGTATTGACAATGTAATCAATGTTTGCTACATTGGCTGTGGACATAGGAATCCAATATTTCATGTTCAGCTCACAATTATTTTCAAATAACTGAGTTTTCATAAAAAGAACAATTAATTGCATATAATGATTGTGTTTACATTTGATTCAAATGAGCTAAAAACCCAAATGTTATCATTACAGTTGATTGTAGAAATTTTGACTGTCATTAGCTTTTCCGCAGCTTACAAAATGATGTGTCACCAATGCACAGCACACACACAAAGAAGAGATCCTGCTCCCCTATATCTCTAAAGCAAACCCAGCAGCATAAAGGACATTATAGATCATTACTGAGCAATCTAAGCTGTGAATCCAGCACTGTGAGCTATAATACTTTTTAGAGTTTTGAGCACTTACTATCTTCTCTGAAAGAAAAAAAAAACACAACCATACTCAGTTTAATGGCTGGACAAAGGACTATTCCCAGTAGGAGGCAATAAAAGCCCCAGTGCTACAGGGAAAAAGTTGCACAGATGCAGAATACTGATGAACAATCCCTCACACACCTATCCATGACTGGCGCAATTGCTTATACATAACTGGACATAGGATAAAAGCAAGTTCACACCAGTACGCAAAAGAGTCATAGTATTATACAGGGAAGATTGCACAAGTGCAAAAATACTGATAAGCAACCACTCACACATCTACTTATTTATGTGCTGTTATTAGAATTGCACATAAATAAGGCTTATATAGGGTGCCAGTTATATGGTTACGTGGGGTGCACCATGCTGGTTTACAACCAATTTGTATACTGCTGTAGAAAGCATTGGTGCAACCTCACTTGGAACATGCTGTTCAGTTCTGAGCCCCAATTTATAGAAGAGATGTAATGGAGCTAGAGAGAATGCAAAGACGAGCAACCAAACTTATAAGGGGAATGGAGCATCTTAGTTATGAGGAGAGGTTAGTAGGGGGCCAGCTTTTAAACAGAAAATGCAAGAAAAGACACAAAATTAGAACAGAAAACATCACAGCGAGATGAATAAAGACTCAATAATCTGAATATATTTTTCTAGGTTTGTCATTAACCAAACTTATAAGGGGAATGGAGCATCTTAGTTATGAGGAGAGGTTAGTAGAACTAAACTTATATAGTCTTGAGAAAAGACGGCTTCGGGGAGACATGATTAATTTATATAAATATATAAATGGTCCCTACAAAAAGTATGGGGAGAAATTAATTCAAGTAAAGCCCTCTTTTGGGGACATTCCCTTAGGCTAGAGAGAAAAGGATTCAATCTCCAGAGGAGAAGAGCTTTCTTCACTGTAAGAACAGTGAATCTATGGAATAGCCGCCTGAGGAGCTGGTCACGACAGGAGCGGTTGAGAGTTTCAAGAAAGGTTTAGATACCTACCTGGAACTAAAGAATATTAATGCGTATGTAGCAATGTAAAATTCTGGATCCTGGCTGGTGACGGTTCTATGGTCAGAACAGGGGTCTCCACTAGAGCAGATTGGTTCTTGCCTTGTGGGTTTCAGGGCATTCACCAGTTGGAAGGCTGGGCTTAAAATCGTTGTCTCCCTCCCTTCAACCACATTTTAATCACCCTTGGTTGAATTTGATGGGCACATGTCTTTTTTCAACTGTACTAACTATGTAACTATGATGACACCCTTACCATTGGATTGAGCAAGTTTTCCAGCACACCTAAAGGGCCAAACACAAAATACCTCTATAGGCCCCTCCCCAGTACCACAGGACAAAACTACATTCTGTTATCCATGATGGGGGTGATCAGCTGTGACTTGATACTTCGAGTGAACTAATCAGTCTCAAGACAGTTTTAGCGGCTTTTCTAAGGTAGTAATGAGTTTAGGTGTAGAGGAGGAGGAAAGTAGCTTGACAAGTGGAGAAAGAGGCATTTGTCTCTCATAAGGTGTAATACAAAGTTGCTTGTACTATTAATTTATGAAAAGTTCATTAAAAGGTTACTAATTCACATAATTTTTAAAAATGAGTTGTTATTACAATGTCATTGATATCCTAACAAATGAATCAGCTCAGAATATTAGACCTTAGAATGACACACAGTATTAAAAGATAGACATTGACCTTAAAACAAAGCTGCCAGGTAGTTTATATTACTCTAACTGATAGCAGGATATGATAGAAGGAGAGAAGCTGAGCTCTGTGATATATAGGGTTATATGATAGAAGGAGAGAAGCTGAGCTCTGTGATCTATATGGTTAAATGATAGAGGAGAGAAGCTGAGCTCTGTGATATATAGGGTTATATGATAGAGGGAGAGAAGCTGAGCTCTGTGATATATAGGGTTATATGATAGAGGGAGAGACGCTGAGCTCTGGAATATATCGGGTTATATGATAGAGGAGAGAAGCTGAGCTCTGTGATATATAGGGTTATATGATAGAGGAGAGAAGCTGAGCTCTGTGATATATAGGGTTATATGATAGAAAAGAGAAGCTGAGCTCTGTGATATATAGGGTTATATGATAGAGGAGAGAAGCTGAGCTCTGTGATATATAGGTTTATATGATAGATGATAGAAGCTTCACTATGTGATATATTGGGTTTTTTGATAGAGGGAGACAAGCTGAGCTCTGATATATAGGGTTATATGATAGAGGAGAGAAGCTGAACTCTGTGATATATAGGGTTATATGATACAGGAGAGAAGCTGAGCTCTGATAGATAGGTTTATATTATAGAGGAGAGAAGCTGAGCTCTGTGATATATAGGGTTATATGATAGAGGGAGAGAAGCTGAGCTCTGTGATATATAGGGTTATATGATAGAGGAGAGAAGCTGAGCTCTGGAATATATAAGGTTATATGATAGAGGGAGAGAAGCTGAGCTCTGTGATACATAGGTTTACATTATTTGAATAAGGATTTCTAAGTAAAAAGCAGAGCGAGGGTCCGTCTATACGGCAAGGATTTATAGTCGGTTTTTAACATTGTTTTTGAATTCTGAAATTGCTTGAAAACCTGCTGTAAACCATTCCCATACACCTCAATAGAAAATAAGAACTGTAGTCAACAAGGCTTGGATTTTTCCAGGTCGGATTTCAAAACTGACGGTTTTCCAAAAAACGTGGAACATTCACATTCTTTCCACTGGAAAATGTACTATTCCAAATCAGTGGGCCGACCGATAATTGCTTAAAAGAAAACTTGCAAAATAATTTGCCAAAAAACTAAAACAAACAGTAAATTACTGGTCGGATTCTAATTCAGAATCTGACCATTATTTGTGCTTTGCCGAGTGGATGCAGCGTAACACTTGATAGGACTCCTTAAGTGACAGTGAAAGTCCTGCTGACCCCACCCACAAACAGTGGTTGACAGCTTTCCCTGTATCAGTGTGTGTAAAGAACAAATTGTTAATCAATCTATGTTGGCAAGATAAGCAGGACTTTCTCTTTTAGGGATTCTGTCGGGACTTAATCTGCTTTTTACTGAGAAAATGAGCATGAAATCATATACACCTAAATATCTTGGAGCTCAGCTTCTTTCCTTCTATCATGTGCTGCTCTCAGATAGGGCAGCATAAACCACCTGATAGGTTCTCTTTAAAGTTATCAGACATAGCTTCTCTGATCCTGTGTGCTTATGATAACATTAGCTATTCTGCTATAGTTATGATTCTATGATTTAACTGACCTCTTAAAAGTATATATCTGCATATATACTGCTATATAAATACATCCTTAAGTTTTTAATTTTCTGTTACATCTGTTTAGAGAGAAATGTGTAACAATCCAACTTAAGTGATTTTAGGGGAAAATTCTCTTTAACACGTTACCGATACAGGACGTATCCATACGTCCTGGTGCCAGTAAGGTCTATGTAGAGGGATTACTAAGTAATCCCTTTACATAGAGGGTTGGTGTCAGTTGCTGATTGAAACGAACACACGCTGGTAACAGCAGAGAATGGAGCTGGCCCCATTCCCTGTCGATGAACCCTTTAGACACTGCAGCCATCACAAGGTGCCAATCGAATAACATGATGGCTGGAAGCCTTATGAAGGCTTTCATCACTGCCATTTCTGCCATTTTATCACTTTATGCCCCAGGCAGGAAGTTATAAGACCACCATTTTTGTACACTCTTCTGCATTGTTTATACAATGCAGGAGGGTATAGTAACGATCGTGCCCTTACAGTAAATGTTGAAAAAAAAAAGGTTTTTAAGTATAAAAATAAATAAAAAATATTAAAAGTACACAACCTCCCTTTTGCCATTGTACAAATAAAAAAATAACAAAAAAGTTACACATAATTGGTATCATCCCATAAAAATTGGAAAAAAAAGTGAAAAAAGTCAGATCTATACCAAAATGGTATCATTAAAAGGGTACTGCAGCCAGCATAAAATGCACCAGGTGGAAGTATAAAAAATTATCAGTTGCAGAAAATGGCGCTGCAGTGCAAATTTAAGAAATAGAAAAAAAAATGTATTATTTTTTTTTACGAAAACCCTACATAATTGGTATTGCCGAATTTGTATCAACCAATAGAATATAGATAACACATAGGACCACATGTATGAAAATTGTCTAGGTCTAAAATTCACTTTATTGCCTATAGCAACCAATCACAGCGCCCCTTTCATTTCATATAGTGCTCTGGAAGAATTAAAGAGGTGCTCTGATTGGTTGCTATGGGCAACAAAGTGAATTTTAGACCTAGACAGTTTTCATACATGTGGCCCATAATTTATACTGATGAGTGAACACCGTAAAAGTAAACCCCCTGCAAACAGGGTATACAAGTATATTTTTTCACCCCACTTACAATTGTTTTAAGGTTTCCAAGTACATTCTGTGGTACGGTCAATATCACCATTAGAAAGTACATCCTATCCCACAAAATAAAAGCCCTCATATGTCTATGTAGATGAAAAAATAAAAAGGTCATGTCTCTTGGAACTCAGGGAGAAAAAAAAAGCAGAGCCATATTACAAAGGGTATGTTCACATGGCTTAATTACGCCAGGTGTTTGGGAGCTCACACCGATTGCGGCGCGGGGGATCCAGCAGCCCACCAGCCCCATAGACTGTCATTACTCACGGTGTGTAAGCGCCATGAATAATTGACATGTCATTTATCTCCCCGCGCGTACAATACGATTGTATTATACTCCTGGGGAAAGGAGGCGTAATCCATAGTTCTCTATGAGAACTATGGATTACCGTAATGATTGTGGCGCATTTCACCACAAAATACGTCTTGAAATGAGCCCCAAAATGAGTCGTGTGAACATACCCTAAGACAGGCTGTTAGAAAGGGGATAAAGGGTTGCCCGACTTGAATAAAAATTAAATATAAAGCTGTCTGTGCCAAACAGAATAAAGAAGTACTATACTCACCTTTAAGCGATTGATCCCTCTGGTTTTCTGTTTACCTTTCCTTTGCTTCCAAATGGGATGCTCTGAACATTTTTGTAAAGTTAGTGGCACATGACGAGTTAATAAACAGTTACAGCGTTGGTGTCCTGTTTGGAAGTGAAGGACAGCTAAAAAGAAGACCACGGGGACCCAGCCCTAGAACAGAGAAAGATGAGATTCAGGGTTTTTGTATTTGGTTTGGCACAGGCAGCTTACCATTTAATTTTTATTTGAACTGGACAACCCCTATCATCTAGAAGGCAAAATTTCACATTGTAATTCTCAAGTGGGAGATCTCCTTTATTCTACTACAGCAGTCTGTTTAATGCCAGGAATGTGATGTCTACAAGACAGTTCTTTTGCAGAGGTGTCAGGTGAATCCATACAGAAATGTTTAGAGAAACTATTAGCGGAATATTCCTCTTGCTGACACAGGAGAAGATTTCCGTCTTAGGAATTTGCTAGCAGCGTATGCATATGTCCTATTAATCTCCCCCGAACCGAGCAAGAAGATTATTTGGCAGGCGGTTCTCTTTAAGCTTTTAGTTGTGCGGAGTACAATCACATGGAAATCACTAGGCTTAGTTGTCCTTAAACAAAATGACTAGGTGCGTTTTGTTGGGTAGCATTTTTCCACAGACAGCTGCAGACAAAGTGTGTAACTGCTTCTATTTGTAGTGAAATCCCCAAGCTCCTTGAAGACAGTCACATGACAGGCAGTGCTCGGTACTTGAGTCAAAGGGTCCTTGGAGGGAAAGCTAAAGACGGCTCTGCCAGGCCTGCAGTGAGGCTGCATGAGGTAGATAAGCAGCCGCAATCCGCAGAGACAAGCCGGACACTAGCAGATATAAATTGCCTTAACACTTTCACCCCTGAGAAAGGCTCTGGTGGCAGAATTTGCAAGTTCTTAGTGATTATATCCTGCGACTTTTTTGAAGCCTTTTACATGTGAGCTGTGGTTGTGATGGTAGCAGCCGATTGATCGTCAGATAATCCTTATTACGTGCAGAACCTTTGGTGAACCGTGTCTTTGAACGCTCCAGACGTCCTCAGTCCTTTCCTTCTGTAGCGCTAGTGTCTTCAGATAGAGTGAAATGGCATTTCATCCCTTTATTCTGCTGGAGTACACAATGCATAATGTGTCGTTTCATGTCTTACGTCTGCCACTATTTGTTTTAACATTCAGACTGCATGGATTCAAAGGCTTTCTGGTCTATTTTTTGTCAATTGTTCTTGATTACCACAGGATGCAGTAGGACATCATAGGAAGAGATGAATCATGTAATGCACAGCTCTGGATATATCCCTTTGCTTTTGTTGTGCACACTGAATATGAAAAATTACATTTTCCTATTACCTAAAAATGAATTATGCATTAATTCCGTGCCCGTTGTTGCTCTGTCAGCAGTCTGTTGGCCGTCTGATAAACGGAGTTGGTATGAGACGTCTGTAAGATTTGTCTTTGAATGGCAAAGTCTGTGGCTCACGTTCTGATAAGTTACAACAAATGGTAGCTCATGTTGTTCTGTGTTGCATAGTGTTGTGCTTCATTTTTGGGTCAATGTCAAATTAGACCTGAATCGAAGTGATTTATTTGGATCAGCCCGAATTGAATCGCCAAAAAAAAAAAAACATCGACCCTAACCCTATGTTAGGGCTTAAGGGTTTTGGGGGTTTACTTACTATATTATGGTAACCAGAAATTACATTGGACCCGAAGGCACACTGGAACTTGAGCGCTATGGTACAGTAAGATAACCTCTAAAACATTAAGGTTAGTATTAGAAAAAACAACTGGGTTCAGGACATCCCAAACCCAAATTTGAACCACTGTCGAGCTGAACAGAAACGTATTTGAGCAACACCAGTATTCAATACATGTTACACATAGGTTTACCATCCATATATTTGAACCCCCTAAAGGTTACTGTCTGGATAATTCACAACAATACCAAAGTACACCCTATAAACAACAATTATCCATAGTTACATGGTTAGTACAGTTGAAAAAAGACTTATGTCCATCAAGTTTAACCAAGGGTGGGGAAAATGTGGGTGAAGGGAGGGAGGTAAGGAGTTCAAGCCCAGCCTCCCACTGGTGAATGCCCTGAAACCCACAAGTCAAGAACCAATCTCCATCTCTGACCCCACAGCCGCTACCAAACAGGATCCAGAATTTTACATGGCTACATATGTATTAACATTCTTTAGTTTCAGATAATTATCTAATGATTTCTTGAAACTCGCATCTGTTGCTGCTGTGACCAGCTACTCAGGCGGCTATTCCACAGATTTACAGTTCTCACAGTGAAGAACGTTTTCCTCCTCTGGAGATTGAATCCTTTTTTCTCCAGCCGAAGGAAATGTCCTCTTGTCTTTTGAGGAGGCTTTACATGAAATAATTTTTCCCCACACTTTTCTAGGGACCATTTATATACTTATTTAAATTAATCATGTCCCCCCAAAGCCGTCTTTTCTCAAGACTAAATAAGTTCAATTCTTTTAACCTATCCTCATAACTAAGATGCTCCATTCCCCATGTCCTTAAAACTGAAGTGAATAACAAAGATTCTCAGTTACAATTGCTCATTTCAAGATGTGTGATATATTAACTGGAAGTGAGCAATCGGTTCTGAAAATTGAAGTGTTGGAAACAGAAAAGATGGGCAAGTGCAAGGATCTCAGCGACTTTGACCAGGACCAAAATTTCATGGCTAGATGACTTGATCAGAACACATAATATAGTGGGATGTTCATGGTATGCATTGGTTAGAAACTAAAAATGCTGTTCAGGGAAGATCAACTGGTGAACTGGTGACAGTTCACCAGTTGATACGTGTGAGGAGTAAAGGTAGCCCATCTCACCTGATCCAACAGAGTAGCTGTTATTGCATAAATTGTTGAAAAAGTTATTGTTGGCTATGACAGAAAGTTGTCAGAAAACACATGTTATCCCAGCTTTCTGCATATGAGGTCATACACAGAGTTAAAAAGCTGCTGACCCAAGGATCCAGGACAAGTTTTTTACCTACTATTGTCAGAATATGTTTACTTATTGTTCAGAGGATGTGGTACTTACTTTCCTATTGAAAAGCGACATCAAGAATGTAGGTGTGCAGACTGTAGTATATAGGGCTACCAGTGGTTGTGCTGTGAGTTGCAGTCCGTCTAGCGAATAAAGACTACAGAGAAAGCAGCAATGTCAGGTCCTGGCAGGCATTACTCCCAACACAAGCTTTTGACTGTCCAGTTATTGTTTCACAACTAAAGTCTCATGAAGGGACTCTCACCTTCACATAAAGTTCTATTTTTTCTTATGTCTGCAACATGTACTTCTCAGCTAAGTATTATTGTACCCTAATTCCCTGCTCGCATTCCTTATGCGGTCACCTTGACTGCACTGAGGCACGACTCAGCTCTTCTAGGCCAATTGCTCACTGTACCCAATCCTCACAGATCAAGTGACTGGATAGTTGCCCAATATTATTTCCCTTTCCAGTGGTGTTTTCTCTTCTTCTTTTCTCTCCTGCTTTATTTTTCCATCACAATTTTAGTCTGTAAATAATTCTCATTGTAAGCCTGGTGTACTGGACTTGCCTGCCTCTGTCCCACCACCAGTTGGCGGTTAGCCAACTCAAACTACAGCAAGTCTCAACTTTAACTCTCAACTGGCAACCTAACTAGCCCCTCTATGATGGTTGGTTATATTGGCAGACATATCCTCAATCCAGGTAACTCTTTACTGGCTTCAGAGATGCATGTGGCGCAGGTACTTACAACACCAGTACCTTTTAATGCAATAACTTCACAGAACTATATACATTATATATCACCTTCTTTAAAGTGCAAACACATTTACTTTTTATATCCCAGATAGAGGGTCTCGCCACTCTACAGTACAACGACAGCTCTCACCATGCCTCAGATATATTATAGCAGTTTCCGCTCTTCTTGGCTTTCCACTGTCTCTTCTCCTTGAGCTTTTCTTCTCCACTCATCAGTCGAGTTGTGGTTCTATCCTTAAGTGTGTTACACACACTGCCCTCTGTGCTGGTACCTAAGCAGAGTGCGTAGTAGAGATACTTCGTCTCCGATGAGGGACAGTGGAGCACCACATATCAGCACCTATTTCCCCAAAAATAAAACATCCCCCGAAAATAAGACCTAGTGCAATTTTTTAAGCTTAGAAATATGTCATCGCTACAGCTCCTCCCACGCCATACATTAGCGTTAGCAGATCATATAGATAGGTCTTACCTTGTGTGAGAGGCTACCTGGACAAGGGTTGCTCATTTAGGAAAGTGCTATTGTTAGACATGAGAGATTGGGGACAATGATTCTAAAAGAAATGGAGTCACAAGAAATTCACCATGAAATTCAGGGTTTGGAGAGTGATGATGATGTTCCAGAAGATGATGACATGACTGGCTTCGAAAAAATTTTGCTTTTTGTTCATAAATACAGGGATCGGTAAATGTACCATAAATTGTCGTAAATGGAAATAGTCACAAAAAATTCCTGATGGAATTTGGCGTTTGGCTGGTTATGCTGATGTTTGTGATGACACAACTACAGTAGATTTTTTTGTTCAACAATAAATATGAATTCTTGTTCATGGAAATTTGGGACATTTGTTTGTGAGGGAGTGCTAGGGTAATTTTAGTGGGAGGGATAGGTTCCTGCCGGAAGCGCCCTTATTGGGGCGGTCTTTTCCGTTTTATAGGTTAGGGCTATTTAGTCATGGTGTAGGGTTTATTAGGGTGCATTATTCTTTTTGGTTTTTTGTCATGTGCGTTTTCCTTTTTGTGTCATAGGAATATTTTGTTGTTGATTTATTAAAGGTTATATTTTAGATTTTCCCTATCTGTCTTATATTGATTATTACTAGGGAGCAGCTTCGACTTGTTTAAGGTCTTTTTCTGTTTATTTGTTCATGGAAATATAAGACAACCCCTGAAAATAAGACCTAGCGCATCTTTAGGAGCAAAAATTAATATAAGACACTGTCTTATTTTCGGGGAAACGGGGTGCTAGAATTGACCCCCTGACCTGTAACCACCTTCACAATACACTAGATAAATATTGCACAATACCTACACAACACCAGGGAAAAATTGACTTTTCGTCATTCTCTACCAGCCCCTTCCATCCTCCCCCCAAAAAAATTAACATGTTAAAAACAGCGCATAACATATATCCCAATGTCCTAAGCAGCTCACATACTGTATATAGCATGACTACTTCCAAATAGTGCAGAACACACTTACAAAACAAGCCAGTGAGGTATTCTTATTTCCCCTCTGAAGACTCTCATTCATAAATTAAAATCAGCTTGATTTCTGAACTGCACAACTTGACTAGAAAAATACATTTGGGAATATGGTCATGATTGTGAACTCCCTTATGAGATTCTGGCTCTCATATTAATTACATCCAACTTATCTATTAGCATCCCTAATAAAATCTGATGTCTTGATGTTTTGTGATTTGCCACAAGCTCACTGATAGGAAGCTCACGTGTGTAATTAAGATGATGTTTCAGGCGTTTCAGCTAAACAAACCAAGGTACTTCAGAGTCCCAGCCAAGAGGTGAAAGCAGATTACATTTCCTTAGATTAAAAATGCAGTTGTGCGGGCTTTCCCTCTTCCTATATTATGTACAATTATTCATGTGAAAAACTTTATTGGAAAACTGTTTACGATGAAGAATCTATTAAGGCTGAAAAAGCAGACTTGTGCATCATTTGCTATTAAGGAAGAGGCCTGGTTAGAAGTGATAGGCCAGCCTAGCGTGGTAGACATAGGGTGCACAATACGCTACAATACTCTGAAATTGAAATAAATGCTCCAATAGCAGTGAAACATGAAACATGTTCATAACAGTCCATCCAACACTTCATTCTAAAAAGGCTATAATGTTTAGCAGACTTATAACTGGACATTTCAATCCCACTTTGCAGTATTTTAATGGGTTTTTTGTTTGACAGGTCTTCTTTTTGGAAGTACATAAAGGGAATTTTGAATCCCTGTTATACAAATCTCATGCTTACTTCCTTATTAAAGATCATAGAATCAATTGTAAGGCAATGTTCACACGGCTGATTGCCAACGTAATTGCGGGGATGCCGTGCAGCAAGGGCAGGGCGGGGGGCCGGCAGCTCGCTGGCCCCATAGACATTCATTATTCACGGCGCGTACACGCCATAAATAATTGACATGTCATATTCGCCGAGCGGGGAGGAGAGACGGAATCGATAGTTCTCTATGAGAACTGTGGATTACCGTAATGGCAGGGACGGATTTCAGCCGTACTGCAGCGCAAATACGGCGCGCAGTACGGCTGAAATCAGTGCCAAAATCAGTCGTGTGAACGAGCCCTAAGTGGTAACAACAATTAACCCCTTAACAACCACACACGCCAGAAGACGTCGCTGCAGAAAGAGGGGTTTAGCGACTCCCAGTACCGCAGCTGTGCTAGGAACAGAGCTGTTCTTAACAGCTCTGTTCCTAGAGCAGTTTCTGTAAGTGCCGGGAAGTGGACGAAACCTTCAAACCCTGGCGCTTAACCCTTTGATTTCCGTGGTCCGTGACCACAGCATAACCAAAGGGCATTCCTTGGCTCCATCGGGTGATCAGGACTCCCAGTGACCTGATCGAGCCCGGGGAAAAACTGTACAGTCAGCCCTGGGGACCTAGAGTAGCCCCAGGGCTGTCTGTATATTAAACCTGCAGTCAGGGCAGACTGTGTGCTGCCCTGATTGCTGCCTGTGTCATACTAACACAGATTATAATGTATTAGCATACATGAATATGCTAATACATTACTAAGTGTAGAAAAATGTGTACAATAGTTATCCATTAATGGGATTTTTTTTTAAAAGTAAAAAACACATAAAAAAGTGTAGAAAAAAATAAAACAAATAAAACAAATAAAATAAAAATAAATATTTAATAAAAAAAAGTTATTGTGATTACATTACACAAGAAAACCTACACATATTAGGTATCTACACAATTGTAATAACCTGTAGAATGCATCTAACAGGTTATTGAGTGTGAAATGTAAATGATGTAAAAAAAAAAAACTCTCCACATTATAAATAACACAGGATCCACCATTCACAAAAGGAGCTCACAGCTCACCCTCTCCCTATCTGAACACTGACAGAGCATGCCTAGAAAACTCTCCAACATATAGTCAATGGGTCTGCTGCTGTTTACAGGTTCCTATGCCCATGTAGCTGCTGTAAAGCATCTAAGTAAATGCTGTTAAAAGCAGCTCATGCAAGATGGCTGCCCCAATAATCATATACAGACAACAGAATTTAAAAATCTATAGTCAGAAAACAAAAACAGCAGAAAAGAAAAAAATATGTATCAGTATCTGGTGATAATTAGTAAAAAAAAAAGGTGATAGATTCCCTTTAATATTTTTATATAATAAAGTTTTTAATTCTTGTTTTTTATATTTTAAGAGTTTCTTTATTTTTATACTGTAGTTTTAAATCTCCCTAGAAACGTGAAAAAAATTACAAAGATATGCAAGAACTTTAAAGGGAATGTCATGAGAAAATGAGCTATTGTTTAGCTTATGTTTTTATGTTGCACAATATTTTTAAGAATTTTTGTTTGTGTTTTTTTACATTTCCTATATTACCATCAATATTTTAAAAAAAAAATCCTGAAAATGTCTAGCTTTCACTTAGGCCATTAGGTCTAATAATAGTCTGACACTTCCTGTTCTGTAGAAAAAACTTTTCAGCAGTCTCCTTATTATGAGCACAGGTAGAATTACACTGAGGTGACACCAATATGTATAGATAATACAGGATCCACCATTCACAATAGGAGATAGTCAAAACTCCCCCTCTCCTCCTCCCTGCACAGTTCTTCCCAGGTCACAGAGCATGCCTACAAAACTCTCCTATAGAAGTCAATGGGTCTGCTCCTATTCACAGGCTCCTATACCCATGTGTCTGCTGTAAAACATCTCTGTAAATGCTGTTAAAAGCAGCTCAGTCCAGATAGCCACCCCCATAATCATATACAGACAAGATAATTAGAAAATCTACAGTCAGAAAATAAAAACCACTAAAAAGAATAAAATATGTATCAGTATCTTTTTTTAATTTGTAAAAAAAATGGCAATAGATTCCCTTTAGATAAAGTATATGACCATATAACACGTCTGTATTGTTCGCAACCATAATATTGCACAAACAAAAATCTGGGGTCCATGCTGTACCTTCATATGGTTTGTTCCTTCACATGCTCTATCATAAAAGTATTCTTGCTTAGGATCACTGACTGGTGGTGAATGGTGACTCGGGTTTGCATTTTTTCTGAAGGTAACAGGTCTTGTCTGTCACTTGTATCTCCTGAAACCGGTGAGATTCTCTCCACCATACGAGTATATAGGGTGGTAACATACACAGAACCTTTCTTGCAATAATCTAGAATGTATAGTACAATATTATAGCATTTCCTCATATGTCTCACTTTTCTCATCATAAGTATCTATGTTTCCCTCCTAGTGAAATCTCCTTATGTCTGCCGATTGATTATACTGTAGTTCATTTGTTCTGGTTCCTTTACTGAACAACCTTTTATTCCTGTTCGTAATGACATTTCTATAAATGGCAGCTTGTGTGCTGGGTACCTTTTATTACCCTACTCTCTCTGACTGCACTTGTTTCATTGTATCAGCGCAGTAATTTCAAATAGGATAGCCGCCTTCACAGATGCCATGACATTTAAAATTTTAAAAGAAAGTGTGACATTTCTACTACATGTGCCCAACTGTTTTGATTTTTTGATAAACTTGCCATCACATTTTAATTGTGTCTTTACAGTCTGAAAAGGTATACATAGCAGAACCTTACTGGGTATAACATCAAGACAGCTTGTGGCCAGTTTAAGTGTGCATGAACAGTCTCTCAAACTCAGGGGTGCCATCAGGGCAGTAGTGACGGTATGCCTGTCAGAGCCTATTGATATGGTGCAAGATAGGAACTGGAAGTGGGTGGGGAGTCCTGATTCTTCAGCTGTGTGAAGAAATCTGGAAACCTTCCCCACTGCTGAAAAAGATTAACCCATTATCCTTTTAGGTATTGCTCTTGTCATGTCGATTTAGCCTAATCTTATATAGGGATGTCTAGAGAACAATAGTGCAATCAATACGTCATTATCTAATATTTGTAATGAGGCTATATACAGATAAGTCCAAGCTGTAGTAAACAACATTAGTCTGCCCTGCCATTCAGGAGTTTTATCCATTTACCAGGATTTTTTTTGTTGCTTGGAAAGGACTCGATTTTGTATCTAATTTTTAATGGCAGAGAACTGTTGCAAAAAGTTCTAAAAAAATAGTTTTCCAGAAATAAGATTTTAACAAAAATACAATTTTGTAATGGAAGTTTCCCTTTAAAGGTATGTTCACACTGCTTAAATTGGGGCACATTTCGTCGCATATTTAGAGGCGTACTGCGCTCTAATACGAGCGAAAATTCTCCCCCATAATTACGGGTAATCCCACAGTTCTCATAGAGAATAAGCGACAATGTATGAATCAAATGCTTTTTTTTTTTTTACTTGGCGCCGACAACCCAGTTCTAAATAATAGTACGAAATAGTAGAATAACGACAATATGAAGATTTTTGCGCATTACATAGATCTTAATGTGACAAACTTCTGTCAAAGTTTGAGCGCATTACACATCCTCTATCGCCCATACAAAGTGTTTGGTACATTAAGCTCATGTAATGCAGCCAAACAATTTGTAAAGGCTATAGATAGCTGGAAAGTAAAGAAAATCCATTAGGAATAAGCATGTAAGTGAATAGAAACGAATGGTAGTGAACTTGCCTTTGGTTTGACCCAAATCAGCAATAACTGTTCTGTGCTGCTCTTGCTTGTATTAGAATAAAAGGAGGAGCATCAAAAATGCACTTCAAAATTTCCTTATTTCTCAAACATCCACCATAGAATAATAAAAAGTAATTTAGATCATTATCAAACTATATAAAAGTTAACTATTATATATTATTAATAAAATGTTTATCATATAAAATCAAGTATAAAATTATAAGAATATCCCAAAAATATAAAAATATATCCTATAAAATGTAAATTAAATTTAATATAATATAAAACTAATTTTACAGTTAAATAACCCTGATGATGTACAATTTTTTACATTTTTACTACAATTAATTTGAATTTACTTTTGCTTCTCTCACCCCCAAGTCACCTTTATTCTACATACAAGAGCCATCACAGAACAGGTCTTATGCTGCTACCTGTGGATCACCAAGCAAGACCACACCATTGTTTCTATACACTGACATGCTTATTCTATCTACATGATTTTTCTCTTATTTCCAGCCTACTCTATAACCTTTTACACATGTTTGACACAACATTACTAAGCCCAAAGTTTCATATGCGTCCAAACACACAGCATCACGCATGAACTTTAAGACACCATTTTGTAATCTACTTTCATGACTTCAGTGACATTATAGTACTGAATAATAATGAAAGCGAATAATTCACTTGAAGCGCTTCCTTCATATGTTCTCTCAAAGTTTTGAGCACATTACACTCTATGCCCCGCAAAGTTTGGCAGCATTGCATACGCTCATGCCCAAACTTTGTATGAGACATAGAGTGTAATGCGTCGAACTTCTTGAAGAGAAGTTTGACCGCATTAAGGCTACTATGTAATGCGCCAAAAAAAAATCGATCATACCTGTCGTATTCCACACTATATCTATTTAGAACTGGGTTGTCGGCACCAAGTATAAAAAAAATATGCAATCGAGTTCATACATGTCGCCCTAAGGATTACGCCTCCTCTCCTCGCTCGTACAATATGATCGTATTATACGCGCCGCAAGTAATGACAGTCTATGGAGCTGGTGGGCTGCCGTCCCCCCCGCAATGCGGGAGAACGCACCGATAAGCGTGACTCCCGAACACCCGGAGTAATTGCAGGGCGTACTGTATGCCCCGTAATTACGCCGTGTGAACATACCCTAAAGGAACACAGAAGATAAAACTGATACACTAAATGAAGCCCAAGTGCAATCTATGCACACCGCAAGGTGTCCTTTAATAACCATCTAACAAATTAATACTGTGCGACCATCAAAAGTAGGTTTTTATTTTTCTTCAAAGAACTCGGGCAAAAAATTACAGACTCAACCTCATTTACAGGATGGTCAACTCACCATGTTACACATTTGTGCAAATACATAATAGGTCATATGCCACAACAACATTTTTGGTATGATAACGCACAAATAAAATTAAAGTAAAATGTTTCATTATTTCCATATTTTTTTTTCTTATTAAGTAGAGGAAAAAATATGGAATAATTCAATGTTAGGGAAATAATTAAGGAATCATCAACAACAGCAACAAATCTAAATTAGTACTATGTTGCTCCTCCTTAGGCTTTTATAATGACCTGACTTCTTTCCCAGACAGTTTGATAGTCATATAACTGAAATGTGTTTTGTGTTACATATCTGATTTTTTTATGTGTTATGAGGTAAAAAAAAAAAAACTGGGTGAACATTCTCTAAATTTGGTGATTCCATACTTTTAGCCAGGAGTAAGATTGGAGGTCTTGTGGATGGTGGTTGTATTTATTGCTCTCACATTGCTCTGCTTAAGACTACCTTTATTTTTAGATTCCAGCCATCACACTAGGAAACATTAACGTTTCTTACCCTCTCATAGCTTAATGGAGCGGAAACCCTCTTATGCCAGAGAATATATTCTAGACCTATGGAGGTAGAAGGTGACAAGGGCACAGCTACCACACAAGAAGACAGCCGTATTATAGTGCAGGGTAGTTGTGTGGCCATATTTTTAGGTTTTGCAGGAGCTTTAAATTATATACTTTAATAAATAATAATAATAATTATAATTATTATTATTCTAAAACAACAGAGCGGCCAGTAGCGCATATATATTATATAAAGTATATATAAATATATATATAGTATATATATTATATATATATAAATATAAATATACTACATATATATATATATATATACTATATATATATTATATACTATATGGCCGCTCTGTTGTTTTAGAATAATAATAATTATAATAATTATTAAAATATATCATTTAAAGCTCCTGCAAAACCTAAAAACAAGACCACTCACCTACCTGGCACTATAATACGGCTGTCTTCTTGTGTGGTAGCTGTGCCCTTGTTGCTTATTTTTACATATTATATATGTCCTTGTTATATATATAATACTACTACTACTAATAATAATAATAATAATAATAATAATAACCACAATAACATTATTATTAGTAGTAGCATAATTTAATTATTATTATTTTGCTATTATATTTCATATGAAAGGGAACATCTTATTTTTACTTTAAAGTAAGCATGAAGGTCACACTGCCTTAACGCATAGCTGAGTATACAGCCAGCTATATAACAACCTCCAGGGTTATTCTTTATGAACCTCTTGTTGCTGACCCTATGCATCTTATCTATACCAAAGGCGGCATGCATGAAATTTGGCGTTTATGTACTGCGGGTCATAAATCAGGTGCATTCTAGTGCTAAGACGACATTTCTGGCTCAGGTAAACCACTTTGAAAGTGGTTTACCTTTTCCAGCAGTAGCTTCGTACGCAGGGCTGTTCCTAGGCTAAATTGCACTCTGGGCGAAGTGAAGACATTTCACCCCCCTCCCCCCCCTCCGTAACATAATACGCTTCACCAGATAGTAGCCATGTAAATATAATATCCCACCTGCTCCCAACCAGTAGTTTCCATCATCCATGATAGTTGCCCCTTGTAGCCAGATGGTTGCCCCTGTATGGCCATGGTAACACCCCCCTGTAAACCAGATAGTAGCCCAGCATCCATGATAATTGCCCCCTGTAGCCAGTTGCTCTCCCTGTAGCCAGTTGTCCCCTTGTAAGCCAGTGCCCTCGTAACCAGTTTTGCCCCCTCTATGCCAGTTTGCCCCCTATAGCCAGTTGTCCCCAGGAGCCCAGTTTTTTGCCCCTTGTAGCCAGTTGTCCCCTGTAGCCAGTTGTCCCCTGTAGCCAGTTGTCCCCTGTAGCCAGTTGCCCTCTGCAGCCAGTTTTTCCCCTGTAGCCAGTTTTGCCCCCTGTAGCCACTTTTGCCCCTTGTAGCCAGTTGCCCCCTGTAGCCAGTTGTCCCTGTAGCCCGTTTTGCCCCCTGAAGCCATTTTTTGCGCCCCTGAAGCCAGTTTTGCCCCCAGTAGCCAGTTGTCCCCTGTAGTCCATTTTGCCCCCGGTACCAGTAGCCCCTGTACCAGTTTGCCCCCTGAGACAGTTTTTCCCCCTGTAAGCCCATTTGTCCCCTGTAAGCCATTTTTTGCCCCCTGTAGCCAGTTTTGCCCCCTGTAGCCATTTGTCCCCTGTACCAGTTGTCCCTGTAGCCAGTTTAGCACGCTGTAGCCAGTTTTGCCCTCTGTATGCCATTTTTCCCCCCCGTATCATCATCCCCCTGTAGTTTAAGGATAATAACATAAAAACTTACCTCAGTTCCCGCAAGCGTGTCAGGTCCCGGATGCCGGGATCTAGTGTAAGCGGCGTGACGTCATCACACCGGACCGCTTCACTCAGCTCCCGGGGTCCCTGGACACACGTAGCCGAGACTGAGTGCTCACAATGGGCGTGGTGAAAGCTGTGCGCCCCCCTGCTATGCTGTGTATGTATCAGTCGCACTGATACAACAGGGGAGGAGGCAGGAGGGGAGCGATCCGCCCTGCCTCCTCCTGTGCCGCAGCTTCACTAAGTGTGGTGCAGCTGCTGGCTTTGACTCTGCACGGCTGGTTTTAACAGAGCACCCGAGGCCACACTTTCGTAATGTGCCTGATTTTGGGGGGCGTGCGGGAGGCGGGGTGCACTAGAACCGTACGAACAGGGCCGTTCCCAGGGGCGGGCAAGACGGCCAGCGCCCCCCTCGGGAGAGCGGAGCCTCAGCGCCCCGGGCGATCGCCCGCCTCACCTGCCCCTGGGAACAGCCCTGTTCGTATGGTTCTAGTGCACCCCGCCTCCCGCACGCCCCCAAAATCAGGCACATTACGAAGTGCCTTGGGTGCTCTGTAATATGCCTGATACTGGCGTACGGGAGGCATTACACTAGTGAGAACGGGGCTGTCCGATGTCGGGCCGGAAAATACCCAGACCCTGCACAGCCCCGTTCATACATGCCACCCCAAGTGCTTTGTTATCACTAGATTGCTAAATGCTCTGTCATTGCAGTTAATGTTTTGTCCACTAGGAGCAGTGTACATTACAGTCTTGGGGAGGGGGGGGGGGGGATTTTAACTTAGGTTTCATATCCTTTGAGCTAAAAAGAGAAATCAGTAAGTTTATTGCAGTATCTTTGATGAAAGTAAGCCCTGCTTAATATTACATCTGCATTGCTTCCTGGGGTCTACGATGCAATCTCAATATAAATCAGTAGGATTTATTTGTTTTGTCCCAGGTAATCTTCAATACATATTAAGTAGGTCATCTGCTGCCCTTTTCCACAGTGTTTCTCGTTCCTGCTTATACATGTAATATTTTGTCTGTGTGACCAGGATGACAAGGATTGGGCTATGCTAGAGTTCCTTTCATTCAGTGACTGAGCAGGAGTCAGCCTGTCCCCTCCAGGGCACAGCTGCATTACATCTCTGTCTGCCTGGCTTATTGTGCAACATGTTATTTCTTTATACACAGCTCTATATTGATTTAGGAGTTATACGATGCTTTTTTTTTTCTTGCTTCTGCTTCTTCCTAATTTTTTTCCCTCTTCCTACGAGACTAAATTGATTTCTTAGAATGGGCTCCCCTCCTTGCTCCCTCCCACCCCTTCCTCCATTTGCTTCATTGGAAACAGCAGTATGATGAGGATTATTTCCTAGCTTCTCTAACTTTGTAGATGTTAACACCTCTCCATCAGACGGGTTTATTCAGTGGATTAGTACCTTATGCTGGTAGCTTTGTTTGTGCGAATAAAGCTATAGTGCAAGATTGTCGAAATAAAGCCTGCACTCAATTCAGTCTATAGATACCATGTTACCCATAATTAGTCCAAAATACCTTTTCAGTAAGATGCTGAGAAATCAGTTTTGCTTTGAGCTAAGAAAATTTTATTTTGCATATGTAGTGATAACTAAATTAACTCAAGTAAAATTGATTAAGGTCTTACAATTTTGGCCCGAGACTGATCTCCAGGTAGACCTCTGGTGCTAAATGCTCTAGTAATGTCGTTCTACTGGACCATATAATTTTACTGCCTCACATTTATTGACATGCTTTAAGATAGACAGGTTGATAGGGAAATAAATACATGTGTGTGTGTGTGTGTATATATATATATATATATATATATATATATATATATAGGTGCTGTGCTGTGGGTCAGGTACAATATAACCACTACCAGAATAATATTAATTGAGATGCAAAGCAAATTACATACAGTTGAAACCAGGAGTTTACATACACTGTATAAAAAGACCCACATGCATGTTTTTCTCACTATCTCACATGAATTCAGAATAAACCTAACCCGTTTTAGGTCAATTAGGAACCAACATTATTTATATATGACAAAATGTCAAGAATGAGATGAAGAGGATTAATTTTTAAATGCGACTAATCATGGCATTTTTATCAATAAATGTCAAGCAGTAAAATTATATGGACCAGTAGAACTATAATAATAGCACATTTTAGCAGTGTACATAGAGTGGATAGATAGATAGATAGATGATACCGTGTTTCCCCGATAGAAAGACACACCCCCGATAGTAAACTTAGGCCGGGGAGTTTAGGGGACGTACGACTAATGGTAAGACGTACCCCGAAATAAGACGTAGTAAACCTACGGTACGTTTATCGCTCAGGAAATCACGCTGCGATGGCCCCTGCGCCGACATGGGACGCTCTCAGCTATATGCGGCTCCTCAGGAGCACATATAACTGATTGCCGAGTACAGCGCACAGTGTCCGGGCGCTGCGCTGGCCCGGAGCACGGTCCCGCTATTCCTTCACCCATATGCGACTCCTCCGTACGAATAAAAGGTGAAGGGATACCACTGCTGGTACCGAGCGAGCGCTCGCGTGCTCCGCTGTGGCCTCCGGGCGACCGCAGACTGGCGACTGTCCCTGAGACCCGCACAGGCACCGTGTGTCAATCACCTGCGTGCGTGGCCTGATTGACGTCACCCGCCGGCCGAAAGAAGATATGCAGAGCGGAGAGCGCGGGATTCAGGTAAGTGAATGTTTGTTTTTTTTATTTTGATATTATTGCCTACATCCTGCCTATAATCTTGCCCAATACCTGCCTACAAGTACAGCTGCCTATACCTGCCCTAATACTGCCTACAGCTAGCCTATACCTGCCTACACTTGCCAATACCTTCCTACAGCCGGCCCATACCTGCCTACAGCTGCCTATACCTGCCTACAGCTGCCAATACCTGCCTACAAGCCGGCCCTAAACTGCCTACAGGCTGCTATACCTGCCTACAGACTGCCTATACCTGGCCTATACCTTCCCTACAGCCGGCGCTAATACCGCTGCCTACAGGCCCTGCCCCTATACCTGCGTATGGGGCCATATACCTGCCAAATATAAGACATACCCCGAAAGTAAGACATAGTGGGAACTTTTGGGTGGTAAAAAGAATGTAAGAACGCTGTCCCTACATTCGGAAACACGGTAGATAGATAGATAAGACTAGATAGATAGATAGATAGATATATACAATAGATAGATGATAGATAGATAGATACGGAGATAGATAGATATGGGATAGATAGATAGATAGATAGATAGATAGATAGATAGATAGATAGATAGATAGATAGATAGATAGATAGCAAATACACAATCAGAAATAACACAAAACAATTTTTATCTGGTAACTGAATAAATAAAACAAGTAAAATGTTTTATTTATTTGCATATGTTTTTCCTGATCAAGTAAAGGGAAAACAATGTGGAATCATTCAATGTTTGGGAAATAATTATAAAATATTCATCAACAACAACAACATCATATCTAAATTAGTAATTTTTGCTCCTCCTTAGACTTTTATAATTACCTGGCTTCTTTCCTAAACAGGTCGCTGAGTTGTGTTTTGTAGTACATCTCAAAATTGTGTATTTGCTATTAAATAGAAAATAAATAAAATGAGTGCTTTCAAACTTTTTGCCAGGAGTAGGATTGGGGACCTTGTGGATAGAGATTGTGTTTATTGCTCTCACGTTGCTCTACATAAGACTACGTCTTTTTTTAGACTCCAGACAACCCACCACAAAACATTAACTTTTCTTATCCTCTCTCTTTTTGGGGAAGAAAAAAAACTCTTGTCAAGAAAATTCGGACCATGGAGGGCAAAGGCAACAAGGCCAATTCCACACAGAAACAGCAGTCACGATGTGCGGGATGTGGGGCCCCTTTTGTAGGTTTTGCGGGGCTTTAAATCATTTCTTTTACCTAGTTTCACACGGCAAATTTGCGGGACGAATTCCCCCCCAAATTAAACCCATGGGCCCGGGGGGCGGGGGGGACGGGGGGAGCGGGGATGGCACCCCCCCGGCCCATAGACATTCATTCCCAGCGGCGCTTACGCCTAGAAATTTCACATTCACTTATCCCCCCCCCTGGGATCCCGACGGGGAAGGGGAGACAATCCTATTCTCTATGAAACGTGGATTACCGAATACTGGGACTTTTCAGCCCGTAATTTGCCACCCCGGCACTAATTACGGACGGGAAAACACCTTTTAAGCCGGTAAAACATGGCCTACTAATATGATAAAATAATGAGTGGCAGTCCCAAGCGGGGGTGGGGGAAAAACTGTCTAATTCAAACTCATTCCTCTGTGCCCTGACTCCTGCACTAATCTGCACGTTGCGCTCCTGTTTTCCAGCCTGTGACCCGCTACTCCTGCTGCATTCAGCGCCCATATTGAAGTGTTGTATATTTCTATACAGTCGATTTTTCGCAAACAAACGGGGGAGGATGACTCGCTGCCTTCGTCAAAACGTTCCTGCTATATTTAGTGCCAAATTGAAGTCCTACACAGGAATAAAACAGAGAATTGGGTGTTACTAGCACAAGTGGCTATTTTTATGCTCCCTAGGCCAAGTGTTTCCTGCTGCATAATCACAGAGGAGAAGGGATTAAGGAAATTTGCTGCTCAAATTAATGGTTTCTTTGCACAGCGGCACTTGCTGCATTAAAGGGTTTTGCCACAATCTCATTTCATACCTCTTGTATCCAGCCTTCACTCGTGTGCCAAAGGGCGTTTTGATTCTTTGAATTTCACATCATTTGACCCCGCAGGATGACAAACACCAGCATTTCTTTTTCTTATCATAGAAAGGTAGTTTAGTAAACATTGTGATAGCCAGAGGTAAAGTTTTTTTCCCCCAGGCACAAAGGGCCTTTTTTCAAATCCCTGCGGGAAACCCAAAACCGTGGGTTTTTTTTTCTTTTCCCCTGCCAAACCTCATTGAGTTTTTTTTTTATTTATTTCACTGTTTGACTAATTTCAAGAGCACAGAGGAAAGGAGTAGAATGACAGCACCTGGGGTTTTTAACCTCGAGCTGCCTGAAAGAAAGTGATTCTGCATACTGATCAGGACTGAGGACTTTCAGCCCGGGTTTATCCAAAAACGACTGTAAACAAGATCACTAAAGGAACACTAAACAAAAACGGGCCAAAAATTTGTAATAATAATCAATGGTGAAAATGTTTGTTATTTCATTTGCAAGCTTCCCACATCAATTTTATTTAATGGGAAAACCCCTTTAAGCTCATACATTGAAGCACTGAGGATAAGGTTGGAGCAGAAGGCTATGTCAGCGTATTGCACTGAGCAATGGATTTCCAGTACTCAAAATGAGAATAGATGCGCATGGAAGGGAAATTGCAGTCCCAAAGTTATATAATAGAATAAAACCACAGCACTGAGTTTTCTTTCAGGCAAAATCTTGTATTGCATATATTCATCAATCTATCAATTAACATAGAGTACATAATGGGGCAGTACATTGAAATAAAAATGATGCATGACGTATATAACAATGTTTTGGTTTGTGACAAACCTTAATCATGTAGCTCACATACGATACATAAGAGATAAATAAAGGCTGCACAATAAATAGGTATGAAGTCAGCGTGGATAGTAGGAGAGGGGAAAGGGGTACTGTAGCATAGAGAGAACTGTAAGGCCTCGTTCACACGGCTTATTTGGGCACGGATTGGCGGCGTACTCCGCGCCGGATTTGCGCTGCAGTACGGCTCCAATCCATCCCAGTAACTACAGTAATCCACAGTTCTCATAGAGAACAGTGGATTCCGTCGCTCCTCCCCGCTCTGCGAATCCGCCGGGCAGGGAGAAACTGACATGCACATTATTTACGGCGCGTAAGCACCGTAAACAATGCATTGTCTATGGGGCCGGGAGGGGCGCCCCCGCCGCGCTCCGGCCCCGCCCCCGTCCCGCCTCTTATTCACGGCGGATTTGTGAGCTCAATACGGCTCACAAATCCGTCGGGAATAAGCCGTGTGAACACGGCCTATGGGAATGAGGCCACTGAGGACGCGGTGGTGATATAGAGGAATGGGAAGAGCGTATGACACAGTAGAGTAGTAGAACGTTGGTGTAGTGTGTCTGTCCAACTTATTGCTCTTCACTCAGTGATGTGGCGGAGAGCAGCTCCTACTATACTAAACTGCGCTTTGATATATTTTCTATTACAGTAACTGGGATGGGATGCTAGTACTGTACACACACACACACACAAACAACAACACATATATATATATAAGAAATAATTTATATGAAAGGCATAAGAGATGAAGATAATTCCCTAATGAGTTAAGTACAAAGGCAATATGTGTTCGGTTACTGTAGCAAATCAGTGATGTATACCTCCTGTATTGTAATATATTTTCATTTGTCCAATTCCTGAGGGTTTTTGTATTGCTATTAGGTCTGTGCAAACATAATGGTATTTGAAGAACATAAAAAAATCAGACACATAATCTAGTAAACAATCTAATGTCTCCCTGCTGGAAACTCACTGTACCATTCCCATAAGGCTATGTCTACACGGCACTGGTTTACTGTCAGATTTTTAAGCGGATTCAGTATTTAGAATCCACAGATCTGACTGTAAATAATCCCCATGGACCCCCCAAAAAATCCGAACTGTATTCTACACAGCTTGAATTTTCAAATCCATTAAAAAAAACTTCGAACATGGTCTATAATTCACCATTTTCAAGTACTCTTCAATGTTAAAGGGCCAGACAAAATCCGACACCAAAATCCGCGCACAAAAACCGATTGTAAAGTACTGGTCGAATTCTGTAACGGTATTTTACTACTGCCATGTAGATGTCGCCTTAGGGGCTACACCAAGGCAATTTATAGGCTAAATTACACTACCGTAGGTAGGTATATGCCCCCGTAGGTAAATAAAGCCTCCCTGTAGATAGTTAGAAATAGTCCACATGTAGGTAACTATAGACCAGTGTTTCTCAACTCCAGTCCTCAAGACCCACCAACAGGCCAAGTTTTCAGGATTTCCTCAGTATTGCACAGGGGATATCATTATGGTCAGTGCATTCTCCACAGGTGATATAATTATTGTCAGTGCATTCTGTGGGAGATCCTGAAAACATGACCTGTTGGTGGGTCTTGAGGACTGGAGTTGAGAAACACTGCTATAGACCCCTGAATCTAGATATAGCCCCCTGCAGGTTAATATGCCCCCTGTAGGAAAATATAGCCACCCTAAAGGTAGATATAGCCCCTCTGAAAGTAATTTTAGCCCCCTGTAGGAAAATATAGTCCCCCACCCGTGAGTAGTTATAGCACTTTGTAGGTAAATATAGCCCTCTTATAGATAGATCTTGTCCCCCTGTAGGTAAATATAACCCCCTGAAGGTAGATATAGGATCTCTGAAGGTAGTTATAGCCCCATGTAGGTAAATATAACCCCCCAAAGGTAGTTATAGCACCTTGTAAATAAATATAGACCTTATAGGTAGATATAGCCCCTCTGTAGGTGCCAGTAGGTAAATATAGCCCTGCTATATGTAGATATAGCTGCCCCGTAGGTAAATATAGCCCCCCTAAAGAGAGATGTAGATAGGTGTGTAGGCTAAAAATAAAAATAAAAAAGGTACTCTCCTCTCCCCGTTCCCCTGCCAAATAGTTGGCTGTGGGAGCTAGTGTCTGGCGTGAGTGGTGTGATGACATTACACCACTGATGCCCGTGATACTGCTCCTGACATCTCCTAGGAGACCCAGTGTTGCAAGAGGCGTGATGATGCTGGTCTTTATATACAGCTCTCATTGAACGCTGTATGTACAATCAGGAAGGCAGGAACATTAATGAACTGTCCCTGTCTTCTCGTTTAGAAGCCACTGCACAGTTTTAAAATGGCCATGTACAGTAGACGCTGACCCCTGGCCTGACTTTCCGGGCATGGCAGGTGCTGCCACTCCCACTTCCACTCCCTCTCGCCGGACCATAAAACTAGCTCTGGTCTACAGCATACCACAGCATCTTAATATGAATTGCGTATATACCAAACACATATACAAAGAGGTAACTTATAGCTCCTGGGCCCCAATATAAAATATTAAAAAGATCCTCCAACTAGGCCATGCCCTCATATGATGTAGAGGAACCTGTTGTCACACATAGAGAATTAATAATAGAGTGTAAGGATTATCCAATTAGTTGAAAAAGCCTCAGTCACATGGGTTCAGTTTCTGTAAAGGGACAAAGATTTAAAGTGGAAAATATGTTGGTACTTTGAGAACTTCCAGTCCTGTAATGTGAGCATTCAGGAAACATTTACAGTATAAATTCAAGACCACATTTCTGATATGAGCACTGCTATTCTGCCTTAAAAGGGTTTTCTCACTACACAGATTTGCTTTCACCATGTAGGAGACCTTAAATGAAGACTTTTTCTAAACACATTGTTCTATTGATATTGTCTTGGTCATGAGATAAAATAGATTTTATCTGCTCTGGGTGCATACAAGTGTCTTTAATTTACCATCCATATCTTCCTTCCTAATTAGACAGAGAGCAGTTAGTTATGTTGCCATGATTGTTGCTCCCTCTGGAGAAGACTCTTTGGGAGACATGTATGACTTTTGGCACCCAGGTGCCAATTTTATTGTGCACATAAGAAGCGTAGAATTCACCTAAATCTATGAACTTGTTTTACTGTGGGTCATAGATTTAGCGCTTTCTAGCTACAAAGCGACAATTCAGGCTCAGGTAAACTACTTTTAAATTGGTCTACCTGTTCCAGCAGTAATGCGCCTGGATTCGCCGTACTAAAGACATAAATGTGTAGAATTCTACGTTTGTAGTGCGACTCATCTCCAGAACGCCCCCGCATCTTAGGCACATTACAAAGTGCTGTGGGCGCTTTATAATGCGCCTAATTATGGAGTTCACCTGCTCATACATGGAGCACACAGGGCTGCACCAGTTTTTGGACTTAAAAGACACCAGATAACTGGCGCAGCCCTGTATATATATGTCACCCTTTATCTCTAACAAGATTAGCTTTTGTTTACAGATAATCAATTGTTTTCACTCCTCGGAGCACTTGTAACTTTGTTAACTGAAGATTAAATCTCCTGCACATGTGTCTTTGTAGCGTCTCAGCTAGTTGTACAGGAAGTAAATATGCTAATCACTGTATAGAACCACCCACAGTCTCACAAGGCAGAGTGAGCATAAAGTTCCCTGTGACTCTGTGAAGCATCATGGTGAAAAAATCCCTTCAAAATCATATGTATGTGTTTGAAAGTTAGTCTATCACGTGGATGTACACTTCAAAAACATACAGAAAACTATATTTTTTTTAAAATATTTTCAAAAAAAGTATTACATCAATAAATCAGAGTAAAATGACAGTAAGCACAGTCAAAAGTCATTAGTGGATAATAAATTGCCCATGCAGAGCAGTTCTGCATTATG
Source organism: Phyllomedusa bahiana (assembly GCA_025379985.1). Lineage (NCBI taxonomy): Eukaryota > Metazoa > Chordata > Amphibia > Anura > Hylidae > Phyllomedusa > Phyllomedusa bahiana. Next base: position 81,156 of record JAODAL010002796.1, on the reverse strand, counting down.
TACACATCACAGTATTAAGACCATTCATGGTTATAGAATTATTCTGCATTAACAGCATATATAATATCCATCATTGGAAAACTGTCAACTTCAATTGTACTTACTCCTAAGGGAGTCATTGACCTTCCAACAATTCATCAATGTAAGGCAGAGATTGGTAGGGTGCGCTCAAATGAGTTTGGAAATCTACCTAGCAACTGGATCAATATCTAAAGATTGAACACCTTGGATTTCATGATCTTCTAATAACTCAACCTTCTAGGTCTCTATGCTGAGTGTTTGGTCTGTAGACCAACAGCAAGACCACATGGTCCATCTACATCGCTCTGTTTGTAATGAACCTATATAATATATGGGGTTTTCTATTTAATTTGAATTATGAACATAGATTAACTTTTCAATGATATTCTAGTTTTTTGAGAAGTACTAGTATATTGTTTGTTTTTTATTTTTACATACTGTAAATGTATAGACAGATATATGTTTATTTCAGGCAGGTTTACATTCACTTACTGTTGATTTTCCAATCACATCTGCTAGAAATTTGTTCAAAGCATCTATTGCACTTTCAGAAGAATCATATTTTCTGACATTGCTTATGATCTTGTCACTAGTTAATTTCAAATTTTGCTCCTTTGTCTTCAGTTTCTGATTAAAAACACTTCTCTACTGAACAGCATTTAATATTTAAGCCATTAACTGTATATAAGTTTTGACTATGTGTCTCATTCCCTTTAAAAAATAAGTTCCTGATCAGTTTTGACCTTCCACCACTTTTGTAGTCTGTAGACCCGCTCCATTTTCTTATTATCATTTTATAGCTGAGGTCTACAAAACTGAATACAGTATTTCAGTATGGTCTCACCAGAGCCCTACACATTGGGGTCTCAATCTCCCTCTTTCAGCTGGTTTTACCCCTAGCTATGAAGCCAAGCATTTAACTTGATTTCCCTTCTGCCTGGCTACACATAAATCAGAGCCCTTAAATCTTTCTCTTTTGAAGTCTTGGCTAACAAAGAACTGCTGATACAATACTCAGACAGAGGGCTCCATCTCCCAAGTGTATTATTTTATATTTGGAAACATTGAGTTGCAGTCTCCATTGTTTTGATCAAGGTCATGGAAGTCTATGACCTTGATGTGGTCACCATTGAAATTTTTTTCTATTGTAAAAAGGCAAGTGTTGATGACGCACAACCAGTATTTCCCCATATTTTGCTATATAGGTGTCGTGAGAAAATAGCTTTCACGTTGGTAAATAGGATGTATTCCACAATTTAGATCAAACAGAAATTAGATGAAGAACAAGTGTTCTGTATCTGAACAATAAACATTTTGGGGGCTTTGATGCTGGGAAGTAAGGTAAATTTTACATTTTGATTACTATTTCAAAACCCAGAGGAATAGGAATGCTTACTATTTATATTTACACAGGAAACTGGCTGACTTTAAAGGATTTTTAGTAAATATATATACACTGTAGCTCACAAAAGTGAGTACACCCCACGGCTCTGACCTCCCTATCCTTACCTACATCCCATAGTACATGCTCCTGGTTGTCCTGATACTGAAAAATTTATTGTGGTTCTCCAGACCACGGCAGACCACAAATTCTTGCACCATGGTCCACTTCTGATGTTTATGTACCTGTTGTAGGCACATTTTGCAGTAGACGGGGAACAGCATGGCTACCCTGACTAATCTGTGGCTACGCAGCAAGCAGGGGTGTACTGTGCATCCTGACACCTTTCTGTTGTAACCAGCAACAACCTTTTCATCAATTTGTGCTTTAGTTTTTTCAAAATCAGATCAAACAGTTTATCCTTTGTTCTCCATATGCATCAGTGAGCCTTAGGTGCCCATGACACTTGCCAGTTAACCAATTCTTCTCTGTCAGAAAACTTTTGCTAAGTACTAACCACTTCTGACTAGGAACACAATATAAGACCTGTCATTTTGGAGATGCTCTGATCCAGTCATGCAACCATCACAATTTAACTCTCGTTAGTGTTGCTCAGATTCTTACACTTACCCATTTTTCCCCGCTTCAAATAGATTAGCTTCAAGAACTTACATTGCACCTCTTAAAAGGTGACATTGTCATAAGATAATCAGTGTTATTTGTTTCACCTGTGGCTTTATAACGTTATAGCCAATATATAATATATATACGACAATTTATGGATATATTTGGTATTTTAATGAATATTTTTTATTCATACTACTATAAATCTTTATCATTAAATAGTTAAGCTTCTGACAACTCGATGACTACAGATTTGGAGCGTGGCCAGTTCTTACTCAACAGTAACATAGCTGTATTGGTAGCCTGAGCTGTTTATTGCTGTGACAGCTTCGGAAAGCACTTAATGTGAGTACAACGCTATGTTCAGTGATGCTGCACTTCATGTATTGATCAGCGCTTACACAAACACAAACAACTTCACCTTATTATGATTAAACGACACGAACTCTGCACCTTCCGCTCATGTATTTCTAGGAGACAAAGCCTGTTCTCAAGAGATAGAGATGAATAGCCTAATCTTGTCTCCAATGCTTTACTTTAATGTGTATCAGTCAGTCTAGGGCAGTTTGTATACAATTACATAAATGTTCTCAGACAGATAAGTCATGGTAGGACAAGAGGCCAGTATGGGATATACTTTCAGTTACATGATCTACCAGGGGACCAGGGATAAATACATGCAACATGAGCAATACGTCTGCAAATTTAGTTTAATGCCCTTCTGCCCTTTCTCTAGATGCAACCTAGCCTGCTCCATGCCATAGGGCATATTACTGTGTAAGGGGTGGGACCTAACATACAGTGGCTTTACTTATGTGAGCATATAGTTTGCATATAATATATAATATATATTATATATATATATTTTTATTATTATAATATATATATAAATATATAATATATATATATATGCAAACTATATATACGGCCAGGGTTGCTTTAACCACCACAGAGTGGGGAAGCTCTTCAGCTAATCAAAGTGGAAAAGACAGGAGGGACTGCAGGTCCTAGTATTGAGGGAGTCTACCATGCTAGGTAGTTAGTTCCAGTTCTCATTGTACTTGTGGTGAAAGCTGAAGGATCATGTTACAGTTTCAGCATCAGGGGATCTTCTACTCAGTTGCTGGGGGTGTGGGGAAGCAAGCTAAAAGGCAGACCAATCACAGGAGAGAAAGTGAGGAAGCCAGTAGAAGCAGGTAGGTAGGAGAAAATAGTGAGATAGAGCAAAGAGAAAATAGAGGGACAGAATGGAGAACTGAGAGGGAGATAGGGAGAGATAGAAAATAGGCATAGACTGCTTCCAGGGAAGTGTACCAAGAGACATCGTCAGTCCTTAGGCTTGACCACTTGCCCTGAAGACTATCGTCTAGATCAGTGGTCTGCAAAGTGCGTCTCTCCAGCTGTTAGGAAACTACAACTCCCATAATGCCCACTGATATAGATTATATAAATGCTTGATAGGGGTTGTAGAATCCCAACAACTGGAGAGACGCACCAATGGTCAAGAGTACAGAAAGGCTGTGCGAGGACAAGAGAGAGAAATTGCCAGAGGAGCAATTGTAACTGGGAGAGAAGTGAAGTGTATGGTCTACCTGTAGTGTACAGGAGTGTACACTCCTAAATTGATTTGAGCCCCTGATTGTATTGTCTGTGTAAACCATTTTATGCTAAGTGCAGTCTAGTTATTGTGACAGGGTTATGTGTTTAAAAATGCAAAGTCCTAATTCTGATCCATGACCTAAGGAGTTAATGTACTGAGCTGCTTGAAGCAAGAAGGGCGCGCCACCAGAGGCAATATAATTTCTTGTAAATGGGATGTTAGTAAGTTTAGTTATTCTTCTTCAGTTTGGTTCCAGTTTGAACGTAGCAATTGGTGTACCCTTGGTTCCATGCTAAAGAACCAGAGAACAATTACTCTTCTGCGTGCCGCAGAGACTAGTAAAAGAAGGAACTTCTAGAAAGAGAGGTGACTGAAGCATGAGGTAAACCAGTCCAAGAATAGACCTCATGGCAGCTGATGACTAGCAGTCTCCAGCCTAGCTCAACAGTATTATTCAGATGTTAAGAGGTTAGAGATAAAGTCTGGACTTTTGGTCTCATATTAAGGTGCCACTCCTCCTCCTGAAAAAATATTACCAAGTTTAATTCTGTGTAGCCAACCTAGCCTGGAGTAAAGAGAATTGTTTGACTACATTCACTCAGCTTCCTGTGTCTCATTCTGCATATACACCAAGGGCAACTCCACCAACATCAGGGCAGAAGCTTATATCTACAGAGTGTGTTCTGGGGTAATACCAGAGGATTACAACCTACTCCTATACCCACAGACTTCCTCTTCACCATGTGGTTCCCAAGGTAGCATGTGAAAATTATAAAAAGGCAACTGTGAGAGTAAAATCTACGACTACTCCCATCCTCTCTTCTGTCACTTCTGGGTCACCACATACCTATGAAGGGATTTAAGAATAAATGGAACCTGTTTCCAGTTACAATTTGTTGTTATGTGTACGATCTGCAAGATCTCAAGCTGAGAGTCTCTGTGATTCCTTCTGTGCTGGTGCACTGCACCTCCCAGAAATCCCACTCAAGTAGGTCAGGCATCCTGACTCATCTGATACTCAGGTGTACCTGCCTGCTTGATTGAAATCATTGCTATCTCCCGTGTGATGCCTAAAAGTAGATTGTGATGTATTATTTGGCCACCACTATGGGGACAGATTCTTATATCTGTTCTGTATTTGAAAATTCAAATCTTTCCTTCTGGTCTTGTAAAGTGCTGGTCATTTGTTTCAATTGTACCATGGTAACATCCATAGCAGAGATACAAGCTTCTGAGTCGCAATAAGATATTACTGAGCGATAAAGCTATTAGCAAAAATATTAGTTTTCCTCTTTGTATAGACATGGAAATCAAATTTGATAATCCTTGTTTTCAATTATTAGTTTCTTGTTAAAAAGAGTGTTGATATGAATTGAAGATAATTGTCATTGAAAAATGACCACATTTCCCATGTGCTATGGCACCACTACAAGGCCACCTTCTAACTTTATTACATTGCTGGCATCTTTGTAGTCATAGATCTAATTATAAGCCCTGAAACTTGCTGCTGCTTGCTACATTTGAGCAAGGTTACTGCAGTTAGAAGCAATTCCTTCTATCCAATTTCCCTCTGTGTCTATTTCTGCTTGCTGTCCTTCCTTCCTTTCCTTTCTTTAGGCTACAAAGGCACAATGTCAAAAGTGAGATACTGAAATTAACTCCTCTGTATCTTAGCAATTCTAGACAGAACATTTCGTCCTAGATTTCACAAAACTTCAGAGTTTTGTGATTTATAGGAAAAATGTATATAATAATGTAGTATTATATAGAATATAATATAATAGCATACATCTCTTTAAATGTAACCCTCTTTAAATATAACCCATCAATTAAGTAGCAATATCAGAAAGTCCTGGGTCATGATGATTTTGGTGAACTAGGAATAGTTGCTTCTTTTACATGATTGTATAAAATCACAATTCCTGGGCTGGTAACAAATATTTGTTAAAGGCTTTTTTCCCATCGCTCCTCCAAAAATAAAATAAAAATCCCTCTGTGATGTTTATCTGTGCTGATTTGTGAATTTCCTGTACTGTATTTCGCTTCTCTTCCCTGCAACTGAGAAGCAGCAGTTCCTGTTCAAAGCGGTTTCTCTTTGCCCTGTTAGGCCTCGTTCACACGGCTTATTTCGGACGGATTTCCCGACGGATTGACGATCGTCAATCCGTCGGCAATCCGTCCGAAATAAGTCACAGCCTATTTTTTTTAATTGATTTCAATAAAAAAATACGGCTCGTCTTCACACGACGCAAAAATTCCGTTCCGGATTGCCCCCCGCGGATTGACGACGGCAATCCGGAGGGAAAAACAATTGACATGTCAAATTATTTCCGGACGGATTTCACCACCTACAATGATTGTAGATGGGGAATCCGTCGGGAAATCAGTTACAAATACGTGCTACACTTAGTGGGACTTATTTGCAACTGATTTTCCAACTGATTTTCAAACGTATTTAATATCGGAAATCCATCGTAAATACGTTCTGAAATAATCCGTGTGAACGAGGCCTTAAACTACAAGCCCCTGAACAGTTTGTAGGGCTGAAAAAAGACACATGTCCATCTAGATCAGCCTATTATACTATTGTGTTGCTCCAGAAGAAGACAAAAAACCTACAAGGTTTTTGCCTCTCTTTACAGACAAAATTCCTCCAAATCTGAGAATCAGAATAAGTCCCTGGCCTAACAACCTTCCTCCAGAAATCTATTTACTATAAATTGTAATGTTATTACAATCTAGGGGCCACAAGTATGAACCTGTTTAGGTCTAAAACTCACTTTTTTGCCCCTAGGTTACTATGGGCAAAAAAGTGAGTTTTAGACCTAAACAGTTTCATACATGTGGCCCCAGACATGCATCCAGGACTTTTTTGATCTCTTTTAGTGAGTTCATCTTGATAAGTTCCTTTGGCAAAGAGTTCCACAGTCTCACTTCTTTTATAGTAATGTATCACCTTCTATGCTTGTGTAGAAATTTTCTTTCCTCTAGACCCAGAGGATGTCCCCGTTTTATAGAAACAGTTCTGGATATAAATAGATCACGGAGAGACCTCTTGACAAACTAAAACATATTTATTGTCACTCTGAAGTTGTCTTTGTCATTTTTCCTTCCTCTCTACCTCAGTCTTATAACACGCCCATTGCCATACTACCTTATGTTAAAAACCTAGGGAGATAGGACTGAAGAAGAGCCATACTCCTTTGGACACCTGGTCTCTTGGGCTCAACACAGGGCTGTTTCTGTGTGTCCCTACTGAAATAACTACTCAGCTTCTTATCATCAAACAGCTGATGTAAGCTGCAGGAAGCCCACACAAAATAAATTAACATACATACAAAGGGGCCTAGATATGAGAGATATTTATAAAATATTTTTACACTAGATGGCAGTTTTAATGTAGGAGGTGATTACTAGCTCTCAAGGGACATTACCTTTTAGGCAGTTGATTACATGCAGCCAATTGGCTGAATATAATCCACCTGCCGATTGATAGCTGAGTTTCTGCAGAGATTTCATGCTGAAAAGTAAAAGAGAGAACTTCCCTATTCAATTCTTGGGTTTAGGGATGTCCACATGGTAGCCAATAGTATTATTATCAGTAAAAAAAATGTATAGTTTTCATTCACTATGGTCAGCAGAGAGTTCATGCAATCTTGTTTTTCCTGCAAATTGATCTGATTTATAAAGGTTATAACAGGAAGAAATCATCCTGCTGACTGTTGCACCTACCATATTTCCCCGAAAATAAGACAGTGTCATGTTAATTTTTGCTCCTAAAGACGAGCTAAGACTTATTTTTAGGGGATTTTTTTTTTCCCTATGAACAATAATTCACATTTATTGTTGAACAAAACATCAACGTGTATTAATATACTGTAGTGATTTCATCACAAACATCAGTATAAGCAGCCAAACTCTGAATTGCATAAAATAAAATGCACTATGTCTTATTTTTGGGGGTGTCTTATTTTCGGGGGAAACAGGGGTAGTAAGAATTCAACTTTAATTTTTTTATATTACAGTAGAAAAATAAAAGGTTACATTTGATTGTTTGGTATTGACGATAAGGGACATTTTTCTAAGTTCTTTTATGTGGCATGGATAAAAGTAAACCATGTAGGCCTAACATGTGTGATGTCGATATGTAAAAAGTTCCAAATAAGATAGACACAGATAGAATGTAGATGAGGCAGGTCTTATTGAAGTCATCTCCAATCTACTGCACCTAAGCTATTCCAAAATTGCCAGCATGCTCTTCCGATCACAGGACATGCTTGATGCTGTAGGTTTGAGACAACTTGAGAACCAAGAATTTGGGACTTCCTTCCAACTGCATTCACTAGAAAGATAAAGAAGGGATGTCTACGTTCACAGGAGCACAGTCAGATACATACCATATTCCTGCTGGATTGCACCTGTCATTTTCTTTCATATGTAAAGTAACATAAACATATTGGACGACATGTCAGATTTGGGCCATTGTTTGGCCGTGTTTTGCTCCAAGAAACTGTCAGAGCCCTATTGTATATATGTATGAACAGTTGTACACCAAAACTAGGCACGGCACATTTGAATGCGCCTAAATTATGCACCTAAAATATGCGCCTACGTTATGTGCCTAAGATATGCTATGATATGCAAGGTATACCACACGCCACATTTATGAACCCACATTAGACATGTTCATACATATGGGCCCACTATACAGTCATTTAATGTGCCTTAACATTGGCATGGTGGCGCCTCTTTTCTGACATGTCGCCCACTGTTTTTTAGAAAATTTTGAACCAAAAAGTATAATGTAAATTATATATAAAAATATTTTTTTCCAAGAAATATTGTTGAAGCCTTAGATACACCCATGCAGCTGTCCTTATTCCCTGGAAATTAAAATATACAATGTCCTTAGAACACTGCAATTACTGTAACAAAGATCTCTTTCACGCACCACAACAATGTAGCAGTGAGATTAGCAAGTAATTGATTTTATGATATTTTCTCTGTACACATGTTGCTGATGTTCCTTATCCTCTGGAGAAGTAATTCACCAAGCCAAAATGTATTCAGTTCATTATATCTAGTAATAAGGATTTGTACGAATTAGCAGAAACTTTAGCATCATTATATGTCTTCAGCTCTTTTACTCCTTACTTAGATGAAATTGTTATTGCAACAACAATGCCTTCGAAATATGGGTTTCAGATCCAGTATGCAAAGGGATTGTCCAGTTTAATAAAATTTTTATTAAATGGTGCCAGGGCAGGGAACAATAGAAAAAAAGTGATACTTCCTTGCTGGTCTACAGCTTCAAAGCTCTCCGTGATCTGCTTCTCTGCACTTATGGGAGCAGATCCTGGGGAGCTTCCAAGCTGTAGAACAGAAGTTAAGCATTGCTTTTTTCTATTTCTCCTACCTTGACTCCCTTTAACTATAATTTTATTAAACTGGTCAACCCTTTTAATTCTCAAGTAAGAATAATGTTATAAACATATTATATTTTCTGCAAAGTTTAATTTAGTTGCACGAATAAGTGTGTCCCACCAACTGATTGTGAACCAATTAATCAGTGTGAAAAGTTCCTGGAAATCTAATTTACGAGGGACAACCATTATGGTGATGAATCCAATTGTCACTTTTCATAAAAAGCTGCAATAGAAGAGAAGGAAATCTATTTGAAGAACTGTGGCTATTAATTGACTTCTCCTTTATTAATATATGAACATTTTAAATATCAATTCTGAGTATGATCTGTTGGAATTTGTTCCTGCTTTTAGATAGATAGAGCTATCCGTCATACAAATTTTTATTTCATCCCATCAGACGACTTCTGTCCATATGTGCTATTCTAGATTGTAGATATTCAAGAGGAAGGATTCCTGGTTTGTGACTGAGGGCCAGAATGTTAAACTGTAGTACAGAATTGGTGAAATGGAGGACCTGACTATTATTTTGTCAAACACAGTCGCACACGGTTTTCCTGATTATAACAACAGGTTGCCAGCGGTTAGAAAGTCTGATAGTTGCTTCGTTCTTAGGGGCTAACCAGTTGCGTTTATGATCCCTTTAGAAATGTCATCCATTCTGGACCCCTTCTATTGACCAGTATGACTGTAGCTTCAAGTAGCATCTTTCAGTTTGGGGGATCCAACTTGTCTCAATATTACACAACCAGCCATGTTCTTTTAATGGGAACCTCTGCACTAATTGAACTTTTGCTACTAAGTTCCCTCTTGGATTACATTTGATAGGTGGAAGTGCCAGTAATAAGATAGCATCTGATTAGTTTATAGTCGAGGGATCTTTCTGACACCCATTCCAAACGAAATACACAGTCGAGTAACAAATTATAACCACCGGGTAATATCCTGAGTAACCGCTGTGTGCAGCATAAAAAGCAACTAGATGGGCTGGGAATGACTTAGTAAGGTCCTGTTAGGTTGTCACAGATATCTGTAACCATGCTGACTGCAACCTGGAGGATCCATAGAGTGAGCGTTATGATCAAGGTGGTCCAGTCGATGCTCATTTTGGTTCAAATCTCGAGAATTACGGGGCCAAGGTAGTACTTGCAAGTCTTAGTCATGCTCTTCCAACCAATTGTGTACATTACTAATTGGGTGACATGTCGCTTTGTTTTCCTGGAATTTCCCATCCTGTTCAGCATGTATGGGTATATATGATCTGCAGGCATGGATTAATACCCAAATCAGTTGAGCGAGCTTTTCACATGAAAAGACCATAATGCTGCCACATCCAGCTTGCGTTTTTTCAGCAATAGTTGCAGCTTATTTGTTCTCTGATGTTTCTCATCTGGCATGCCAATGTCCATCTATACAAACATATTTTTGAACCCCTGGTTGATTTTGTCTGGGAGCTGCTTCACCTTAGCATTTTGGTCCGACCTATTGCACCTTTGTAGTAACATTCACCTCTCACATTGTTGGTACGTGGTGCTCCACAGTTTCCACATCACTTATTCACAGTGGTGCAATGGTCCCACTAATGATACACTTTCACTACAGCAACACGTGAACAGTTCAAAAACTGCACAGTTTCAGAAATACCTCCATCCAAATAATCATCATGTTGCGGGTGTCCCTGCGACCCTCGTGTCGGGTCGCAGGCACACCCGCAACGCCGGAAACCCCCGTTCCCCTTTTTTGGGGGGGGAAATATTCCTTTTTTAGGGGCAAACCCTTTTCGTTTTGCCCCTTTTTTAAAAAGTCCCCAGGCCCCCCTTTTTCAGTTGGGCCTTCAATAATTTTTCTTTTTCCCCTTTTTCCTTTAACCAACCCCTTTTTTTTTTGGGGCCCCCCCTTTTGAACTTTTCCCCAAATTCCCCCTTTTGGTTTTTGGGGGGGAAAAAAAGGGTAAAAATTTTTTTAAGTTTTCCCCGGGGATTTTCTGCCCCCCATCAAAAAAAACCGTGTCTTTTTGGGTTATCCTGAGAAGGGGGAGAAAAAAATTTGGGGGGGGAAATTTAAATGGGGCCCGATTTTCACAATCAACCCCCTCTCCCTGGGGCCTGGGGGGGAAATCGGGGCCGCATTGGAAAATGAATTAGGGCCCGGGGGTTTTTCCCCTTTTTCTAAACCGGTCCTTTTTTGGGGGTTTTTCGCTTTTTCCGGAATTTCCCCTTTAAAATTTGGGTTATTTTTGCAGGGGTAATCCAAAATTTAGCGGCTTTTCCAAAAAATTTTTTGGAAAAATAGTTGCTTTTTCGAAAGTTCCTTTTTTTGTTCCTAGTTTCCTTCCTAAATCCTCTTCCAAAAATTTTTTGCCCCCTTTGATTTTGTCGGGGGCCCGCTTCACCTTAGTTTTTGTCCGACCTTTCCCCCCAAAAAATCCCCCTCAAGTTGGACTTTCCCACGCCCACATATCCTGGGGGGGCCCCAAATTAATTTTCCCCCGGGGCCAAACATTTTTCCCCATTTTTCAAAAACCTCCATCCAAAAATCATTTTTTTTTTTATAAATCCCCCCTTTTTACCCATGACAGCAATGAGTGTATTTTTGCAAAAACCCCAACCACCCCTTTTCCTTTTTCTTCATAGCTGCCGCTGTTGTAACAAAGGGGGAACAGGTCATAATAGGGGGAAAACCGGTGGGGTGCTCCAACAAAATTCACTTTCAAATAAAATCTTTTCACCTAGAATGGTGATTTTCCCCTTTAAAAACATTTCTAATTTCTACTTGGATCTGTTGGTTCAGCATTCGAAAAAGCTTTTGGATAACATTTATAGGATTTGAAAAATTAGGGATACCAGGCACTGAAGATTGCACAATACTATGGGAAGTAAACATGAGGCCATTGACATAAGTTGGACTATTGAGACATATCTGTTTGACTGTTTGTTTTATTGTCACATATTTAGCAATGTGCAGCTTTTTCTCCGACATTCCTCCAAGTAAATCAGAAATTCAATAAGTAATAACTGAAAAATTAAAAAGGGGTATTTTTCCGTACACTTATCTTCACTATTAATTGTCATCTACTCCCCGGTTTTTTTTAAATGTTATTTTCATTTCATTATTTGGCCCCCGTTAATAAAAACTTCCCCTTTTAAAAACGTTTAAAAAAATCTTTTATTAAAAAGGATTAAATGGTTCAATAGGAAGACCACTTTATGGCATAATAATTAGCATTTAAGAAACTAAAGACATATGAAAACAATTTCACCCATTGTATTGTATAAGGCCATCTTGATAAACATTAATTTTTATATTATCCACTGCTGTAGTGCTCTTAAAGGGGTTTTGCCACAATCTAATGTTGACATGGAATCCTCCAAAATGGGTATTTAATCACTTTTCTAAATATATGTCATTAAAAAAAGTGAAGCCTGTGAGATCTACAGCCTTCCTTACATGCCTAATTTCCTGACACTGGGCAAATGATTAAACTATGTATTTTCGAAACGCGTCGTGCAATCGAGCACTGTGCTATTACAACCTCTACCCGTATTATCCATTTTAATGGAATATTAATAAAAAAAAAAATTATTTTACAAGTATAAGCTGCGGATCATCTGCTAATGCACTTCTAAGCAAGCTGGAGTATATCATTTTATGCTAATTTCCGACGTTACATTAAAACGACCAGCTGACAGGAGCTGATCTGGGTTGTTTGCACTTCTTATCTGATGGCAGGGAACATGAAGGAGCTTTGAAGGGACTGGGAAGAAAAGATCCTGTGTCTTTTGTATAGAGAATCCACTGGTTGTAATGTAATTATCTGAGTAAACATGCAGATGCTCCCTGCTCAGCCCTTCTCCCCCCCCCCCTGCATCAGTTTGTGAACAAATGAAAGATGCTGCCTGCTTGGAGCTTATCTTCTCTCCTGCACACAATACAGTTATCTCCTGTGTGGATTAGCCAAACAATGTTTACTCAACTACAGAGACTGAATATCAGGAGCGTGCATGGGAGGTGCTGCAATGACATCACAGAGGAGGTACTTGTTTTTTTAAACACAGAAACACAACTCCACTTTTTTCTTGCCTCAAGAGGGGAGTATCAGCATGTTAGTTAAGGATCTCACTTATTGGCGAAACCCCTTTAATTTTTAATTTCTCATGTAGACTTCATTGTGTATGTGTCTTATCATAGCACTTGTATCTGATATCTTACTATAATATTTTCATACTTGTAGGAATACAGGACAGAACATTTGCTTACTTGATATACTTGATATGTCTCAGGAGCCTATTGGTTTATAGGCCATATGTTAAAGGGATTGCCTGGTTCCTTTAAAAAGCAAATACTGAGCTTCTGGTGGCCAATTAAAGAAATTCCTAATTCTAAGTGACCTAAAATGGGTAAGGTTTATTCTGATTTCATGTCAAAGAGTGAAAAAAACATGCATATGTGTCTTTTTATATAGTGTATGTAAACTTCTGGTTTCAACTGTACACACCTTTCTCTACTCCTTCATTCCACTGGGTCTTCCCGTTCTTCTGAATGGAGATGTCACCGTTGCCGCCATTGAAATAATTAGGGGGCCAGTGTTCTATTTGGAAGTCTTTGTCATGCTCTTCCAACCATGTTGTATATTTCTAACAATGTGACATGTTGCTTTGTTTTTCTAGAAGATCCCATCTGCCCTATGGGAGACAATCACTATGTATAGGTTTGATCTAGAGGGGTGGATCAATACCCAGATTGGTTCAGAGTGACTTTCACATGGATGAGTGGGCCCAGAGAATGCCATGAAACCATTCCTCAAATCATAACGCTGCCATCATAAATATTCTTGTGTTCTTCCAGCAATAGTTGCAGGGTATTTGTTCTCTGATGTTTCTCGTCTGATGTGCCAAAATCCAATTGTGTGATGAAACAGAAAACATAACTCATCAGACAGAGCAACTCTTTGTCAATCAGCATAGGTCAAATTCTGATACCATAATGAAAATTAAAGCCTTTTCTGCAGATGCAGCTTGGTTAGTAGAGAGTATTGTACTAAAAGACAGGAAAAGGATAGGTGCACCTCGTGCATTACCGACTTTGAAGTCAAATACTATAGCTGTATTGGTGTTGCTCACCTGTGTGGGTTGTACAAATATATGGTATAACGCACACTAGTAGTTTGAAGCGGATAGTATCCAGCTGTCACTTCTCCAAAGGACAGGAGGTTCCTCGCACAATGGTCCATTCACAGAAAGATCGAGGTATAAGGAAAATCCAATAGGAAAATCCAAGACATTGGACCAGTCAGCGCTCAGATGAAAATATAAAAGTCATAACAACAAAGTGCGCTAGCATTGATAAACTGACACTGGAAGAGTATTCCGTGTGTTAGAAAGTGTCAGTTTATTGGCACTAAAAAAGTTAAAAACTAAGTATTTCACTGGCACCTATGGTCAGCTTCCTCACCTGCAACACGTGTCAGTTCAGTCAAAATCTTTCATCATCCTGCCATTTGCTGGTTCTACTTCTTCTCTTCTTCTTTTGCTGTGAGTGTTCCCTATGGATCAATCCTTGGTCATCTCTTCATTTCACTTTACATAACCCCGTTAAACAATGGATCAGTTAGACCAGATTTGGCTTTCAGTACAATCTGTACGTTTGTTACACCCAATTATACAAAATACACCTCTTCCCATGATATCACTCCTGGACTACTACAGAATATCATTGAATTTATGTTGACTCTCTCTAACATCATGCTGTTTCTCTATCTGAAACTAAACCTTACAAAAACCGAACGTCTTGTTTTTTCTACTAACTGACCCAAACCGGATATTTCTGTTTCAGTGTCTGATCTTACCATAACTTCTAGGCAGCAGGTCAACTGTCAACTGATCTGTTCTTCATTCCCTTAATTCGATTCCTTACATGCTTATGTCACTGCACCACAAAACATCTCTAGCATGTGCTCTTTTCCTACTGTGGAAATAGCTTAAACTCTTCTCATCTTGAGTATTATAAAACTTTACAATCAGTCTTGCATTCTCCAAAATCTCTCCTCTTCATTCTATCTTGAAAGCAGCAGTCAGACTTATGTTTGTTTCCAGCTGCTACACAGATTCTTCTACCCTGTAGTAATCACTACAGTGTTTGCCCACTCAATACAAAATATAAACTCTCTCTTACCCAAAAAGCTGTCCACAGTGCTGCACCCGCCCCTACATTTACTCCCTCATTTCTATCTACCACCTCACCCAGGCTAATGATCCAAGACTAAGGGTGACATGTATGTATGGGACTGCACCAGTAGTCTGGTGTCCTTTCAGCCCAAAAACTGGTGCAGCCCTGTTCTCTACAGATTTAGAATCATGCACACTCCAAAATTAGGTACATTATTCGGCGCCCGTGGCACTTTGTAATGCGCCTGAGATCAGGAGGCGTTCTGGAGGCGTGTCACACTACAACCATATGATTCTACATATTTATAACGGGAGGATGGCAAAACTGGGCATTAGGCTGAAAAAGGTAAAACCAAGTTAAAATGGTTTTATAGCTAAGTGTCGTTTTGGAAAAAAAAGCCTAAATCTATACCCACAGTAGAAAAGTTCAATAAAATTCAGGTGCATCTACAACTACTATGCTGCAAAAAATGTCGTCTGGGCGCCAAAATACATACATGTCGCCCTAAATGTCTCCATAATCGAAAACTTCCACTCTTGCCTCCAAGATGTTGTACATGCTGCACCATTTCTCTGGAATCCAGTACCCCATGTAATCTGATTAATTCACAGCATTTATAATTTTAATTGAGCCCTGAAAATACATCTTCTTAGGCAGACCTACCACTATCCTTGATAAGTTTCCCTTTGTCTGGCAATACCCTCCAGTTAGGGTGACCGGTTAATCCACTTTTCAGTGTTCTGCTTTATATTTATGGATTTCACCGCTAAACAGAATAACCTATCAGGGCCTTAGTATTATCACATACATTTTTTCCCAATAAAACGATAACTTTTATTAGAATAACTATAAAATGAATCCTTCTATATTGATAATCATACAATAGTCATAAAAAGCAGGGTAGGCTACAGGATACAATGTAAGAGGAATAATTCTACTTACAATATGAGCATGGCTCTCACATGTCTTACGTGTTCCATTGACAAGCTTGTGCTTAAAGAGGCTGTCTCACTACAATGATTCATCTTACCTCAGTCCTGTTTTCTTGGTTTCATGTTGAATTCAGGGGAGTGTTTACTGGCTTCCACTAGGCTGCAGTAGAAGCCAGGTCTGTAGCTATAGCAACCAGTGCTTGTAGCCTATCAGGAGAGATTGAACAGGTCTGTAGCTATGGCAACAAGTGCTGGCAGCCTATCATGAGAGAGTAAACAGGTCTGTAGCTATAGTGACCTGAGGAGCTGATGCAGCCCATACAAGAGGGGATATCTAGTAATAGGTGGGACACTGTTAATGGACATATTTTGCAAAGTGACTTGTTTTTGCAAGATCTTTAACATAAAAAGCAATCATTGTAGTGAGACAACCCCTTTAATATCTGATCTTGTCTCTATCTGTACCCTTTACATTTTAAAGTGCTGTGAAATATGCTGGCACCATATAAATAAAGATTATTATTATTACAGACACAGGGCACATTGTCTAACCTTGCAGTGCCTGCCACATCCAGACCAAGCCTGTACACCATCAGTGACCTATTGTGGTTTGAAGTGTGTAGTGTCTGTATCTCTAGCAGTTGTTTCTATGCTGATTGGGTTATTATAATTCTTGATCATATAGAAGCATGTCACTGAGCTAATGAGGGATGTTGCTTAATTATACTTTGTGCATGATGTCCACATGCAAAGTAACCCTGTTATTATCTTATTAACATATTTAATTTGCATACATTAAAAAGCTAGATATTTAAAGACACAGCACTAATGAAAAGTGTCAACAGTTTTGAATTATGGCGGAAATACATGTACATTAGCCACTTTTCTTCACAGCATTGACTGTTCGCATCCTAACAGACTGTGTCACTTTCCCATAGGACTTGGATAATCATTTTTTTCATGCTTTCATCAAGTGCATTCTATCCCACTCTTCCCATCTTTTCATTGAGATTTGAGAATGAAATCTGCCCTTCACCCTCTGTCTCAATCCTCCTTCCTTGTAGATACTAAGCCTTCAAGGGCATCTGTACCAGTTGTTAATCAATTAGTGTTGCTATTGTGCTTTGTCTGGTTTTATGTTGTGCATGTAACCCCCTTCAAATGCAGAGGTCCCTGGAATTAACGGTGCTTTAAAATAAATAATAATAATGAGTGGAGCTCTGGGACAATCCTTGTATAAATACCTAATGTATTGCCCACAGATGTGAGCGCATTTTATATGTACAGGTAGCAATAAAGTTCTCTATAGAATAATGACATCGTATTATAATTTAGAAAAAAAAAATAAAAAGTAAAATTCCTCCAATGGAATTTACCGAAAGTTAAAGACTATAGAATAAAACAGTAGTGCAAAAAGAAAAAAAAAAAAGGATAGACATGATATTTTAAAGGGGTTGTCTCACTACGAAGATCATAGTTTAAAATAAGGGGACCAAAAATCTAAGCCTGTCCATCCTTGGTTACCATTAGCAAATTGGTATGGTTTAAGAGAACGGACTGCTTTACTTGTGCTTAGCAACTGTGTTTGAGGCCAGGTGGGGTTACACCCAGCTAAACCATTACTGGCTGTTGGCCAAGGGGGGGGGGCAGGAAGCGAGAGAGAGACCCCCATGTAAGAGGCGCAGTCGTACATCAGTATTCCCATGTAAATCTCATGTGCACTCCCACGTGAAATGGAAAATACAGCAGTCCCATGTAAGAGGTGCAGTGTTACATTGGCAGTCCCAAGTAAAATGGAAAGCACCGCAGTCCCATGTAAGAGGTGCAGTCTTACATTGGCAGACCCACATAAATCTCATGTGCAGTACCACCTAAAAACTTTTGTGAGACAGATGCGAGGTCCCACGTAAACCACTTGTGAGACAGATGTGCAGTTCCATGTAAACATGAACAGATAAAGCATATAGTTTTGTTCTGCAGATCTGTAGAGGTCAGAGGTGTAATAATCTACAGGATATATTACTGTGTGAGTGACAGAGACAGAGAAAAAAACAATCACCATCTTTGCCAGAGTCCTGAATGTCAAATGCCCATTCTAGTTACAAAATATGTAGAGAGAGTGAGAAATTTTAGATATAAACTATAAAGTTACATTTTACTTTACTTTCAATGATTGAAAGAAACTGAGAACCTCTCCCTTCCTCCACCACCAAAATTGAATCTACTGCGCACTGGGGGGGGCGTGTCTTCAGAGATGAAGTACTCCCTGTGGGAGGAAAACACACTCCCCCCTTTTCAAAGCTCGTTTGGCACAGCATAAAACATTGTCAACTGCTGTCACGAGACAACCCCTTTAACTAATAATTTGTATAACTGTGTTATTTACTCTTTTTTTAATAGCAAAGGTGCAAAATGTTCACTTGTGGAGCAATTTATTGTTCCTTTTTTTTTCGATCCCCTCTTTCCTTTATAAATTAATTATCAGAAACTTCCTAGCAACATGAAATCCTTCTGGGCAGTACAAGTTAATTGAAGCTGGAAAGGTTTGTTTCATTTTCTTCCAGAACTCCACTGACCGGAGGCATCACTTTATTGAAAAATAGATGGCTGGTATTGTGTACCTGATGTTTCGAATACAGTAACTCCATGAAAAAGTCCCTAGAGTAGGACAATAACTTACTTTAGAATGGATTCTCACCTCTTTCCCATACTTTTCAGCCTGAGCAAATATAATGGCTTTGCTTCCAAATGAAATGATATACCTTCCATCAGCAATAAAAACTGTTGGGGAAATGAATAGAATGCAATACCCTGTAATATGAGCTTGTTGTTGCCAACTTGCTAATAGAGTTTGTGCTAAAGTTTGGTTCATAAGATCAAATCTTATGGCACAGACTGCAAACAATTTTTTGCCTTTTTTTTCCCTTAACAAGCTGCTTGTCCATACAGACAGGTCCATGGATGGATGCTTCAACAACCCTAATAGCTTACTGTGGATGCATGTTTTGTACTTTATTTAGAGAGCCACCTGAGCAAACCACAAAAAGAAAAACATCCAGTCAATTCATCACTGCATTACAGAAACACTAAAGACAAGAAATGCACAAAAATTTATAAATATCCAATTGCTTTCTTTCTTTTTCTCATCCTTTCTTTTGATCCTGTTTTGTTTTATATTGCAATTTAAAGTAAGAAATATATAAAGGAATAAGTCAATAGGACCTTAATGTCCCATTTCTTTGCATACAGTTTGGTGTGTAATCGTGAAAAAGCTTTGGACTTTCATGTGAACCCACTTTCATGTGAATCCAGTCTTTTTAAAACTCTTCTACTGCCTTACACTCTTCTAAAAAAAGTACTCACTTTTTCCACCGCCAGCACTAGTGTTCTGAGTCAGCAACCTTTATGTACATCGCTCACATGACCACCAGTCAATCACTAACCTCAATTTTGCTTTTATCTGAAGACAGTGGGGTGAAATAGAGGATTTTAAAACAGTTGAAAACCCATTTAAGACCCACCTTTAACTAAGCCTTTTGTCCTGAGCTGCAAAACTAAGCAGGAAATTAACCCCGCTGTTCCCTGCAGGATTTCTACAAGACTGGTTGTATAAGGAATAGAGATCAGCGAACAGTACAAAGTTCTAGTTCGATTAGAACCTCGAACTTTAGTGTGTTCGGTTCGAGGTTCTATTCGAACTAGAACTGGAACTGAAACCATTAAAGTAAAGGTAGAAGTTTCAGTTAATTTTTTTACCTATACAGTGAGGGGAAACTGTAATAACCCTCAATAACATAAACGGGTACATGGAAAACTTTTGGAAGAAAAAATTTGGCTCTAAGGTGACAGAAAAACTTGGAGGCTAAAATACTTTCAATGGTAAATGAAAAAGAGACAGCTTGCAAGCAGGGGGTAGCTAAGCAGGTGCGCGGGTAGCAACAGCTACAGGACACTCATCCCGAGGGGGCCCAAAAACCCTATGACACATAAAAGATTTGGAGAGGTGTGTTATACAATTTTTGAACCCCCAAAACTGCAAACGAACTTTTGGGGGCACTGAGTATGATTTAGCAAATCCATGCACCTGTATAATAAATATCCATTTTATGAGAGTTAGGGTTTTCTGAAAACCCGCAAATTCGCCAAATAACACTTTTGAATGTGGGGAAAAATGAGCCAGCAATACCAAACTCCCTAATATTTTATGTCTATGGAAGGGGAAAAAGCTATTAAAAAACTAAGACAGTCTGTAAGTACGAGATGAGTTTTAAAAAAGGCGATCACAAAGGGAAAACAGTGAAAAATATAAACATTTGGGCTGGATTGAACAGCCCAAAGAGAGCCCTACCCTCAGCGATACTTTTTGACACTTCCTTTTTGCTCTGCACTGATTGGTTTGACCGGGCCCAAAAATGGCAGAAAAGGGGATTGGACGGGCCCCCCAAAAATGGAAAGCCGCTGTAAAATAAAAATTTAAAATGGGTGTCAAAATAGAACTTTTCTTGAACGGCAGTAAAAAGTTGGTTCGAGTTCTAAAAATTCAAGAAAATTCTATTAAACTTTAAATTTTTTTAGAACATTTTTGATCAAACAAAAAAGGAACATGCTTTAAAAAACTTAATTCCTATTAATAAATCCAAGCAAGGAAAATACTTTATAAAAGGTCTCATCCCAGCATCGGCATACCAATAAACTTTCTACCAAAGTTATGGTGCCAAAAACAATAAACTACATATCACATAGGAATGGGATTTAACATATACATATACTTTATTAATTAATCATAAAAACAAAAATGTATATGATACCGTACAACACTATTGGAAAAATAAGTGGGAAAGGGAGACCAATTCATACTTACAAAATGCATGCAAATTCACGCAAAAAAAAATCATACAACGGAAAATAAGAAAACAATTAGGCTATGTTCACCCGGCTTATTTTGTGACGGATTTCAGTCCGTAATTCGCGCCGTACTGCGTGAATTATGGCTGAAATCTGCCCCAGTCATTACGGTGATCCACAGTTCTCATAGAGGGATACGTGCCCCCGCTGCCGAGCACACGCCGTAATTGCGGGCGAAAAATTGTGAATAAGCTGTGTGAACATAGCCTAAGACTAAGATTAAGCCCACATTCAGATTTGAGGATATTCAAAGCAAATTTCATTCATGATCGGACAGTTACAACCACTTCTTGTAAAATGCAAATTAATAAGGTTCAGGAGAACATCCATATGTGGCAGAGAAAAAATCTGGGTAAATTTATTGTGGAATGTTGCTGCAGATTTCACCTTCTGTAAGAGAAATGATTGACTGCAGCTAACTTCAGTATCTTGTATATTCAAACACAGCAGATTTCTGTGACTGAAAATCAATTTAATCCATTTAAACAGGGTTGTTTCTGCATTAGACTCTTGCATTTCTGCAAGTCTCATGTAGATGAAGAACAGTCACAAAAATGTCTGCAAAACATCTTCCATGTGTAAATGTCCTTTGGCGATCCACCTTGGACATTCCTTGTGAGAGAGATAAAAAACAATGGAAACCTGTGATCTTATTTTCTACAAAACTAGTGGATTTGTGTGGTTAAACAAACTCCTGCTAAATCATTATTTAATAAGAGAAATACCACCGCTGGCCAAATTCATTAGCATGAGTATGTGGTCAGCAGCACGACTGAACTTCAGAGATGTCCTATGATTAGTGTTGCTCGAATCTGTCCTGTTGGATTCAATACAGATTTCACCCAACTTGAGAAAAAATTCAGGTATAGGACATCCTGACCCCACACTTTTTCAATCCATAACCTTAAATGTAGTAGTAATCCTAAACATAACCATAATCCTAAATTGAGGTTAGGTTTTTTCTAACTAGTTTAAAATGGTTTAACTTATTTGTTCCCCATTGTGGTCCTACACTGTTGCTCCAACCCCATTTCTGTCTGATAACACTTCTATGCTAATGTCTCATAAAGCCGGAAGTGACTTCAAAAAGGTGTAATCTTTTGAGTGATAACAGTTTGAGGTTAGAAGTTTTAAGGATGTAGCAAGTTAACCCATTTAAAACCCTAACACCATTTAAAGTTTATAGTTAGTGTTATGATTGATTTTTTGACAAATATTGAATTGCATGGATTCAGGTGTTAACTTTGACTTTCACCTGAATCTGAAGCACAACACAACGCATGATGAATTTAGAATTTGATCCTCAGCTCTAAGTGAACTGCAGCCATGCAAAGAAAAGCAGCTGTGTTGCATTTTGGATTTGGTTGGGCCATATCTGATGCATAATACACTTCATTTTGCCAGTGTGTCTGCCAGGCCACTGATATATTGTGGAGTATGAAGACGTTCCACTTCAGTTTAGGTCGGACCCAAATCTGAACTCTAAACAGTAGCATAAATACTCTTGGTCTGCAATGAAGGAATGGATAGGAGTAGCATACTGTACACCGTCTACACAAAGAAGAACCCATATTAGAGCTGTATAGTAAACCTCCCTCAGATTCCTGGTCCTGTAGCAGCTGTGATATAGTTGTACTTTTTTATTCAGTTGTTTGTTTGCGTTGTACAAACAACTCATTATCAGGCACCAATGAGCCCAACATAAAATTGTCCAGCGTCTGCTTTTCTTATACTGTAGATTTGATAGTAATTAACGTCCTAGTCATAAAAAATGATTAGATTATTTATGAATTTGCTTGCTTTTGCTTGCATTAGTTTTTGATTTAATCAACATTAATTGATGAAGAAAAGCCAAAGCAAATTGTGCCCTCATCTCTTATTAATTACTTTCTCATTCATTGTCATTTACTTCTTATTTCCAAGTACTCTTTTTAATTTAGAGTGATTTCAGAAATACAAACTTTCTATATTTTCAGCTTCTCCACGTTAGTTAATCACATTATGACTAGCGTGTTTATTGTCAGATAATTAAAAAAATATCAACAATGTTTTCCTATTTGCCCCTCTCCATTCCGGAGGGTAACAGTCCTAATAATATGTCACTATACCACTTCCTTGCACAGTGGTGTTTTTGCCATCGTTTTTGTTCATACATTATACTGTCTCTAGTACTCTCTAAATGAGGGTATATCAGAGTTAAATATGCACTTTCAAAGTTTCTCTTGTGTAGTTTGATAACACATTGAGTTAATTCCGGATGTTCACTTATGGAAATATGGACAACCTCAAACAGCACATAGTCCTCTTACATATATACATGATGTATACTCATCTCCAGTTGTTGATTTTGAAGACAATGTTTTTAACATTTTAGTGACCTAAGATGTAACTGTATGTCATGAGGTTGGTAAGGGAGTATGGAGCGGGCTCACAAGCTTAGGGCTACATGTATGAACGGGTTTTTCACCCTTTTTCTGGCGTACAATGCACCTAACTGAGCCAGCTACGATGTCTAATGCACTTAATGAATGTGTTAGGTGCATTGTTCGTAAGACTCGACACTTTCGAATGCGCCTAACATGAGGGGGCGTTCTGAGGGTGTTATTGGGGCGTTATGGAGGCGTGTCGCACCACATTCGTAAGATTAGACACATATATGAATGTGGTTCAGAAAATTAGCTCATTACTGCTCCGACAGGCAGACCTATCTCAATGTGGTCGGCCTGAGCCTGAGGAGTCGAAGAGAAGCTAGATTTGCTGTAAGGGGCAAAAATGTCCCTTATTTCTCAACTTACACCACTGCAATAATAAAAAGTGATTTATTATAATTATCAAACGGCATAAAATTAAATTATTTAAATTTAATGAAAAATGTGATCATATAAAATTAATATAAAAATATATAATATCCTCAAAATATAGAAATATCTCCTATAAAATGTATTTAAAATTCATAGAATCTTAAACTAATTTTACATTAAATAACCCACTGATTATGATGTTCAGATTTTTATATTTTAAATTATTACTACATTAAATTTTAAATTTCTTTTTGCTACCCTCACCCTTTATTCTACATACAGCAAGAGCCAGCACAGCACAGGTATTGCTGAGACCTGTGGTCCTCCAAACAGAATCAGTACCATAGTTTCTATTCCCTGACATGCTATTCTAATTACTTTTCTCTTATTTCCAGCCTATCTATAGCCTTTATACATGTTCGGCGCATTATTATGCGACTAAGTTCCATAATGCGCCTAACACATAGGCGAGGCGCGTCGAACGTTACACACCATTTATGAACGCACAAAAACCACTTTCATACATCAGGCCAATTATATCCTGAAAATGAGACTCTGCAATTCACTTTGATGCACCTTCCTTCATACATGTCACCCTAAGGCCCTGTTCACACGGCGGATTTGGCCGCGGTTATGGGAGCGGGTTCCGACGCGGTCTCCGCGGCCAAAACCGCGGCCAAATCGCGCTTAGTTTATTAACATGGTTTCCTATTGGAAACCGCGTTAATATTCACATTCCGTGGGTTTGGTCGCGGCTTTGGGGCCGCGGTCAAACCCGCGCGTGTGAAGAACTCTCCCACGGGTGGTGCCGCAGTGGGACGCGGCTCGCGCCCGCGGTTTGCCCCCTGCTATTAATTTGCATGGGGGGAAACCCTCGGCGCAAGCCGCGCCCCAAACCACGCCCCTCCCGCCCCGAGACCACGCCCGCGCCGCAAACCCGCGTCGGGAGACGCGAGTTTGCGGTGAGGTTCGACGAGGCATTGGCAGCGGGAACCGCGGCGATAGCCGCCGCCAAGCCTGCGGCCGAAACCGCCGTGTGAACGGGGCCTAAATCCGCTGAAAAACCAACCAAAATCCAGTGCTGTGTAGATATAGCCTAAGAAAAAAGCCAACCATTTTTGAATCAGTTTATTTGGCCCAAAAATTCTATACAAAATATATTTGAAGACAGCAAAATGCAAATAAGACATCAAGCCTTGGAGCTCCGGGCTACCTCTGTAGCATACACTTATCTAGCTACACATCTACTCATAAGAACTGGAGGCATGCACTATGAGGACTGTATGCAGCCGCATGCATATAGTCATGACAGCCTTTTCTTCTTTTAACCCAAGAATGTTTGGGCTATTAGTAAGAATCTGGGTCATGAGATGCATATAAATTTGTCTGGGCAGTGGTTAATGTGAGGTCACCTATCTATAGCACATCCCGTTCCGTGCTCACACCGCTCAGCTGGGTGTTTGTAACCTCTTTTTCCTCTCCTCCCTTCCCCCTCTTCCTCCCGTTCTCTTGAGCCTCCAAGGGACACAATGGGATGCGCTCATGCTGATGAGGTCGCCCAGGTCATAAAGCGAATTTATCCTGCTGTTGTATTATTAGCATTTCAATTTATTTACACATTCTGCTGCAGATTCAAACTACCCATCCAGCAGTTCCATCTCGTTACAGGAGCCCATCCTGTTAGCAGCAGGGGGAGTATTGCAGCGGGAGTGTAAAAATTATAAGAGGAAGCAAACCACCCGACTGAAACCAACAATCAGGCGGCGGATTTTATATTATATTTCTTAACTGAGAGCAATAACTGAGCAGGAAGAGCGAGATGCATTCTACAGGCACAGGATTACCTCTATTTATTCCATAGGAAATATGCCAGCGTACTAGCACAAGTGCCTATTAATTTAACAGGCTGGAGAATTCCTAGACAGTTTTGTATCATGCATCCTCTGTAATTATTTTTACATCCTCATGAAAAGTTAAATCATATCCAATTACTCTAATTACATTTTTACATTTCTCAAACCAGTTTGGAATGAAATCTTTTACAAATTCTATTTCGGATATTATTGTTTGATTGGATATTGAGTGTATATTCATTAATATGAGACTGTCTAATACTTCTATGGCTAATTACAAAATCGTCTCTAAATACACAACTTAATATCTTCATTTATGAAAGTGGCCCAACATTTCTGTTGTACAGATACACGAAGGAGACACTTTATTATCAGGATGTTCCCATAGATAAAGGGAACAGTTCCAATAAATTATAATTATAATCTATATTTATATAGCACCAACATATTCAGCAGCATTTTACAATGTAGAAAGTACAGGCAAAACCAAACTTTACATAGTAAAAAGCTACTCTAAAGAGGTGTTCCTATTGTACATATTTAAGGCATAGCCATCATATGTATAAATGCATAATAAATGTCTGGTCCCATTTAAAGGGGTTGTGTCGTGCAAAAAAAAAACACCACATTTTCTAACAATCTTTCCTATTGTTAGTGATTTTGTACTATACTTTCATTACATTTTTTGTGGGCTTCCTGCAGTTCGACAACAGCTGTTTGATAACATGAAACTCACTAATTCTGTGTGTCTGGACTCACAGGTAACAGCATTGTGTGCAGCCTAGGAGATCAGGGGACTAAAAGTGTTTTGTTTTCTTCAGAGCTTTGCATCCTCACCCCTTTGACCTGCCTTCCCAGGCTTTAAACATGAATTAGGAAACAGCGGGCAAGCACTGAGACTGAGGCTGGGAGGAAGGAATATAGACAATACTCAGCAAAAGATCCTGAGGCTTGGCAAAATAAAACAGCTTACAAACCAGAAATGCTGCTACTCGGCTGCAGATAAGGGAGGCTACATGCAAAAAAGGAAAAACACAAATTAACACACAAAAACATCACATTGAGAATAAAGGCTCAAGAAAGCCATTTGAGTATTTTTTTCTCTGTCACACAACCTCTATAATGTTCATATTCCAATATCAGTGGCACACTATAAACTAGAGAACTATCAAAGGGGACATAGGAATTCTGAAAAAAGCATTTCTGCTATCCAGGATATATGAAAAATTTTTAGAGGTTCTTAGTTCACATTTTTGATCAAAACTGCTTAAGCCACCTCCGAAACGCCAACGGGACCTCAAGGCAGGTGGTCCTACACTATTGTTACACTATTATTACCTCTCATGGACTCTGTTCAGACTTCCATACTTCAGGGAGTGAAGGCACCGACTTTTGAACGCACTGCACTAATCTAAAAACCTGTGAAGGTGGGTGGAGTGCAAAAAAACAAAATGGAGGCAGCCACTCCTCCAAACACAAACTAGAAACAATATATGGTTATGCACATCCAAAAATATTTTTGAAAAAATGAACATAGGTGCACACATTTTTTAAAAAAAACTTTTGGATGTGCATAACCATATATTGTTTCTAACCATATATTGTATCACAATTGTATAGGCTTTGCAGGTAACACCACATATATGAAGGTTTTTCATATATTTATTAATTTGATGTAACATTCCATCACATGAAAAATGATAAAAAGTCCAATGATAAAAAGTCCAAAAATTGACCCAACGAACACACAGGTTCTCGGTATGCTTTAGTAATAATATCATCACATAGCATGTAGAGAGAGTAGCATATAGACAGGCGGTTGGCTGCACTTGTGTATACGACGTTTCGGTGAAACCACGCCCCTTTCTCAAGCACTGTGCATTCGTTGGGTCAATCTTTGGACTATGCTTGAACCGCAAGTACTTTTTATCACTTTTCATGTTACATCGAATTAATAAATATATGAAAAACTTTCATATGTATGGTGTTAACTGCAAAGCCTATACAATTGTGATGCTATTGAGGGAGTGAAGAGGAGCTCCATTGATTAGAGTTTGGATTGACCACTAAGGTTTTGTGAACTACCAATTAAATTTTATATGAACCTCTATAATGTATACAAATTAGTAGGTTTTCCTCCAAAATACTGGTTATTTTAGGCTCTACCATAGTATCCCTACATCAAGTCAGAACTTGGACTACACCAATCCAGAATTTAGATTTTGCTTCTACTTCTGGGTATGTTCACACATTGTGAAATCTGTAACAGGAATCCAAGGCGATTCACTTTGCCAAAAGCCATGGATAATCACTTTGTAGCGGTAGATTTCCCCAATGTTTTAGATGTGGTTTAGCCCCATTTCAATGGGGCTAATTAATGCCTACCATAAAGAGGAAACTTTGTAGTATCCATCCAGCATCATCAATTAAAATCCAATATGCTCAAGGGCGAGTATAGCTCGAGACGCGCAAATGTGTGCTGTTTCTAGCATTTGTTGACTGTCATCTTTTTTACCTGCAAATTTTTAATAAAGCATTTCAGATCAAATCGATGGTGCTGGATGAATACTGCAAAGTTTAATTTATATGATATCATTGGCTGGTGGACCAACAGTGATCCAAGCACATCGTTAGGCACAATACATCCCGCAGACGGCTACTGAAATACAACATGCATGGGTGAGCACTGTTTTCTCTTTTTTCATCTCTAATGTCTAGGCTGCCCAACACTGAATCTAACGTGATTCTGAGTCAAAGAAGTGACATGTCCCTACTTTTTTTTCACAGTAAAAATCCACACTACAGTTCACAGTGTAAACTACTATTGACTTCTATTAACAACAATAAAATGAAGCTTCCATGCAGTCTTCACATTGACGTTCGAGTGTAAACGTTGCTTTTGGATAATTTTCTTTCTGTATAACCAAATGCACTTTCAATAGTCACTATTATAATATAATTTCATACTAAGCATAATTACCTATAATACAATTCCTTGATATAGTCTTAAAGGGAATGTGTCATCAAAAAATGAGTCATTGTTTTAGTCCCATTTTCATGTTAAACACATTTGTTAGGAATTTCTGGTTGTTTTTTTTAATTTTTCATATCACTTTCAACATTTTTTAATAATGCTTAATTCTTGCAATTTTCACTTTGGCCACTAGGCCTTGTTTGCACTGCTTTAACAGCAGTCAGAGAGATGCTTTACAGTAGCTTCATGCACATAGGAGACTTAAGACTGACTCAGTCCCATTCACTTCTATAGGAGACCTGGGAAGAAATCAGTGTGCAGGGAGGTGAAAGGGTGAACTGTGACTATCTCCTCTTGTGACTGGTGGATGCTGTGTTATCTATTCACACTGGTGTCTCCTTTCAGTTTGACCCTCTTTGTGCTGATAATGAGCAGACCACTGAGAATCTTTTTCTACAGAACAGGAAGTGTCAGACTGTTATTAGGCTTAGTGGCCAAAGTGAAAACTGCAGAACTTAAGAATTATTAAAAAATATTGAAAGTTATATGGAAAATTCAAAAAAATATAACCAAAAATTCTTTAAAAAATGTGTTGAACATAAAAATGTGAGTTAAACAATAAGTCATTTTTGATGACACGTTCCCTTTAAGACTATATCAAGGAATTGCATTATAGGTAATTATGCTTAGTATGAAATTATATTATAATAGTGACTTCAACTTCAAGTCGAAGTTTCACTTCATGACGTCAAATCAGACAACTTTCCAGAATAAATAACTCTGATATTTTAAAGTGCTTCTGGCAAATAAAGAGAAAAGCTTAGATTCACTGAAGTATATCATGAAAACTAATTAAGCATTTAATGACTTTACAGTGAAAATGTATCTATGTTTTTCCAAAGTAATGTTCTTTGTAGGAAATCTAACCTAAAAATCAATGCCTTTTTTCATATGAAACATTTAGAAGAAAGGAATTGTTTCTTCTATTTCACACTGTAGTTCTTATTTATGTTGCAAAGAAATAGTAGGAAACACAAACATGTATTTTGTAATTCACGGTTCCATATTTCTGATGCTGGAAAAAAATACTTGTTGTGATTTACAGTGGTAAAAATGATTGTGCCTTTACACTTGCATAAAGTATATATTAAATTGTATATTATCTACCAATAATGATACATCCAGAGATACTGAGGTTTCTGAATACTTTCTGTGTTCCCATATACACAGGCATATTTCAGGTATATCCAGGGTATTACTTGCCATGTACAATGTAGCTGTAGTTTGTGGTCACTTTACAGAATAAAATAGGGAATAAATTAACAAGAATTATTTTCTAAAATGTACTATGGAAACCCTAAGTTTGCAAGAAGGAGCTGTCAGCAGAAAATAGCCTGCCCTTTGCTTCTTAAAGGGGTTTTCCCACCAGACTGTTTCACAGAGCTTGCTCCTCACAGCCAGCTTTAGACTTCCACTTCCTGTTTAGGCTGTAGGTGGCTCTACAGCAGTGACTAACATTTCAGCTCTGCTGACACAGCAAGGAATAGGTTCACCATCCCGGCCAAGTCTGGTAGAGTAGAGAGAGCTAGTCGATAACATAGAAAACCTTTTGTAAACAAGCTGGAGATAAGAACTGCTCTAACTCTGAAATTAAGCTAAATTGGAACAGCAGTGCAATTGGTAATAGTCTTTATTGACATTTGCCTAGATAATTTAACCTAATAAATGAGAATACCCATTTAATATCCCCTGAGGGTAATGTCATAATCTACATGAGACTCTGTTCACTTGCTGTTATGTGAGCATGCTTGACCTAAATGTAAGGAAGCTCCTGACACATACGCCAAACATATCTATAGGTGTCATACTATTAGAATACCTTCCTTTTTTACTGTATAGGAAATTGTAGTCCAACGCACTTTCCTACATAGATGACAAGTTAAAAAATGTATGCCACTCAGTACAGGTTTTATTTTACAATGGTAGTCAGTGGGACATATGCCACTGCAGACTTTGACTAGCCAACAGCGAAGCTTTGGAAACACCAAGAGCGCCTTTAAGCATGGTGGGCCCCTGGACTGGCAGACCTGCGGCTGCTTTACACGGAGGAAGGAAAGCAGAAAGCAAGAGGCATATGTGGTCATTTACAGTACCTGTAGGCTGGGTGCTAAGATTAAACTCCACTCTACCGGGGAGAGGGTGGACCTATAACTGTAAAGCTATATATAATTCTCAAAAGTTTATCCTTGGACCCACCAGAGGAGTTAATTCTCGAAGCTCACCAATGGAGTTCATTCTTGGGACCTTCCCTACAACTACTGTACATGACGGTACATGAGGTACTCTGCCTCTTTTTTTTGCCTTTCTTTCTCTGCCTTTCACCCTGAAAAACAGATCCAGGCCTACCGTGCCCAAGGACTCACCATGCCTGCGGCCCACTGGGTGCTTTTTTGGTTTCTCTGTGGGCCAGTCTGACCCTAATTGCTATAAAAACGGGACAAGAGAGCCTCATAGCGGGGGAATTTAAAACATCCTGTACCTCTACAGGAATCAGTTTAATAGTATTAGATTAGGAAGTTCTCTATGAGAAAGGGCCACATGTCTTCTCACCTACCCATGCTAAAATTCAAGTAACCTACCAAGTCACTCTCTTTTAGACAACAGGTGTCCTAATAATCATCTAACTGTATACCAGGAAATTTTACCTAGCCTTCATTGAACAATAAGACAATAATAGATATAATTAACTGTATCTAACTAATACTCCTCACAACAGTATTCATTTCAGGCCCTTTGCCCCAGGATGCCAGGAATTATAACCCATGTTACTTGGTACTTTGCATGCTAAAATTTTAACTGACCAGACTTTGCATGGGGTCAATATAGACCTATAGCCTAGATATAACACTAATAGGCCTAGAATAAGGATATTCACATGTGAGTATTTAGTCACATGACTGAAACCTATCCACTGTTAAGTTAAAAAAACTATTCAAAATAAATGTAAGTACAGTAATACCATACCCACTATGAGATTTACTTGGAAACAAACATTCACATGTTATTAGCAACATGTTGCCTAAATTACTGAATGGAGCAAGAAACTGTAAGAAAATCAGAATGTCTGTGACTCATCTTTCATCCCTTATGCTGGGCTCATAATATAATTAACAAAATGACAAATATGTCTGGATTCCTTCATAATGCAATATGATTGCCTTTCGAGAATTCCATAAAGCTGCAAGCATATCTAATCAGGTGTTTGGAGATTGATTAGACCATCTACATTGATATGTGTGTAAAAGAAAATGACAATGACTTTCTGTAACTGTTCCCAAATTAGAACATTTCATGTGATCTGTAATCAGTGTTGGAACAAGGTTCTTAGGACCCAATACTGGAGCTGATTCTGAAAGCCCAGCCTTTTGCTTTCTGGCTCAATGACTGTGCCTTTTTGCCTCTGCTGCCTTTGCGGTGCCCTCAACCAGTCTTGTGTCCCACTGGTACAGATAGGTACAGTGGTATTATCATGCCAACCTGCAATCAAGCTAAGATGAGCAGAAACAGAGGTCCACATGAAAGGAATATAAAAAGGAATGCCTAACAAAAATACAATTTAAAGTATATAAATAAAATATGCAGATAGCTATAAGACAAGGTTCTGTGTATGATGCCTCAAAATAATAGCCATACAGTTACCAAGTAATACCACTATTAGAGGAGCAAATATTATCACCATACTGTTAATGGATAAAACCAGTATACCAAGACCAATATTATCAATTATACCACTATACAAGTGCCAAATAATATCACTAACCATGACCGCAAATTGCACTAAGTCCAATATTACCAACATACTGTGACAATATAGTGATAGATAGCAGCTGTACACAGGCTCTATACACATATAAGTGATTACAGTGCAGCTGCATCCAGTAACTCACAGGTGATGTCTTCTTTGATGAGTCATTTCCTTTACCTTTTCTTTTTCATTTGGCCCAGACCCCACTGATGACTTTATCCATCCATGACTCGTGTGTGTGCAAAGTGCTGCACAAATATCCTAGGCTACCCACTTTTCCAGTATCTGCCTATCTTCTGTATTTCCCACTTCTATAGAGACTACCCATTAATAGTAGTAAAGACTCCCTTGGCACTATACACGCTAACAGTTTCCTTAAACAGTAAAAGTACCACCATGGCATTATTCTGTCTTCTTTTGTGCCTGCAGTTTTAGGCTACCTTTGTGCCTCCATATAGTAGGTAGATAAACCTCCAATATAGTAGGTAGTTACACCTTCTATATAGTAGATAGCCTCCCAAAGTAGATAGACAGGTAGGTAGACCCCTTTTAGGTTGCTAGTCCCAAACTAAGCAGTTAGTCCATGCCAAAAGGAAGGCAGACCTCACCTATTAAGTAAGTAGCTAGGTAGACCCCCATTGGGTAGGTAGGTTGGCCTTACATTGGGTAGGTTGTTTAAACCCCCACTTGGTAGAAATTATGGGTCCCCACTGGGTAGTTTAGTTGGCCTCCATTATGTAGTTATTTGGACAGCTTCTATGTGTACAGTTATGGTATCTTATCAGAGTTATCATAGCCCATTCCAATAAACCAAATTTAGATAAATGTAAAAAACTAAAAAGAAGAGAGGCTCATTAACTGAGGGTTGATACAGGGTACTAGTATTTTATAACTTAATGTTCTTCAAGTCACATGGGAAGAGGTCAGTGTACACATAATCCAAAACCTAAATCCTAGACTGCTAACTAAACACAAATATAATTTACTAAGTATGGCCTGAGTCTACTGCCTAGCACTACAGTAGCATCTGCACCACTATCCTTTGGTTAAGGCTTCCTCAGATCTGCAACACCTGCTCTTCTCCACTCTAGGAGCAGGAAAGTTAAACACAGCTCAGCAGCTTCCCCTCTGTCTGAAGAGTTCACACCTTTACTAAAAAGTTCTCTCAGGTGTCGCCTAATGAGCCCAAAGAACTCAAAATCTGGAGTGGAGTATCTATATGCATTGGCAGACGTTTTCCAGGAGGCCCGCATGTCTCTGCCACAACTAACTGGGACCTACGGGGGAAAGGACCAACTTGGGAGTAGAGACAAGGTCAGTTCCACTATAGATTTTGAGTTATTTGGGCTCATTAGGCAACACCTGGGAGAACTTTTTAACAAAGGTATGAACTCTTCAGACAGAGGGGTTGCAGCTAAGCTGTGGTTAGCTTTATTGCTCCGATGGAGAAGAACAGGTGTTGCAGATCTGAGGAAGCCTCAGATATATGAACAATTTGGGGGTTATCTGTGTATTTGTGACCAGTTATCCTACCATGTGTGTTTCAGTACCTCTGAGATAGTCCGATCCTGTTAATACTTATTCATGCTTGCAGTATACCATACCTGCCATAAAGAGACAACTGCATTAAACTAACAGTCTCTTCATTCGTAATCACGATTTATACATGTAAAATGCAGATACATTTGTATTCCGCAGAACTTAAGTGTTTTTTTGTGTTTGAACTTATTTTATTTTAAAATTATTGGGCTGCAAATCCCAAATTGCTTAAGGATATGAAGATGAGAAAGTGCATCCATCTTTTATTATGGTTGCAGTCCCCTCCCTTCTCTCTAACTTGTGACACAGGGGGAGGTTAATGAGGCATTGTGGAGCTCCTGCACAAGTACTAAACCCCTATTATAACATAAAAGGAGGTTTGGCATCCTTCAGTATAAACTCATTAACTTTTATGGCATAATAAATTGATCACATTAAAAAATAATTTTGCTCCTGCTGGGTTCAAGTTAACCTTTCGTAACTTTCGCAACATGGCATCTTTTTCCAAACAGTTCAGTGATTCGGGGCTGTTAATATGCTTCTTCTCAAAATATATATTAGGATAGGCTGTTTTTATAAGACATTAGACAATAAGTGACCACAGCTGAATACAGAGCACTCAATATTGATAAAACTCGATGCCCTATATCAATCTTATTGACATACAAATGACTATAGATCATCTCTATTGACATGTGTAAGGTAATTTATGATGTCTTACCTATGAGTAAAGAAAAAAAGGGGGGGGTTAAGGGAAAAAAAAAAAAAAAAAAAATTTTTTTTTTTGGATTTTTCCCCCCCACCAATTTTTTTGAACGTCCCCTTGCAATCCAATTTTGATTTGCAGCAGAAGCATGATGGCCCTCAAGGGCATTGTTATAGAGAGTAGAGAAGTAGTAATAAAAAGTGTAGGGGCATAGTTATAGGGATCCAGTAACTTATCATGCCTCTGGTGGCCATTAACGACAATGTATAAATTGTCCTATGCATTCATCACATTCATATCATTTATCATATGTCTTCTATGCACTCATTACATCCATTTACATGTAAATTTCAATTATGTTATATTT
Source organism: Phyllomedusa bahiana (assembly GCA_025379985.1). Classification (NCBI taxonomy): domain Eukaryota; kingdom Metazoa; phylum Chordata; class Amphibia; order Anura; family Hylidae; genus Phyllomedusa; species Phyllomedusa bahiana. Next base: position 46,060 of record JAODAL010002796.1, on the reverse strand, counting down.
AAATGTACATGTAAATCCACAAGACACCAGCTTGCAGCCAAATTTCTATAGACAATCTAATATATATTTGCAAGTAAAATAGAGAAAGCAATCTCACCTCCACGGGCTTGCTTGAATTAATGCGCTGAGATTTACGGTCCGTTCTCCTGCTTCTCGGAGCTAACCGCCGGCCCGACGGAATGCAGCAAACAATGACGTCACAGGAAATCCGGGTATGCCCTGAAGATCAGCTGAGACCACAATGAGATCCACGGCTACGCTTGAAAGTAAAGAAAACGGAAAACTTTTAATTTCGAAACAGGTTTTAAAATACAGACACATGGGCAGCAAAACCTAACTACCACGGGCTAAACAACAGACACGTTTTGGGCGTTTTTCTCGCCCTTGCTCCACTGTGTTAGTTGGTTTCCCAAAACGTCCATCTTTTTTAAAATAAACTAAAACCAATCATACTACTCAGCCAAATTTCACATGGTTGCCTATCGGATGCTGATTAGGTCAAAAAATGCCCCTTTTTCTAATGGATACTGTTTGTTAATATTTTGTATCTACAAAATTTCTACATTTATACATGGTTGTATTTTGCTTATATTATCTCAATAAAATGTATACATGTACAGAGCGATAATTTAATCCCTCGGGTTTCTTCTGGTGTCAAGTTTTTAGTATCCAAAAGGTTTCCTTTTTTGCCTTATCATCCTAGTCCATTTTTCCACCTCTGTATGGGCAGGGTATTTATCTATGGCATAGACGTAAAGCTAGAAAAATATCTCCCTGAGTTGTTTTCTATGAAATGCTTGGCAGCCCCAGATTGTTGACTTGGTTCTTTTTTAATGCTAGAGACATGTTCCCATAATTCTAGTCCTTTACCTTTCTGATCGTATTTGCCAAACATATTTGACATTGCATTGTGTGCAATGGATCACATATATGCAATGGTGGTCTGTTGCAGTTTCATGAACTGTCTGAATCTCATATTTTTTTGCATTTTTTTGCTGTCCTGTGAAATTTTTCATGGGGACAGCCCATGCTACGGGGCATTACAATCGGTCCCGGCACATCTAAAAAAATTCCCTTTTGGGATAACCACATTTTTCTAAAACTGTTTTTTATTCAAAAACCCCACTGGGAGAATGATGTTTGCCTATTTTTTTTTTGCCCTTTTAGGGATGACTAGTGTGCCTTGTCCAAAATCGTAGCCAATTTTTTTCATCCTGACGTAAAAATTTTATTTTTTCTTGAAAATGTGTTTAATTTTTTTAAAATTTTTTTGCTAAATTTGGTGGAAAACACTATTTTTTTTTGTCATTTTTCCTTAAATTTTTGTTTTAGCTTCTTTTCTTTCTTCAACAAAGTTTTTGGAGTTAAAACCCCCACTCTTTGTTTTGCCTTTTCTATATCTTTTTTTCTTGTACCCTCTCTGCATGAGTCTCTCTTCAATGTCTCCTTGCACTAATCTCATAGCCCCCTCCTCTAAGGTACAAATTCTCTTGGCTCTATGAACTCCCCATAGGGGATTGCCCTGGTGGTGTTGCTGGCATGGCAGCTGTTAGCTTTTAAAATCGTATTTCCTGAATTTATTTTACGATATAGCGTGGTTACTATTCTGCCAGTCTCTATATCTCCCTTAAAGTAAATATCTAAAAAGGGAATGCCCTGTTTGTCCCAATGACCTGTAAATCGTAGATTGCAATGATTGTTATTAAGATAATCAAAGAAAGGCTGTATGAGCGCTACATCGCGACCCCAGATGATGAGGAGGTCGTCGATGTAGCGCCCATACCATAGGATGTGATCCAGAAACGGATTATTGACATCATAAATGGCGTGGTGTTCCCACCACGCCATAGTGATGTTCGCTAGGGATGGCGAGAAGGTAGCTCCCATAGGGGCTCCTACTAGTTAAAGATAATAATGTTGCTCAAATTTAAAGAAATTGTTTTTCAGAAGATATTCTATAGCCACAAGGAGGAATTCCTGTAAGTTTTGATCATATCTCCCATGTTGTTTGAGGAAAAAAGACGTTGCAACCAGGGCAATATCATGTGGGATGCATGAATATAAGCCAATGACGTCACAGGTTAACCATGTATACTCTTTTTCCCAATGTTTCACTGCTAACATTTTTAAAGCTGATTTTGTATCTCTTATGTGGCCTGGAAGCCCTTGGACTATAGGCTGCAGGTACCCATCCACCCAAATGCTGAGTCTTTCATTAAGGGAGTCATTACCCGATATTATTGGGCGAAGACTTGGTGGAAACTGATTTTTGTGGACCTTAGGGGCCCCATAGAATATAGATGTTACTGGGTTTTCCTTAAGTTAATGATTTCTCAGTTTTTCATTCAATACCCCTAATCCTATCCCTTCCTGTAATACTTGTCCTAGCTTTTTTTGGAAGCTTTTAGTTGGATTTTCTGATAGCTTTCGGTAAGTTATAGGGTCATCGAGGATTTTATGGACTTGTTTTACATAGAGGCCAGCGTCCATCACAACCACCGCCCCCCCCCCTTATCTGCTCGTTTGATTACCAAGTTATTCCTATCTTTTAGCTCTTTGATAGCTTTCATTTGTGATTGTGTTAGGTTACTTCGTCTCTGTCGTTTAGATTTATTATTCAGGTTTTTATTTTGAATAGCTACGAGGTCCCGCTCCATAGCATTCTGGAATGCTTCTAGAGCTGGGACTCTGGCTTTTTAGATATTTACTTTAAGGGAGATATAGAGACTGGCAGAATAGTAACCACGCTATATCGTAAAATAAATTCAGGAAATACGATTTTAAAAGCTAACAGCTGCCATGCCAGCAACACCACCAGGGCAATCCCCTATGGGGAGTTCATAAGAGCCAAGAGAATTTGTACCTTAGAGGAGGACTATGAGATAGTGCAAGGAGACATTGAAGAGAGACTCATGCAGAGAGGGTACAAGAAAAAAGATATAGAAAAGGCAAAACAAAGAGTGGCGGGTATAACTCAACAAACTTTGTTGAAGAAAGAAAAAGAAGCTAAGAACAAATTCAAGGAAAATGACAAAAAACTAGTGTTTTCCACCAAATTTAGCAACAACTTTAAACAAATTAAAAACATTTTCAAGAAAAACATAAATATCTTACGTCAGGATGAAACCTTGGCTAAGATTTTGTAACAAGGCACACTAGTCATCCCTAAAAGGGCAAAAACAATAGGCAACATCATATCTCCCAGTGTGTTTTTGAATAAAAACAGTTTAGGAAAAATGTGGTAATCCCAAAAGGGATTTTTTAGATGCGCCGGGACCCGATGTAATGCCTGTAGCATGGCTGTCCCCATGAAAAATTTCACAGACAGCAAAAATGCAAAAAAATATGAGATCAGACAGTTCATGAACTGCAACAGCCACCATTGCATATATGTGATCCATTGCACACAATGCAATGTCAAATATGTTGGCAGTACGATCAGAAAGGTAAAGACTAGAATTATGGAACATGTCTCTAGCATTAAAAAGAACCAAAGTCAAACATCTGGGGCTGCCAAGCATTTCATAGAACAACATCAGGGAGATATTTCTAGCTTTACGTTCTATGCCATAGATCATATACCCTGCCCATACAGAGGTGGAACCTGGACTAGGATGATAAGGCAAAAGGAAGCCTTTTGGATACTAAAACTTGACACCAGAAGACCAGAGGGATTAAATTATCGCTCTGACATGTTATACATTTATTGAGATAATATAAGCAAAATACAACCATGTATAAATGTAGAAATTTGTAGATACAAATATATAACATAAACAGTATCCATTAGAAAGGGACATTTATGACCCAATCAGCATCCGATAGGCAACCATGTGATTAGGCTGAGTAGTATGATTGGTTTTAGTTTATTTTAAATAGATGGACGTATGGGAACCAACTACACAGTGAGCAAGGGCGAGAAACGCCCGAAACGCGTCTGTTGTCAGCCAGTGGTAGTAGGTTTGCTGCCCATGTGTCTGTATTTTACCTGTTTCAAAATAAAGTCTCTATACTGCAAAGCGAGCCGTGGATCTCATTGTGGTATCAGCTGATCTTCAAGGCATACCCGGATTTCCTGTGACGTCATTGTTTAATATATATTTGCCTTGGTGTGTTTGGTGCTGCTTGTAATTAAAATGCTTCCATAATATGGTTGGATGACCACATATCAAGTTAAGGCATTTGTATATGAAGTTTAGGGGAACTTAAAACCATCCTGCAAGGGAAACTGTGGCCCTGATTCGCCAACTGGGGAGTTTGAATAGAGGGAGAATGATGCCGCACCACCCACTCACAATGTAGTGGAAAGCAGCTCATGCCACATTCACAGTCAGCACCCATGTCGAAGCACTGTACCAGAATGTAGAGTGATGTTGGTGGTACCAAGGGGGAGAAAGCCGTCTCATCTAAACTCACTCCACTGTGCCCTGCATTCTGCACTCATCTTTTGAGAAGATGGATATATATGGATATATATATATATATATATATATATATATATATATATATATATATATATAATATATATATATATATATATATATATATATATATATATATATATATATTGCTGCCGTTGTCTTAGGACTGGAGCTTTGCCTTTAATTAAATGCATTATCTATTACAGTAACTGTCACAGAATGGGGTATTTATTAGTATACTATAAACATAGTTATAGAGGTTTAATTGGTTTTAAAAAATTTAAAGGAATTATTTGGGTTATACTAAAATTGTAATTGTTGCAAACTTTACTCACTCCTAAATCCTGCACCACTTTAGTGCCACCAGTGCTATGGTGTTCCCTGTTAGTTCTGCAGTGATGACATTACATACATAACTCATAATTATTCCTGCAATAAATCACTGGCTTCAGTGTCTCACACTGGACATGCAAGCAGAGACCACTAAGGCCAATGATTGGCTGTAGCATCATGTGTATGATGTACAAAGCAGGAGATGTGGAAAACATGAGTGCTGGCGTCACTGGAGCATCAGGACATTTATGGGTGAGTAAGGGTTATTTAGCATTGCAGACATTCTTCTTGAAATCTGGAACAACATTGTACAACTGAAATTTCTGCAGCTTTCAAATATAATTTGTGTTCAAATTCCTTAAAATTTAAATAGATCTCTGTTTGTAGTCAGCGAATGAAACAATGTCATAGTCTTTAAATTCTGAGGCAAAAAAACATGTACAGATTTACAGAACTCTGCAGATTTTTTCACTAACAGCAAACTCACATTTCCAGAAATTGTCACGAACCCAGACATAGAAGTGGATCCACTGGACCGCCACAAGCGATGGCGTAAGCCACGCCAGGGAACGGAATCTAAGTAGGTCCCGGTTTTCACCAGAGCCCGCCGCAAAGCGGGATGGACTTGCTGCGGCGGGAGTCTACCAGGTCGTTACCCCTGACGTGACTTGCTTGCGGTGGCAGCCAAAGTATAGCGTGGTGCAGAATCGTCAGGCAGGCTCGTAGTCGGGGACAGGCAGAAGGTCAGGGCAGGCGGCAATGGTTCATGGTCGTGGACAGGCAGTAGGTCAGGACAGGCGGCAAGATGCGTGGTCGAGGAACGTAAGATAATGGTACTGTACAAGGTAAGTCAGAACAAGGTTTGGAACGCTTTCTCAGTAGGCTAAATGGCACTAAAGATCCGGCAACAGCCCCAGGAAGGGGCAGGCTTAAATAAGGGCAGTGACCGGCAATAGCCAATTACCGGTGCACTGGCCCTTTAAATTTCACAGAGCCGGCGCACGCGCGCCTTAGATGTTGGGAACGCGCGCGCCGGGAGGCTGGAGCAGAGACAGGAGCGCGGCCGGGTAAGTAAGAAGGTGGCCGGCCGGCCGGCCGGGGAAGCGTGCCCACCGCCCGACATGCCGGCGGCGGTGCCGCTCGTGCGGGGACCACGGGTGTGCCCGCGACCCGGGACGGGGGTCGCGGGCCCACCCGTGACAGAAATTTTGTAAGAAATCTACATAACTTTAGCTAATGTGGTGACAACTGAAATAAAAGTAGAAATGTCATTGTATCTCATGACCTGTAGCCTTTCTGCAAAACAGTTACACAGACATTTAACCACACCTGGCTATTCACTTCCCAATATAATCCCTTATTACACATAAGGAAAGTTCAAATGTAATCAACGATCATTGCTGGGTGGTGATTAAAGCTGATTGGATCGTATAATGTTGACTTAAATTATAATGTGCTGCATAAAACATTGCAAATATTCAAATAAATGGATGTTGTAACCAGATCTGACAAAGGCCTTACTCAGGTTACTAAGATTTTGTTTCTCTGTTCTTCCATACAATATATAGAAAGAATAGTGTCAGACTGGGTTGCTGCAGGCCACCAAGTGGCATTAGTTTTTGGGGCCAGCCAGTGGAGTTGATTCTTGAGGTCCACCAATGAAGTTGATTCTTGCAGCCCACAACTGGAGTTAATTCATGGGGCCCACCAGGGGAGGTGATTCTTTAGGCCCACCAGTGGAGTTGACTCTTAGGGCCCACCCTATAGCTACTGTAGATGACTATACATAAAACTTTTACTCTGTCTCTTGCTTTCTGCCTCTCTTTCTCTGTCTTTTTTCATGAAAAAGCAGTAACAGACCTGCAATAAGGAGAAAGCAAGTAGGTAACGCTCACCGGTCTTGAATCCACTTGGAATAGGTATCCGCTTGAAGGAATCTGTCTGCACGGTGCACTCAGGAGTAGGATACCCGGCTGTAGGAATCCAAAACAACAGGAAATAGATGCGAATGTAGCTCCAGCACTCGTGTTGAGATAATCCAGATAATCCTAAATAGTTATAAAAGACGCAAATTTATTGAAACCATTTTAAAAAAACATGGTTAAAAGCATTAGTCAATAGCCATTTTACGCGTTTCGAGCCCAAAGGCTGGCTCTTAGTCGTAATCATTACGACTAAGAGCCAGCCTTTGGGCTCGAAACGCGTAAAATGGCTATTGACTAATGTTTTTAACCATGTTTTTTTAAAATGGTTTCAATAAATTTGCGTCTTTTATAACTATTTTGGATTATCTGGATTATCTCAACACGAGTGCTGGAGCTACATTTGCAACAGACCTGCAATGTCCAGGACCCTTCATGTCCAAGACCCCACTGAGAGTTTCCCCTGCTTTCCCATGGTCTAGTCTGAGCATGAGAGAGAATATTATATGACAGCCATGTTGTTTTTAATGGTGTGGCCACTACTATGAAAGCTAAAGAAGTTGTGTGTCCAGTGAACTAAAAAATAATATCTCAAACAGCTGCCGTGAGTCTTCTTTTATCTCCCTGGGATGTTTTCTATGCATTACGCATATTTTAGTTATTTTGCTGTATATATAGTTACATAGTTTGTAAGACTTAAAAATGACAGACGTACATCTAACTCATCCTGTTGTGCTATAGTGTTGATCCAGAGGAAGGCAAAACCACATGAGATAGATGCCAATTGTCCTCATTTTAGGGAAAAAAAATTCCTTCCCAACTTCATTTGCATCCAGACCCTTTTTGAATTCTTTTAGTGAACTTACCATGACAAGATTCTCTGGCAGAGAGTTCCACAGTCTCACTGCTCTTACAGTAAAGAATCTCTTTTTATGTCTATGTTCAAACCTTCTTTCCTCAAGGCATAGAGCAGGACTGGCACAACAGGTAGGTGAAGGTTGGCAACAGCCTCGGGCGCCACTTCATCCCAGGCAGGAAGAGGAAGTAAGGAGGCATGGAGTGGGCTGAATTTTCTATTGGAGGGGCACTATGTGCCTTATTTGCCTAGGGCACCAGCATACCTTGGCCCAGTCCTGGCATTGAGGGCACCCCCTTGTTTTAGATATAGTCCTGGGTATAAATATATCATTAAAAAGATCTCTATATTGACTTTTAATATATTTAAACATATTTATTATGTCATCCTGAAGCCATCTTTTCTATAACCCTAATCTCGCTAATCTTTCTGGGTATTGCAGTAAACCAAATCCTTTTATTATTTTTTTTGCTCGCCTTTGAAACTGTTCAAGATCTACAATGTCTTTCCTGTGAACTGGTGCCCCAAACTGTACACAATATTTCATATCCGGTCTGACCAGTGACTTGTATAGGGGAGAATGATGTTCTCTTCATATGCAGCTATGCCCCTTTTAATACACCCCATAATCCTGTGTGCCTTGGAAGCTGCTGCCTGACACTGGCTGCTACAGTTAAGTTTACTGCTACAGTTAATTTTTATAGCCTCCTTTATCTGCAGTTGAGCAAACGTATTTTTTTAAAAGCTGTTGTCTTTTACCATGTAAAACTAAAAACCCCAGTATCTATGACCTTTGTCCATCTTTTGGACTCCCAACTTCAGTCTTTGTGCATATCCCCCTGCTTCCTCCTTCATATCACAAGCCTTGGGAGGAAGGACCAAAGGTTTTTAGCTCCAAAGGCTTCCCTGAAAAGAGTCAAACCTCTTTGGTTATCTGATCTCCTAATGAATGTACATTACAAAATGCCTAACCTTGAGAGAGATTATTTAGAGAATAATAATTATAATAATAATAATTTATTTTCCCCTGGGCAGCCCCTTTTATGAATTATTGTGATGATAGGACAATTATTAGCACTGCAAATGGGAGATGGTAAGCTAAGGTAATGTTCAGTTAAGGGTTTTTCATTTGCTCGTTAAGAGTTACTGACAAGCAACAGTGTGTCCTCTGTTCCTAAAAAGCAGCTGAGAAGATCTTTAATGCAACTGTGGAGCGACATTATAAATTAAATTTTATAACTTACGTCCCAGGGGTAGACTTCTGTAGACTGCGGAGTGTAGAATGGGTAGTGGTATATAGCTTCCTGACAGGATGTAATGGAGAGTCACATTCTCTGGAAATAGCATAAATATACCAATATCAGCAAAAAGTAATTATAAATAACAAAATAATAATATTGATATATTGAAAAACCTTTGCACTAATGCATTATCTGTAACTGTACCCCACTAACTTCCATATGTCACTTATAATACGTGGGCCCCTTCTTAGGCTCCAGTGCCTGGGTATGACTGTTACCTCATCATAACCTATATCTACTACCCTGATAATTATTTATGATGCATAATACACTTAAAGGACATTTAATGGACTTTGCTGGAAAAAAATGGTCAAGGTCAAGTATAGAATAATAATTACTTAAAAGGGTTTTCTCACTACATTAATTTGCTTTAAACATGTAGGCAAAGGTAAATAAATATTATTAGCAATTATATTGTTGTTCTGGTTTTTCTTCATTTTAGAGCTAGAGCAGTTTTATCTTCTGCTTATGTACCGGTAGATGTTTCTCTAGTTAGCGATCTCTCTAACAGCGGCTAGGCTGGTGACGTCACTCCCTGCTGTTAAGAGTTAAGGGGGACATGTATGAAAACTGTCTAGGTGTAAGACTTTCGTTGTTGCCCATACCAACCAATAGAGATCCCCACTTATTTTCTCACAGCACTATATGAAATGAAAGGGGAGCTCTGATTTGTTGTTATGGGCCACAAAGAGACCTAGACAGTTTTCATACATGAGGCCCCAAGAGTTTATCATTTGCTCGTCAAGATGCGCAGTTACTGACAAGCAGTAATATATATTCTGTTCTCAAATAGCAATTGAGAACATCTTTAATGCCCTTGTGAAACTTGTCTATCTTTGTTATTGACAAACTTTAACCCTTTAGAGCTTTGTAGCTTCATGCCCCTCCATCACCAATGTCTATATAACAGGTTGAGCAAAGTATGGCAGAGCTGAAATGTGAGTCACTGCTGTAGATTCGCCACTGTATGAACATAAAGTGGGAACCTGAAACTGGCTGTGAAGAAGTGGCTCTGTGAAACAGCCAAATGGGAAAACTCCATTAAGTCATTTTAATATTCCTTTTTAATACAAAAAGCAGATGCAGATATTATTGAAAATATCCTTTTTTTATGGAACATATCATTGCAAATATTTGCACGGGTTGAGCACTGGTTTTAAATTTACTCTAGTCTCTATATGGGCATGCAATATTGTTTTGCTAGTAGCAGTATTTTATAATTCACTCTCCTATAATTACAAAGTGATATTCAGAATGTACATTGAAATGAAACACTGAAATGGCACATAAATCAAACCAAGGGACCAAAGACTACAAGCCCTAATATCAATCATCATTGGACGTCCCTCCACTGATTCTACATATCTATGGCAGATGGATGCCAGTCTTACAGCTCTTTTTATCATCCACAGTTTCTTCCCTCTCAGAGCAGTCCATCACTTTTAGGTGTAAGAAGGGCATTCATGATAAAGCAATATGTGCTATTCATGATTGATGTATTTCTAAATCTATATATAGCAATTGCTTGAAGCTTCCTGGCTGAGAGAATATGACCATATGGCAGAACTTCACATGTGCTCAATCCTCTCTAAATCAATTAATATCAGCAAGCAATAGGAAAAGAGCCCAAAAGGACAAGTATTTACAGTATATTATTCCACTGAAGACATTCTGAACATCAAGGCTATTGGACACATTGATTGGTCAAGTGCAAAGATTTCATGAGAACCTGCTTTTTGAATTTTTTATAGAGCTGTAATATTCTACAGCACTGTACAGAGATCCTCATTACTGTGTCCCTGCCCCCTTTAGGGCTATGAACAATTTTAATTAACCTATCATTTTTTTTTAAGTTTGAAGGAAATCCATGCAAAATTGTGGAGAATGTACAAACTCCATGTATATGTTGCCTTTAAATTAAAGGGGTTTTCTCACTACAAGGATTGCTTTTTATGTTAAAGATCTTGCAAAAACAAGTTACTTTGCAATATATGTCCATTAACAATGTCCTACTTATTCCTAGATATCTCCTCTTGTTTGGGCTGCATCAGCTCCTCAGGTCACTATAGCTACAGACCTGTTTGATCTCTCCTGATAGGCTGTCAGAACTGGTTGCTATAGCTACAGACATGGCTTCTACTGCAGCCTAGTAGAAGCCCGTAAACATGTCTCTGAATTCAAAATGAAATCAAGAAAACAGGACAGATCAATGTAGTGAGACAACCCTTTTAAAACTCAGAACCACAGTGCTGCAAAGCAGAAGTACTAACCAGATATCTGTGCTTGTTACATACATGAATACTTGCGAATTAACACTCACTATGTGAATGGTTGCACAAATACATGCACTCACAATATACATGGATGCATACATATGCAGACTTAAACAGTCACTATAGTTTAAAAAAAAAAATTATAACTCAATGGTACAATTGAGATTTAGAAATTTTGCAATATATTTTATGACAAATGCCTTTCTTCTCTATTTATTAGACTTTTCTCCCCCTTCCCATTTCCTCCTGTACTAATCATTAACTTGTAATTCACTGATAAAATTGGTGTTGAAACAGAGCTGGGATGGATTTTCAGCCCATTGAGAGATCAGGTTACAGGTACCCCTCTATAGAAGTCTATGGAAAGGGGAGGGGGTAGAAGAGGAAGAACGGGAAAAGAGAGTGGGATGGAGGCAGAGAAACACAAAGAAATATTGTTGCTTCTTATAGTAAGTGTTTTAGGCCCTATTCACATTTCACTTTTGGCCCCATTCTTGTCATCCATTGAAATACCGTAAAAATTGGGTCGTGACAGGGCCATAGACTTCCGTAGTGCAACCTTAGGGGAACATATATGTAGCATTTGTCAATAATTATGAAAGTATCTCACAGCACTTTTTAAATAGTCCTGTTGTGAGACACATTTATGTGTGGCAAAAAAGTGACAAAATAAATTTCTGTGCCAAAATTTGACGCAGCCTTGCCAGTTTGAAATTGGCATGGATTATTGATTCATTTTTGGAGTGACCCATCCCCTAAGAATCAGCACGGACAGAAGTGTTAAAGGGGTTTTGCCACGATCTAATTTCATACCTCCTGCAGCCAGCTCTTCAGCTCTGTGTGCTCAGAAGGGGGCATGTGTGATTTGTTTGAATTGCATATCATGTGACCCAGCAGGATGACATCACCATGACTTTCCTCTCTGTAGTCAAAGAAAGATCTGTTTATGTAAAGCATTGTGAGTAGCTAAGAGGTAATGTTTTTGCTTCACAGCACAAGGGTCCAAGGTTCAAATCCCTGCAGGAACCAAATCTGTGTATTTTTTTTCTCTTTATCAATGCACAAACCTGATTGAGATTTCTTTTTTATTTATTTGCACTGTTTGACTAATTACATGGGATACAGAGGACAGGAGTAGAGTGACAGCACCTGGGGTTTGAACACTCAGTAGCTGCCTGAAAGGAGAAGTGATGTCTGAGCATGTGCGACCAGGACTGAGGAGCTCTCAGCCCTGGTCGTATCCACTGGAGATGAGCTGTAAACAATGGATCACTAAAGGGGCAGCTAAAACAAAAACGGTGCAGAATTTTTTATAATAATAATGAATGGTTATTTAATTTGCAAGCTTCCCACGTCAATTTTACTTCGTGGTAAAACCCCTTTAAGGGTGTTGAACGTGTACCCGTTTTTGGTCCAGAATCTCTTATAGATATGTCAGATATGGCCAATTGGTTTTCGTTCTTTGTCTTGAACTTTGCGGTGGTTTTTCTGCCAGCCCACATGAACAGTACTATAATCCATAGCTTTCCAACAGATTATAGAAAATGTTCTACGTTTTTTGGTCAGATTTCGGATTTGAAATCCAACCTCAGAAAATCCGAGCTGTGTAGACTACAGTTCGGATTTTCTATTGCGATCTATATTGATGGTTTACAGTCAGATTTTTTGCAAATTCTTAATAATGAATCCACTTAAAAATCCAACTGTAATCCTGTGCTGTGTAGACGGAGCCTAAAAGTAAAAGTAGAAGTAGATACTCTTCACTTTAAGACCCTGCATTCATGGGCTGCATTCTCATGAATATTACTTTAGCCTGCAGATGGTTGCTTCTTAAATGCCTTAGTGAGAGCTGTTCGGTAAATAGAGACTCTATTCCCATTATGTTCATGCAGCATGACATCAAGATTGAATAGGTTTTCTGTTTAGTTTTGAGGCCTTTTCGGCTTACACTGTTAACGGGGCATTGTTTATGGGATATTTAGTTGTTTTATAGCATGCATTTTAAAGACCTTTCCGTTTGCAGCCATTTAGACATACCGCACTGGCAGCAAAGAGGCAGGTACAGATAGGGTGATAGAATTTGTTGTGGCAAATGTTTACATACTGTGCGCCATTTTCCTATTAAAAATGACTGCACCACTTTTCATAGTAGTTTTATGGGGCCTGTTATTAACCTAATCCATTAAATAGCATATGAAGTACAACGGGAATCGGGAACACTGCTCGAGATGATGGATAGTCTGTCTCTGCCACCTTAAAGAGGAGTTAATACAAACACTACTTGTCAGAAATACATTTTAATATTCAGTACACAGCAAAGCTGGAGCCGAGATTGCAATTCATCAGGACAAAAAATATTTTTCTGTTGAAGCTTTATTTTTATTTTTTCTTGGCATAGAATGATGTTGTAAATTAGAGGCTTAAAAAACATCCAAAAAACCTCCAGCTGTCTGGCCTGTAAAATTCATCAGATCTTTCGGATTAGTGGGCTAAAGTGGTAATGAGAGGGAAACGGTATCCATTTGCATTAGCCCTCATTAGATTAATTTGCATTTTTGCATCAAAGGATATTTGCATCTCCAGCAATACTCAACATTTATTTAATACAGGGGGACACTTTTATGAAAGTGTCAACCAAGTGAATTGCTGTTGTTGCTTGCACCATCTTTTATTGATTTTCTGCATTAGGCAAATTGTTTCCTCTCAGAGGGGCAGGCAAATGTGTTTATTGAGTCTTACTTGTAACACTAAAATGTGCATTCATAGATCTCAGGCTTTTTTACATCATGCTTGTCCTCTATGTTCCACATGTACATTTGTTAATTATCCTAACATTTACATCTAGAGTTCTCAAAGAGTTCTTTCAGCTAGAGATATGCAGAGAGAATGTCAGCGGAGGCAGATCCAAGATTAAAATATGGGGAACACAGAATAGCAGCTTCATAAAATGAACATTATGGGTGACATGCTTTGTTAAGTCCCATATCCCTTAAAGGGCTGTTGCCACCGCAGTCATTTATGGCATATCAAAAGGAAATGCAATAAATGTCTGATAGGTGTGAGTCCCACCTCTGGGACCCACACCAGACTTGAGAACGGGCCCCAAAAGTCAAACGCAAAACAGAGACTAGGTTGTGCTTGTGCTGCTCCAATCTGTTCTATAGGAATTGTTAATACAGCTCAAAAATGTGGGAATCGCACCTTTCATTTATGGTATATCCTATTGACATGCTAAAAAAATGTCTGAGCCTTTTAACCTCTTAGATGCCGCAGTTAACACGTCCCCCCATGGTGAGCTTGCAAGCTGCTGGCTAGATGTCACGGGCGGTCTAATGAACTGAAGCTGTTTTGAAGTCAAGGGGTCATTGTAACCAAGATTGATTTTATTGAGATTTCTTTTTTTTTTCATTCACATTATACATCCAGCAAAACAATGCGACATATCACATGGCTAGGATGGTCCAATATTGATTAGGGAGAGCATGACCAAGACTTCCAAGCACTACTTTGCCTTTGTAATTCCCCAGACTTAAAACCTATAAAGGAGAACCTGTCACATAGTTTATGCCCCCCTTGCTGAGGGCAGCACAAGCTAGTGACACACATGCTGTTTCCAGCGCTGTTTCCCTTATTCTGAGCAGCAGTTTCAGAGTATTTATTGCTCAAATCTGGCAGTTTGCAGCCAGAAAAGAGTCCAGTTTATTCATGAGCAGGTGTTAGCCACACCCTCTGAAGAAAGCCCCACCCACCCAAGATAACCCCACCCACCTGACAGCTATTCACATTTTTCGACCTATTCAAAGTAATATGTTAATCAGTTATGAGGTAGGTGGGGCTAGCCTCAGGTTGGTGGGGCATGAATTAAACAGACTCTTTTGATGAATAACCTGGACTCTTTTCTGGCTGAAAACTGCCAGATTTGAGCATTAAATACTCTAAAACTAAAGAATCTTACAAAATAAGGGACACAGCACTGGAAACAGGTGGCAGTCTGTTCAGGCTGTACATACTGTGTCCGGGTTTTTGATATTCCTGTTTGCGTATTTGACTTTTTAACATGATGAAATAAATGGAATAATGTTTTATATACCACAAGGTTTGTGCACCTGAAATGGATGCTGGATTATGCATTTTCTTGTGGATTACAAGGTTCCATCAGTCGAAAGCTTCTGACGTTTCTGTGCATTGTGAATTAACGGGCAGTTCTAAACAAGTGTGGGTGATCTGAAAACTACATTTTTCTTTTAATAATAAATGTACCTCAACTGTGTGTGTGTATTTGTGCATATATATATATATATATATATATAATATATATATATATATATATATATATATGCACACACACACACAGTCGAGTCACATTTATGTATATAGCATCACATAAAACCACATCAGGGGCATGGATTTGGAACCACTGTTAGTACATGTGCACAGTATATACAGCCTGAACATGATATCACCAGAACCTCATTTCAGTGTTATGAATAACAATGGAAAGATTCTCATCTGGAAGCTTGTCCTCAGCACAACCCACTAACACAGACTGCCAGACAATAGAACTCTTTCTTGCGATGAGCCATGCATGTGAGCAGTACAGGAATGTTTTTATTTATTCACTTGCAAAGTATAGTAGAAAGCTACAAAACCATTCAATACAAAATCTATAGCAGAATACAGGCAGTCCTCAACTTACACTGTTCTGACTTACATTTGTCCTTTTAGTTACAAATGGAGACTTATGAGGCGTGCTGGCACTTGTAGTTCCATGTTCCACAGCAGATAGTTGCTGTGTAATGAAAAGTTCCAGCATACCACAGCAGCACATGAGGTGAAAATGAGGTGAAATCTTCTTAACAGGGGCACAGACAGCAAAACAAATGTGAAAACCCTTCAATGCCCTATCCAAAACTAAAAACAAACCTTTTGTGCTGGAGTTACATTTAATAAATGAGGTGCTTTGATGCTTTACGTATTATAAAACATAATAAAAATCATGCTAGCCATGAATCTGACACAGTTCTCATGATCAGATCTGTTTCTATTTGTTGACAGTTTCCAAGAAGCAAATTTGTGTAAAAATTAGCAACAATAACATTTAGAAAGGTAATATAGGTTTAATAGAAAACTGGTAAATTTTACATTTTAAGACTTTGTATAGAGTATAATCAGTATAGTGGTAAAGCTTCACTGGACAAGATAGAAGAGCAATTCCAAACAGTAACCCTATGGGTTCATATATAGTAGCAGCTGGAATCAAGGATTCTTTATTAATTGGGGACTACCCAAAGACATACTGCAGTTCCCGGGGTGGTCTGAACTCTATGCTGGATTCCTCAGATACCGTTGTGGTATCATCATGTATTACTACTCTCTTTTAGGGTTGGTAAGGTGTGGTGCACCCCGGTGGGTAATAAGTACAGAGAGTCAGGGGTCTGCGGTAAACCAGTGCATTTCTTTAATGGAGTAACTCACGTGCAACACAATACAGACAAGATATTCAGTGGCTTCTCCAGTCTCCGTGGTAGACAAATGCTCTGTGCTGAGAAAGGGCCTGGACTTGCTGTTCCTCCCTCTGTCAGAAGGATGGTATGCTGGCCAAAGCACTGGTGTTCTAGAGTCTGTGGCTCAGTCACCTGGCTGGTTCCTAGGTTAATGGTCTGGTGACCAAGGATCTGTGGCTTGGTAGCTATAGAATTCTCTTCTGGTCACACAGACAGTCTGGCAGAGTCTCGTCTGTGAACTATTGATTTCTATCTGCAAAACACCTGAGAACTCTGAGTTCTAGCCTTTTATACAGTTTCTAGATTATCTAGAATCTTCTAATGGGAGGGGTGGAGTGGAGAAGCACAACCCTTACAATAACATTGTTACAATTTCAGTCTCTCATACATTTGTACAGAGCTTCTATTCTGTCCTATGGGAATGATTTACCATCTTTTTCAGGTGGTGCAATGGTCACTGTCTAAGATTTGGCCTCCAAAACTCAACTGTGCAACTTCTAGGAAAGTAGAAAGCTATCAACTATACAGTCCATAGGTAACAAGTATCTCAGTATTAGCTGGCTATGTGTTAAACCTTCCCACAGTGCACATGAACAGAACATATTAAACACACAAACAATTAAAGCTGAGTTTAACAATGTAAACAGTAAAGAAGTACATAACAGTATAAACCATGATACCAATATAGTAAGGTGTTCATGGCTATGCATAGTAGCAATAGTGTGATGTTCACAGTCCAAAGTAGCTTGTTCTGGGACACTACAATACCAGCATTACAAAACTTCAGTAGAACAGGTGGAAACTATATCCACAGGGCATGCAGAGTGTTATATTTGTATTCTACTCTTTCTTCTATGTCACAGCGTCAGTTAATCTAATGACTGAGAAGCCAACTATGTGAGACATTGTATTTCTAGTACATGATATCATATTACAATTTTTTTCTAAACTGTATCTCATTGCAATCTCACACTACAGAGGAAATGTGATGAAGAACAAGAACGTGTTTTATAACTGAAGACAATGCACACTTACAGACTTACCTACTAAACTTTTTTTTATATATATATTTTTAGTGTATTACAGTATCTCAGAAAAGTGAGTACACCCCTCACATTTTTGTGAATATTGTATTATATCTTCATGGGACAGCACTAAAGATATGACACTTTGATACAATGTAAAGTAGTCAGTGTACAGCTTGAACACTGGAATGGAAATTTGGTGTGCCCCTAAAATAACAACACACAGCCATCAATGTCTAAACTGCTGGCAATAAAAGTAAGTACAACCCTAAGTGAAAATGGAGAAGTTGGGCCCAAAGTGTCAATATTTTGTGTGCCCCCCATTATTTTCCATAATATTTACAGAAATTGACAGGTGCAGTGTTGGAACTCGGTGCCTAGGGCCAACAGGTGGAATTGTCTCTAGGGGCCCTCCAGTTAAGCATTTTCTGGCCAACCAGTGGAGTTTATTTTAGGGACCCACCCCCACAGCTACTGTAAATGACTGTACATGCCTCCTATACTCTGCCTTCTGCTTTTTGCCTCTCTTTCTCTGTATTTTGCCTCTTCTGAGAATGTATATCCAGTTAAAAAATAACTCCAAGTCTACCGTGTCCAAGGGCCCATCGGGGGATTCCCTTATTCCCCTGTGGGCCAGTCCAAGTCTGGACAGGTGTACTCACTTTTGTGAGATACTGTAAATATTTTGCTCACTCAAAACCAAAACAAAAAATACATTTAACCTCAGAATTGTACTTTTGTCATGGCATAGAGAGTTCCAGATAACTGTGATATAGGGATTTGTTCACACTATAGGGCTAGTGGTGATCTTCTTTCTTAGATAAAACAACTTGGAGCTCTATTTACACTTTAGACTGCAGCAAGACCATGATCTGCAGATTTTTGCTGCCGTAGTTTCAGAAATCGTAGTAATCAGCTGGGTAGCTGCTGCTGTCTACACATTTCACCTGCAACTGAATATTCAGCCAGTAATATATGGATATGTCAGGTCCCCCAGAGCCATTTTTTGTTGGTAACAAACCTTTTTGTTGGTAACTCTGATCTGGTCAATATAGAGGTTCCTATGAAGAAGGCACTGCCTAGGAACTATATACGAGAGGATATCTTCACATGACCACCTATTTACTGAATTCTTTTACATTACACAGCCGGTACTTTTGCTGACAAACAATATAGATCAGTTTCCAGTTTAAAGGGGTTGTCCACTTTATATTGGTTTTATGTATAATGTATATAATCAAAAATCATAAAAAAATTTTATATGCATGTTTTAAAGGGGTTGTATCATTTCATTAAATGATCTTCAGAATAAGGGGACAGTGAAAACAAGCAACTTTGCAATTGGATGTCATTTGCAAAGCTGTCTTGTTTTCACAGTCTGCCTTATCTTCGTTTTGTGTAAACACTGTTCCCCAGTGACGGTTGGATCCCACCTCCTTTAATTTCATTGGCTGACAGCTCTAATAATTTACATTCTGTTCGGCACCCGGTCACATTCACGGGAGCGTGCATTCCTGCCTCTCTCACTCAGAATAAGGGGCCGGCACCAATTTCACTCTGTACAGCCACCAGCTCCTCAGTGACACTGCAGCTGCTTCTATAATCAGAAAACAGCAGAATTGTGCCTCGGTGCCTAATGCTCCTGCGCGTAAGGGGCCGGCAACATTTCACTCTGCACAGCCACCAGCTCCTCAGTGATCCTGCAGCTGCTTCTAGAATCAGAAAACAGCAGAATTGTGCCTCGGTGCTTAATGCTCCTGCATAGAAGGGAGACAGATCTCTGCTCTGGAGGAGTTCATAGAAGACTGGATTCAACTGTAACAAACCTCCAGCTGTGTGAGGAGGAGAGATCAGTGCTCTGAGTTCATAGACGACTGTCTAGACTGAATGCAGGGCTTGTGGTGGTATTTAAACAGCTCTTACAAAATAAGACTGCAAACGGCGAGGAATGACACAGTGACATGTGGAGGGGGGGGGGTTGAACACACTGACTTGGGAGCGAGCACGAACAGTGAAGGGGGGATGATGTCATCATGCCCCTTCAGTTAAGAAACACCCAGCTGGAAGGGGAAGAAACGGCCCTGGATTTCAGGAACTGAGAAAATCAAGCTACAAGAAACAGCCGAACTGATGAAGTGATACATCCCCTTTAAACATTCTGCTCCTTTATCTTTTATATCAATGCAGTAGACCTCTATGTAAAATGATTATTAGACAATGTTATAGCCCATATTCCTGTCTATAGTTATGGTTCCCATGGAGTCTTCGTATGGACTAAACATGGCGTCAGTCATGTGACCTCCTGGCATTCAGTTGGTTACAGGATTGCATTACATCTATTAATAGAAATAGGAATATTGGTTGAATAGTTATTAATAATATCTTTATTTAAGCAACGTCTTCACTGTGTGTATTACTTGTAGAACTGCTGTCTCTCTTGGTCATGTCATGTTAATAAAGTTAACTGTGAAGAAATATAACTTCCTCTAGTTGACAGTTGTTATGTTGTTGTTAATAAAGTTAACTGTAAAAAGAAAAGTCGAAAGGTGAGACAGAGATAAAAATGTGTGAGTGGCTTCTCCATAGACACGGACAGACATGATAGGACACTGCTGGAGGCAATAATACTGGATATGTTCTGTTCCTCAGCAAACCACTTTTACCTGGATACCAAAGGTCACATGACTTGTGTGGGGTGGGTCACATGACACATGCCATGTTTAGTCCATACATTTACTCCATGGGAGCCGTTGTACCTTTTTTTATATATAGGGCCCTATGGTTTTAGTGTAAAAAAATTTGTTATACGTGTATTACAAAATTGTATGGTTTCCTCTTAAAAACATAATAAGTAAAAACAATAAAAAGTGGACAAACCCTTTAAGGACACCAACCATGTCTCAGGTTCCCGCATCTCTGTATCAGAAAGTGAGATATTGAAGCTGCAACTACAGAATTATCAACTTTTAAGTTAAATTAGGCAAGATATTCAGTGAGGTTAGAAACTGCACAAAATTAAATCGTAGGTGTCAGGGACTGGTCAGGGACACACACACACAAGTGGGCCCTGACTCTGATCCCAGCCCCTGTCCCTGCCTTTTGGGGAACCCGACTCCTTAACAGGCCGGCCCCAACCAGAAGACTGATAGCTGCACTGTTATAAGTGTGACACAGACGGGACAAACAGACACCAAACAAAAGAGTAGTCAGGCGGTCCAAAGTCAGCAACAGTTCGGGCAACGAGGTACAGAGGCGTGAGACAAAGGGTAACCGGGGGCAGTCCAAAGTCGGCAACAGTACGGGCAACGTGGTACAGAGACGTGAGACAGAGGGGGAAAACCAGGGTCCAAAGCCAAAGGTCAGGAGAGCATAGAACAAGGAAGCAAATACAGCGAACTACAGGAAAAAAAAAACCTATAGCAGGCAAAGATAGAAGGAAGTGGTGGCTATAAATAGGGAAGGGGAGGAAAGAGAGCCGAGGTGATAGGAAACAGAATCTGTCAATCACTGTGAGTGAGATTAACCTAGAGAGTGCTGGAAAGTTCCTGGCCACGGGCGTTGGCCAGGATTCAATTAGAGTCCCAGAAAGGAAGACAGTGTTCACACAAGAAAAAGTAAGGCCGCAGTTATGGTCGCAGCGGCCTTCGCCGACGACCAGAGCCAGATGACACGAACGTGACAGTAGGATACAAAAGCAGAGCCATATAAACTGGCTGTGATATCCCCATGGAATAACATTTTGTTTTTAATTTTTATTTCACTTACTGTATCTACAAAAGCGATGATAATGTCTCTACAAGCTCACGATGCATGTGACCTCACTTGGTTACACTACAGAGTGAATTCTAAACAGCAATTCTTTATTTTTATTAATTCTAAATACCAATTTTGCTGTATGCTCATGTATATTACTTTATTAGTAGATTACTCACATGTACTGAGGCTCTTCAGTGCAGCTCAGTAATTAAAATTAGGTCAGATGGATTAAATACCATGCACGGCTTTTATTATAATTTGCAGCATCTGGTAGGAGATAGTATTATAGCAATGAAGTGACAGATTGGGGCACATATTTCGCTAAGTGGTACTCTTCCATAAGACAATTTTCAGAGCAATAACATATATTATGACTTAGCAACAACATGTAAAGTGGGATCCGATTCTTTCCAATATATAATTGTTTATTGCCTTCAAAGTGATAAAGACACAACACTTTGGGGAGTGATGGGTTATATGTAGTACTGCAGCTGTTGTAGACAATTCCCATGCTGCACTCGTGATGACCAGTAGCTGAAAAAGCTAATTCCCCATCCAATAACTTTTGGATCATAATGATCTTTTTTCTGCTTATATTACCCATGTTTTGCTTTGTATTCTAATGCGTCCGAATAAATGGGGGCATTGAGAAATGAATTTTCATGTTAATTGTGCTTGTTTCCATAGAAACAATGTGATTATCTACATCCAATGGAAACCTGTGCATTGGTGAGAATTTTTTTGAATATGTTTTCCTATTAACAATAATTACACGTCTGTCCAAATTACATGTAAACGCAATCTGAAAATTTGCCTCTTCACTTTATATAATGGGTGAAACAATTCACCAGTTTTCTGCTTCACGGCATACTTTGGTTCTCCTATTTAATCAGGCAAAGAAAGATGCACAGAGCATGCTGGGAAGTGTAGTCGCAGGCAATGGTAGAACAGCCAAAGAATCTTGTACATAAGTCCTATTCTAATTAATAGAAACTATGCACAAGATTCTACTAGTGTTGTGAGGTAGCCTTGTCACATGTATTGCCCATCATGCTCATTACATTTCTCATAGCCAATTTGGCGTGAGAACAAAATCATTGGGACACTTTAAATTAATATAAGAAAGCTACAAACTGATGAACCCCAGCAGCTGAAATTAATTTTATAAGTTGGTAAAAATGTATTAAAGGGGTGTTACCATGATAGAAAATGATGGCATATCGCTAGGATATGCCATCATTTTCTGATAGTTGTGAGTCCCACCTCTGGAACCTGCACCTATCTCGGGAATGGGCCCTCTAAAATCACAGCGCAGACTGAAGAGCTAGTCGCGCTTGTGCATGGCTCGCCATTCTGTTCTATGGGAGTTCCAGCCAGAGCTGTTCGGCTGTACTCAGAACTCCCATGGAACAGCATGGATAGTAACTGTGCAAGTGCGTCCAGCTCTCCAGTCTGTGCTGTGACTTTTGGTGGCCCATTCCAGCGATAGGTGCGGGTCCCAGAGGTGAAACCTGCACCTATCAGAAAATGATGGTATATTCTAGCGATATAGATAGATAGTGTAATAGTGTGTAGATAGATAGATGTGTGATATTTAAACTGTACCTGAGCTTCCAGAAAACTTTTCAAGATAAATTGTCATATGTGTACATACAGAGCATTACATAACTTTGTTTTTGACATTTTTCACTTTTTCCCTCTGCTTTAATTTTTAGCTGGTAGTTTGAGGAAATATCCGTCAATCCTTGATGTAGTAATAAAAAAACTCCTTTATCATGAAAAAAATCATCTAAAAATGTAGCATGATTAACAAAACAGAAAGACTGCTGACGTGTTTCAAAGGTCAGCGCCATGACTAAGGGCGGACCTCTTGAAACGCATCAGCGCTCTTCCTGTTTTGTAAATCATGCCACTTTTGAAATAATTTTTTTCCAATAAAGAAGCCTTTTGTTACTGCATCAGGGATTGCTGGATTTTTCCTCAAGCTACCTGCTGTCTCCATATGTACGACATGGTTCAGTGCAACCTCAAATTTATGGAGTGGTGAGCTGGCCAATTGTTTTCTTTATTTTGTTGTTTTAATTTTTAGCTTTCCCTGAGGTAATGGTAGAGGTTAGCTGCTATGATGTCTCCCATATGCTCTACATGTAGACAAGGTGACACTACCCCCATTTAGCTACATAGGAAGTTTTTAGAAGTAACAGCAGCATGGAGAACATTTTAGAGCAGTACTGAGGAGTATAAGCTTTGAAACAAACAATGGAGATATAATACTTACTAGAGCTTTCAGAAGTTTCTATATGAGTTTCTTTCTACAGATAATTCCTACTTCCCCTTTCCATTGACATCTACACTCACCGGCCACTTTATTAGGTACACCTGTCCAACTGCTCGTTAACACTTAATTTCTAATCAGCCAATCACATGGCAGCAACTCAGTGCATTTAGGCATGTAGACATGGTCAAGACAAGCTCCTGCAGTTCAAACCGAGCATCAGTATGGGGAAGAAAGGTGATTTGAGTGCCTTTGAATGTGGCATGGTTGTTGGTGCCAGAAGGGCTGGTCTGAGTATTTCAGAAACTGCTGATCTCCTGGGATTTTCACGCACAACCATCTCTAGGGTTTACAGAGAATGGTCCGAAAAAGAAAAAACATCCAGTGAGCGGCAGTCCTGTGGGCGGAAATGCCTTGTTGATGCCAGAGGTCAAAGGAGAATGGGCAGACTGGTTCGAGCTGATAGAAAGGCAACAGTGACTCAAATAGCCACCCGTTACAACCAAGGTAGGCAGAAGAGCATCTCTGAACGCACAGTACGGCGAACTTTGAGGCAGATGGGCTACAGCAGCAGAAGACCACACCGGGTGCCACTCCTTTCAGCTAGAACAGGAAACTGAGGCTCCAATTTGCCCAAGCTCATCGATAATTGGACAGTATAAGATTGGAAAAAACGTTGCCTGGTCTGATGAGTCTCGATTTTTGCTGCGACATTCGGATGGTAGGGTCAGAATTTGGCGTCAACAACATGAAAGCATGGATCCATCCTGCCTTGTATCAACGGTTCAGGCTGGTGGTGGTGGTGTTATGGTGTGGGGAATATTTTCTTGGCACTCTTTGGGCCCCTTGGTACCAATTGAGCATCGTTGCAACACCTTGTTGAATCTATGCCACGAAGAATTGAGGCAGTTCTGAAGGCAAAAGGGGGTCCAACCGTTACTAGCATGGTGTACCTAATAAAGTGGCCGATGAGTGTATGAGCAGCCTGTAACTGGAGCCCTCAGTCAGCTGATAGATATTTAAGAGACAGATTTTTTCATTTTTTCACAGTGAATGCAAGTTTAGGAGGAGGAAAGGAGTCTGGTAAGAAGAGAATGATGCATTTTTTTCTCTGTTAAAATATATCACAAAGTTTCTTATATTTTCTCGTATTGTTGTTTTAAGCAAGGATTAATGAAAAGTCAGTGCCCATTAACTATTTTGTGTACTATTAAAATAAGGCACACTATATTGGATCCTTAGCTATGAGATCCTTATATTAATTTTAATTGATCCAGTACCTGTAGAAAAGCTAAGGCTATGTTCACATGATGTACTGCGGCACATACAGTATGCGCCACAGTACATTTTGTGTTTCGGGAGCTCGCGCTAATACACGCTTACTCCCGCGGTACGGAGGGGTGGCAGCCCGCCCCCCCCCCCCCCCCATTGACATTCATTACTCACAGCGCGTATTCGCCGCAAGTAATTGACATTCACTTATCTTCCCACGTGTACAATACGATCATAATTTCAGCGCGCATCTCGCCAGTAATAGAGCGCAAATACGTGGCGAAATGTGCGCCGGAATTACCCCGTGTGAACATAGCCTAAGAGCTCATACTGTCTTGAAAACACTTTACTTCCTGTCTTGGTGACCCACATTTGAGCACATCTATGTGTACTAAAATAATCATGGGATGTTTTAGCGGTTAAACAACCTCTCCAAGCTATTTAGGCCTGGTTAGGTTTTTATGCAACAGAAATCACTGACCAAGAAGTCATGAAGCTTCCATATTAAACAGGCAAGATGAAGAGATGATGGGTAAAATGAATTAATACTTGTGAGTTAGAACATTTACTACATGGCCAATAGATGACACCTTACAGGGTTGTCCTCTTTATATGGAGTTTATTTATTACGTGTATCATATACATGTATATTTTCTAATAAACATGTATTTAAAATTCTGCACCTGTTACTCTTTTATACCAATGCAGTAGGCACCTATCTAGAATGGCACAGAAAAAAATGGTAGAGCCTGCATTCCAATCCATATTAATGACTCCCATGGCTACTGTATAGAGTAAAGATAGTGTCAGTCATGTTGACCTCCTGGAAGTCAGTAAGTAACAGGTTTACATGACACCTATGAGGTAACTGAATGGGAATAATGATAAAATAAGTATTATTATTATGTTTACTCCAGCAACTTCTTTACTGTGTGAATTTACGGATAGAACTGCTGTGTCTCCAACTGATGTCATGTTGTTAATAAAGTTAACTGTAAAAAATGAGACAGGGATGAGACAGAATGTGCAGTGTCTTCTCCCCAGACACCGAAAGATTTGATAAGACGCTGCTGGAGGTAATGATACTAGAAAAGCTCTGCTCATCAATAATCTTAAGTTACCTGGATACAGTGGTAACATGACCTGTGTAGTGGTCACATGACTGTTTCGTCCATACAGTTACTCCATGGCAGACATTTTTTTTTCTAGATAGGGGCTGACTGCACTGATATAAAAGAGATATAAGAGCAGAATTTTTATCATATGTGTTAGAAAATTGTGTGGTTCTCTATTAGACACATAATAAGCAAATTCATTATAAAGACATTATAAAGTGGACAACCCCTTTAATATTGTTTCTAAACATCTCATTGCAACCAAGGGGTTCAGAAACAGCTTCAGGCTCACACTTCTTGGCTAGAAAGCGGGGGAGTCTACAGCAATGATTGACATATTTCTGCTGTTCCCAGCTGAGCCTGATAGAGTGACATGACTGCAGGAGGTTTGTAAACTGTAGTGCACAAGGCTACTGAGGGTTAAAGCTTGTCAGTAAGTAATGTAAACAAGCCCATTTTTCAAGAGAACAAACATTGCAGGGAGTAAAGTCACCATCCCAAACAATGCTACGGCCTAATAGAGCAGAGGAAGGTGACCGTCAACTGGGGAAAAAGCAGGAGATAATATCTGCTCCTAACTGAAGAGAAGCAAAATCCAAAAAGCTATTTATTTGGTAACTGTGTTTATTTACCTTTGCTTACATGTTTACAGCTAATCAATGAAACGAGAATACACCTTTAAGCTACTAAATCAGCATTAGCAAGCTGCTTGCAGAAGTAAATGAATAGGGTTGTGCTTCAGATTTAGGTTGGACTCGTTCAACATAATCTGAATTTTTCTGGAGATTGCAGGATAATTGGACAACCAATCATCAGCCTGCTAGTCAGACAGGAAAATGAAAAATGTGTGTCATTCAAAGAATGAAACATGTCTTTTTTCCTGCCTGATTTGCAGGCTGTGAATTGGTTGCCTGATTTTCCCACATTCTCTGGCTAAATTTGGGTCCCACCTGAAGCAACTCGACCATAATCCAAGGTGCAACACTATACAGGGACATCTATCAGAAATTACAATACACAACGTCTCCCTGCCATGAAAGCCTGTTGAGGTCCTTCTCGCTAAAGCACCATGACATACAATACCAGAAATGACCAGAAGAAACTCATGCAAGACTAAGGTTAAAAGTTCAGAAGATTCAATAGGCAAAATTGTAAGTCAATTTTGGGGATGTCTGAGATTACAAAAAAGAATCTGCCATTTCTCAACAAAGAGTGCCACAGTTGGGCTGTATCTGGTATTGCCACAGAGCCTCTAAGTCAATAAGAAGGAGCTATGATGCCAGACACAACCCATAGACAAGTGTGACAACTCTTCTGGAGAAATAAATATTCCTATTTATGCATTGTCATTTCTATATAGTGTCTTGAACTTGTCTTCCATAAACTATGTTCTTGTATTGTGTTTACAACAATTTTTATGCTCCTGGAAATATTTTCCAGTAGATTTTAGAACATGGTTGTTGGGATTCGCATTCTTTCAGCTACAAAAGCATTAGTAAAGTTGGGTTCCAAAACTGAGCATTAATGACTGTCTCACAAACTCTTAATCTCTGCTGCCCAAAATGCTGCAGGCCTTGTCTGCCTTAGTGATAAATCTAAGCCTACTGACAATTTGTATTAGAGGTTCTTAGTAGTAAATTTATAACTTGTTATTTAAAGCCCGTATCACCGCGCCTGTAAGGGACTCTGTCTCGCTGATGCTTCCTTTATGTGTGACCTGTCTTCTTGCAGTGTTGTCTCTGTGCTGACTTCTCTTTTCTTTGCTACATCTCATTTCACAGGCTTTTCCTTCACCTTCTTCATTTCCATTCTACTAAACCACATCTTTAAAGACAGTTTAATTACACCTTTTCCCCAGCCGTTATTTTTTTGCTCTCTATCTTCTGTCAGTTCTCTGTAATTTTTTACTTGAATTTTACCATCAGCCTCCATCAAAGTACTTGCAGAAAAAAAGTGATTGACACAAGATGAGGGGAGGCGGAGGAAAACTGAGGTATGCTGAAAAGAAGAAAGCAAGTACTGGACTACATTAGGCAGAATCATATAACTTTAGAGCAACAAGACATGTACAACAAAATAGTCTGAGACAATCGTATATGATATTTTAAAGGGATATTCCCATCTCATTGATTAGGTTTAAACATGTGGGCAAAGGTAAAATAAATGTATTACTAAATACATTGTAGTTCTGATTTGGCTTAATTTCAAAGATAGAGCAGTTTTGTTTTTTTTTTTCTTATTCAAAAACAATTTTATTGTGAAATCACAGAAAAAGGTACAATAAGGCAAAAACAAGACACCTCTGCTTTCAATCAGAAATATTACATGGATATCAGACTAGGCTGCAATATCATTCTCATGACAAGGAGAAGAGTACAATCATAGATGGTTTAGGGGATGACCTTTCGAAAGGTAGATCAAATTAGTAAACCCTTAGCTTTGTTTCCTGCAGTAAAGCTAAGTCACTACTCATACAGAGATAGCGAGACATCCAAAGAAAGAAAAAAGAAACCTTATTGAAGTCAGTTTAGCTTCAATAACCTAAACATAAAACACGTTTGTAACAATTAAACATCCGGCATCCTGTGCACGGCCCGTCGGGCCCCCCCCCCAACACCCGCCCCAGACATATAGCACATTCTATATGAGAGAGCGGTCCAGGTATCCAGTCACCTATACTCAGTTAAATTCTGTAAAGACCGACGATGAGGTAAATGCTATCCAATTCCCCCAAATTATAAAAAACCGCTCAGGAGTCAAAGAATGTTCGCCCTGCTCTCCTCATACGTGCAAATGCAGAACCTCTTTAACCATTCTGCCATGAGGGAGTAGCGTAGACCTCCACTTTCTCGGGATTAGTGCCTTCGCTGCCTTCGGGAGAAAAAATTATCAGATTTCCCTTGAGTGTACGTTATCATAGGAAGCATGTATAACAGGAGAGCAGACGGATCGTTTTGGAGCCGAACCCCGTAACCAACTAAATCACCTCAATGACTTTCCGCAGAAGGGGCGCAGTTCCTCACAATCCCACCAGATATGAGACATGTCTCCCGGAGCCTTTTCCACACCTCCAGCAGACTGAGGGAACCGTGGAAAAAATAGAGTGCAAAAGCGTGGAAACTCTATACCATTTAGGGATTTACCTTATAGTTGAGCTTCTGCAGCCTACACGAGGTTGATACCTTATGAGCAAGATACAAGCCTTGGGAAAACTCCTCAACCGGGGAAAAGTGCGCCCCAGCTCTCCCTCCCAACTGGTCTGGTAACGCGGTTTTGAAGAGGACACTGACGTAATCACTAAGTTATATATTATGGAGATTAGGTGCCTCGGGGCCTGCTGAAGCACGCATAGGGACTCAAAGGTCGTCAGCGGTCTAGTCAGGTCCTTCTTGGCCTTGTTGGTGTCAAAGTAATGTCGTAGTTGCATATATTGCAACAGGCGTTTAGGCGATCTATTTTGAGAGGGGTATGCATTCTCATAGGATTTAAAAGGAGGAAGACGTGATATAATCCCGGAATGTCTTAAGCCCACTATCATGGGAGATCAAGCTGGGGATAGAGATTGTCAAAGCAGGATTGCCTTTTATTGGGGTAAGAGGTCCGCCTGGAGTAAACAGATTATGTTGCCTACCATGCAATTTAAATGCCTCAGCAGTAATGCACGCTATAAGCGGCAACCGGGCATTAAAACTATTGGGGCCGCATGCACCAAGCCACGGAATAGACGAGAGAGGGAGACCCCCCATAGCTTCCTCCATCCGTATCCAACTCTTTGACTCCCTATAGTGAAACCAGTCCACCACCCTCGCGGCAATAGCAGCCACATAGTAGGTTTTCAAATCGGGCAGGGCCAGACCCTCCCTGGTCTTTTGACCAAAATTAGAGTGTCTCTGGCAATTTCTCGGGTGTTTATGGGCCCATAAAAATTTCCCCTAATGGATTTATTAATTTCTTGAAAAAAAGGAGTTAGGGAGTCTTATCGGGATAGTTTGAAATAAATATAACAAGCGAGGGAGAACATTCATTTTTACGATATTGACCCTTCCCACCCACGAAAAATCTTTCCTGTCCCACTTGGCAAGGTCACCCTTCACCGCTCTTGCAAGGGCATGAAAATTTAGATCAAATGCCTGGTCCCTCTGTACCGGGATACATATACCTAGGTAAGTAAACAACTGTGTGGCCCACTTAAAGGGAAAGCTAGCTTTCAGCCTAGTGACTTCCTCCGGGTCTAGGGTTACATTCAGAGCAATGCTCTTTGTCCAGTTAACCATGAAATTACTAATAAACCCGAACTCGTCAAGCACTGACATTAGCGCCGGGAGAGAGGATGCGGGATGAGTCAGATATAGCAGGAGGTCGTCTGCAAAGGCAGCGCATTTATACTGGCCATCTCCAACTGACATCCCCCGGATCTCCTCAGAAGCCCGAATGGCCTGCATGAGATATTCCATTGAGATTACATACAGGAGGGGAGACAATGGACATCCCTGCCTAGTGCCATTACCAATTTGAAAAGAATCTGAAAGAGAGCCATTAACCCTGATCTGCGCTGATGGGGACTGGTACAAGGCAAAGATCTTCTGCAGCATCAATGGCCCAATACCCACGTTCGACAAGGCTGACCTCAGAAACTGCCAGTCAACCCTGTCGAATGCTTTCTCCGCATCCAGTGATAAAAGCATCAAAGGGATCCGTGACCGCTGGGCATGGTCGATGATGGAGAATGTCTTTAGCGTATTATCTCTAGCCTCCCTAGCTGGAACAAATCCCACCTGATCTTGATGGATGATATCCGGTATGACTTCAGACAACCTAATAGCTAATAGTTTGGCGTAAAGCTTTGTGTCTGTGTTGAGGAGCGATATGGGCCTATAACTGGAGCAGAGTAATGGATCCTTATCTGGCTTGGGTATGACTGTTATGTATGCTTGAAGAAAAGAAGGAGGGAATGGTTGATCTTGTGAGACCGAGTTAAAAGAATCCAGCAAGGGAGATGTAAGATCATCCTTTAAGATTTTATAGAACTTTGCTGTGAGGCCGTCAGGGCCTGGACTCTTCCCTGCGGGAAGACTAGTTATGGCTCGATGCAGCTCATCCGTAGAAAAGGGGCTGTCTAGCTCTGAGATCTTCTCCTGCGCAATAAGAGCAGGGGAAAACCTAGTCATAAACGTGTTTAAGGCCCGTGATCTCCTCAATGCATGCGTCCCTTCCACCGGCACTTGGATATTGTATAGCTGTTGATAAAAAGAGTGGAAATTTTTAAGAATCTCCGGTGTGAGATGAGTAACCACCCCCCTCTTAGATTTAATTGCCGGGATGAACAGGGAGGCCCTCTTATCTCTAAGCGCTCTGGCCAACATCCTGCCTGGCTTGTTGCTCCACATGTAATAAGCCCCGGCACAGATTTGCTTATACCTGGCAGATTTTTTATCCAGGAGTTGGCGTATCTCATGTCTGGTGAGCAACAAGTCCCGCAGGTCCGCCTCCGTCAAAGACGCCTTATGTTGCGCCTCCAAGCTTGTTAATTTAGCAAGAAGTGTTTGAAGTTTGGCCGCTGCCTCCCTCTTCAATCTCGCACCATGCTTAATGAGAGTTCCCCTCGCCACACATTTAAGAGTCTCCCACTTTATCTGATCAGGAGTAGGATCTGAAGTATGATCCAAGAGAAAATTCCGGATAGTACTTCTCAGATCTGTGACACACACCGCGTCATTGAGCAGGGATTCATTAAGTCTCCACGTAAAAGTTTTCCCCGTCTGATCAGGAAAAGCAAGCTCACAATGAACTGGCACGTGATCGGAAAGAAGAATGTTGCCAATGGCAACTTTTTTGACCCTGGGCAACAGGGCATGTTGCAAAAATAGGTAGTCTATGCGGCTGTAACTCTTATGCGGGTGTGAATAGAAGGTGTAGTCCCGCGTGTTTGGATTCAGCAGGCGCCAAGCATCGCTGAGCTGCATCGCATGAAGGAGTTTTCTAATTTTGTTTAATTTATTGAGAGGGACGAACGAGTGCCCAGTGGAAGTGTCCATCTGAGGGTTGAGGGCCAGGTTAAAGTCTCCCCCCAAGATGATCATTCCTTGGGCAAAGGCGTTCAATTCGTCCAAGACCATGGAGAAAAAAGAGAGGTGACTCCGATTCGGTGCATAAATGTTCGCAATGGTGTAAAGCGAGCCACCGATCTTGCATTTAACAAAGACAAATCGCGCAGAGTCATCCGATTTTGTCTCCAGCACCTGGACTGGCAAGTTCTTATGGAAAAAAATGGCGACACCCTTTGTCTTATTAACCGGATTGCTATTCTGGTACCAAAGCGGGTAGTATTTGTTTCTGTAATTCTCTAGATGCCCTTTTAAAATATGTGTTTCCTGCAAACATAGGATGAGAGATTTTTGCTTATGCATCGCGTAAAGGATCTGGGACCGCCTCTCAGGAATATTAAATCCCTTAACATTAAGGGAGGAGACCTGTAGGGTCACCATTGTAGGGTCAAACTTAGGCTATGCCAGACAGATATCAGGGCAGGGCGTCCCGGCCGACCGCGCCCAAGGAATGCCGTTTTAAACAAATAGTGACAACATTTGCAATTATAAACACAATTTATACATACGCCTACACATAGACATAGAAGTAAGCATAAGAACCTAAGAACCGCAGCTTTCATTGCTGCTTTAAACAAGCACATAGTGCCTGCTGTAGAAACCTATTGGGGGGAGTCAGAGCCCTCTACGCCCAATCCGGAGCAGAGGGATCCGAGTCGCCTGAGTAAAATTGTGGTCGTGCAAACCTCCAGTCCGCCCCCTAGGCCCCAGCAGTCGTGTGGTTAAGTTTAGAACGTCGCAATAACATAGAGCTATACCTTAATAACCAAGATTAAAGTGAAAGATGGAGTCCTCTTGATATTGGAGGAGTAAGAGAAACAATCGTTTCTAGAGTCCCCTTGTAACCTGGAGAGAAAAAAGAAAAGAAGAGAGAAAAAACACTACGACCCTCGGTCGCGAACCCTGTCGCACAGGCAAAAAGGATACTGAGTGGACCAAGGCCACCATATATGAGGAGGACTTCACTGGGTGGCAAATGGGAGTCCCCGTTTCATGGCCGAGTGTCCTCTTTCCAATCTGGTGACCACTTTCTGGTTCCTCTGGAGCCGCTGTTCCTTGGGAGAGCCATGAGCGACAACATCTCTTGTTATGGAAGGTCCCTGAGGCCCTTGACCGCTGGAGAGTGTAGAGAACGCTGAGTCCCAATCAGGTAGGAAGACAGGTGGTAATTTCAAGGCAGTGACAAAAGCCGGGAGATCCTCCGGAGATCTGAAGGTGAGTGTGCCCTCTTCCGTTCTAACATGCAGGGCAAAGGGGTAACCCCATCTGTAGGTGATCTGATTCGCCTGCAAAGCAGCCAGAAGCGGTTTAGTAGCAGTTCTCAAGCGCAGGGTACGTCTAGACAAGTCCGGAAAAATAGAAATCCTGAACCCCTCGAAGATGATGTTAGGTGCAAGTCTCGCCCGCTTCATTATTTCCTCTTTAACTGAGAAAAAATGGATACGACATATGACATCTCTGGGTTTAGTGCTGTCTGGACTGGGAGGTCGTAGGGCTCTGTGGGCTCTGTCTATCTCGATGTGGGAGTCAGACGCCTTACCCAGGAGCATGTTAAAGAGCTTCGTCAGGGCTTGAGCAATGTCTTGAGTTTTGATAGATTCAGGAAGGCCTCTCACCCTTATATTGTTCCTCCTATTCCTATTTTCGAGATCATCGAGCTGTACGGTCAGGTCGTGATGGAGGGACTGCTGATTCTTAACGGAGGCTTGTAACTCTGCTACTGAGCGCATAACAGACGATTGAAAAGATTCAAGACTCTGTACCCTGTCCTGCAAGGCAGAAACATCCCCCTTCACTGCATGCAGGTCCTGCTGCCAGGCACTCTTGAGGTCTTGCGCCATCACTGATAAGTCATTTTTAGTTGGTATGAGCGACAGCAGCGCCTGTAATTCTGGATGACTCTGAAGGGTTGCCATAGCTTGCTCCCGTGAAATGGTGAGAGGGACAGCACCTGGGGCCGCCGCCGGGGCAGGTGATGGGGTGACGGTAGATGTGCAATCCCCCCTCCTGGGCAGAGCTTGCGGCACAGCGGCTGGGGGTTCTTCATCCCGACAGTGGGATCCAGGAGAGAAGGCCGCCGGAGAGGCCCTTAGCGGAGGGCCTACCGATGGCCACTCCAGGGGGTCTGGTACAGATTCCTGGGAGACTGGGGTAGGCAGATCCCTATCAGTCCCTTCAAGGGCAGCAGGGCTCCCATGGGGCGGCAGGGGTGCTTGGCTTTCCTCCCCCACGCCAGGAGTAGGGACCCGTGCTTTAGTGATGCTCTCAGTCCCTGGTCCCTGCCTCTCTGTCCCCCCTGTCACAGCTTCCAGGCTTGCTCTTCTGCAGCCCTGCATCCTCTGGGGGTCCGGAACACTGAGGCTGCCCACCGATACTTGAGCTGCCTGCCCTGTACCTGCTTTTGCCGCCTCCGCTCCTGTATGCAGCATCTCCTGGCCCTCCGGGTGGATCCAAGATGGCGGCGCCTCATGGTAGGGAGCCCCCGCCTCCTCCTGCTGCTCGCTCCACACCGCGTCCATCTCCTCTCTGCTGCCCGTCTTCAGTGCGCGCCTCGGCGTCTTAGACTGCGGGTCCCCAGCTGTCCGGTGTTGCGCGGCTGCCGCCCGCGATCGCCGCCTCCCGTCCGCAGGCCTCACAGGTGGCGCCGGACCAGGCAGAGCGCCGCGCTTCCTCCTGCAAGATGGCGCCCGCTCCGGGGATGAGGGCGCCGACTCACTCGCGGATTGCAGGTCCGCCAGCGGCGAGAAGTAATTGGAGATGAGCGTCTCTGATGAAGGTGAGCCACAGGCACCCTTAGCTGCTTTTTGGGCTCTCCTGGGACTCATTATGCTGAAGAAATAGCCCTCTTAAAGCTGGGACCTAGCGGAGCCCTCAGTCAGCACGTCCTGCTGCCAACATAGCCAGGCCACGCCCCGATAGAGCAGTTTTTATCTCGTGTTTTTCTAGGTTACCGACCACCTCTCTACTTTATAAGTGGCCAGGTTGGTGTTGTAACATACTGTCAAGTACTTGCAGAAAAAAGTAATTGACACTAGATGAGGGGAGGCGAAGGAAAACTGAGGTATGCTGAAAAGAAGAAAGCAAGTACTGGACTACATTAGGCAGAATCATACAACTTTAGTGCAACAAGGCATGTACAATAAAATAGTCTGAGACAATCATATATGATATTTTAAAGGGATATTCCCATCTCATTAATTAGGTTTAAACATGTGGGCAAAGGTAAAATAAATATATTACTAAATACATTGTTGTTCTGATTTGGCTTAATTTCAAAGATAGAGCAGTGTTTATCTCGTGTTTTCCTAGGTTACCGACCACCTCTCTACTTTATAAGTGGCCAGGTTGGTGATATCACATACTGTCAAGTACTTGCATAAAAAAAATGAGTGACACTAGATG
Organism: Phyllomedusa bahiana; assembly: GCA_025379985.1. Lineage (NCBI taxonomy): Eukaryota > Metazoa > Chordata > Amphibia > Anura > Hylidae > Phyllomedusa > Phyllomedusa bahiana. The sequence goes on along the minus strand of JAODAL010002796.1, from coordinate 10,501 downwards.
AGGGGAGGCGGAGGAAAACTGAGGTATGCTGAAAAGAAGAAAGCAAGTACTGCACTACATTAGGCAGAATCATACAACTTTAGCGCAACAAGACATGTACAACAAAATAGTCTGAGACAATCATATATGATATTTTAAAGGGATATTCCCATCTCATTAATTAGATTTAAACATGTGGGCAAAGGTAAAATAAATGTATTACTAAATACATTGTTCTCATTTGGCTTAATTTCAAAGATAGAGCGATCTTTATCTCATGTTTTCTTAGGTTACCGACCATCTCTCTACTTTATAAGTGGCCAGGTTGGTGATGTCACATTCTGCTGTGTTTTATCAGCAGGATAGTAGTTTACTGACAGAAATTGTAACCCTTTAGGCCGTGTTCACACGGCTTATTCCCGACGGATTTGTGCGCCGTATTGAGCGCACAAATCCGCCGTGAATACGGGGCGGGACGGGGGCGGGGCCGGAGCGCAGCGGGGGCGCCGCTCCCGCCCCATAGACAATGCATTGTTTACGGCGCGTCCGCGCCGTAAATAATGTGCATGTCACTTTCTCCCCCCGCGGCGGATTTGCCGAGCGGGGAGGAGCGACGGAGTCCACTGTTCACTATGAGAGCAGTGGATTCCCTTAATGACTCCGACGGATTGGCGCCGTATTGAAGCGCAAATCCGGCGCGGAATACGGCGCCAATCCGTCGGCAACTAAGCCGTGTGAACGGGGCCTTAGAGTTACTGGGAAAGCAGTGAAGCTGTTATCCTTGTATGTAAATGTACATATAACAAGCTATCTGGACAGCATGTAAGTTTTTCTCTTTCATTGGGAGGTTCCTCTCATGACAAATAAAGCTCTGCCAGTTTACATTCGTAGCCAGACATCCTGCTTGGACAGTGTATTTTTTTTTTCAAAACTTTTACATTACCAATGTCCTTGTAACAGGCACATATGGCATTAGGAGCGAGGAGAGCTGAAATAGCAGTCAGTGCTGTAGAACCACTTACAGCCTGCACAAGAACCTGGACAATGAAAAGCAGGTTCTTTGAAAACAGCCAGATGGGAAAAAACCTTTATGGCCAGTTTAAAAGATATTTTACTAGTTAAGACAGCTTTTTTCAAACAACCTATCATAGCGTTAAGCATTAGCAGAGAAGCTTCATATTTGGGTCTCTCTCTCTATCACTCAGGTTTCAGTATCATGTAATACCTCATATTCTCTGCACCTGAGAATCGTTTCTTGCCAACTTTTCAGATTAGCAATAGTTGATTGTAGGGTGCGTCCACCTTCTAACACCATAGGGTTGTCCAAAGAACATCAGTAAGAAATTGCTTTAATTTAAAGGATATAAAAATGTACATTTATCTTCATTGCCCAATACCCCCATGAGCAATACTCTAATAACTCCAGATGTAATAATCGCCAATAGCATTTACAAACACTTAGGATACAAATAGGTCTTGTTTTCATAAACTGAATACTTTAGAGTTAGTGTTCTTCTACTGGCTCCATAACCATTTTGTAAGTTCCTCACTTCTCCTAAATCAAACAAGATAGAATTATGTGGAGAGCATCTGCTTTTCATTTTCTTGTATCTTACTTGTTGTGTGAGTTACATAAATTATCATGTGCTTGCCCTGCAGGAGACTTTCTTGTTCCATTTGTAGGACTAATACAATGAAGCAGATTTTTCTCTGGGGAAACCTCGGTATTGGCAGCCATCTTCCCCATTGGTACATTTATCCTGAACTATGTAATTTCTGCAAAATAATTTCTTATATTTATTAAGAACAGATTTCTTTTTTTTCTGTGCCGTGTTCATTGCCATATAACCTACATAGTCTGCAGCTAAGATCTGGTTGTAAGGGTATAGTCCAGGTGGACATATCCTTGGTATAATCATACAGGGTCCTTAGAGGTAAGGGTGCCCACTGCCACCTAAAAAGCATCAAGCAAACACCTACTCTCTAATACACTGTATGTTAGGGCAAAACAATTATTTTTTACACTGGTTATTTCTGTTAGATAAATATAAGAGGGACTTCTAGGATGAGCTGTTGCAAAGCATTATTCCGTTCTTGCATAGGGGCCATCTTCTGTCTGTGTCTGATGCAAGTTACAGTAAAACACATTATGATAATCATTATTGTCATTATTAATAGTAATATTAGTAATAGTAGTAGAACAGGCATATATTGAGAAGGTATGGCCCTAGATCAAAATGATAGTGTTTCCTTTACTCCTGTTCCACTTGTGAATCTTTAACCATAAATTACATGTTCTATTGATTTTTTAAATTAAAAAAATCTATTTTCACCTGTTCAGAAAAAAAGAGATGTTCCCATCACAGAAAGTAATAAGGAAACACTAAGACTCATAAAAACCATATAGCTAAACCAGCAGAGGTACAAAATGACATATGTCAGAAATTTTGTAGAACTTTTTAAACTAAGAGAAAACGGAAAAATGGCCATACTCACAGCTAGAAAGCTGAAATGAGACTGAACATAGCACAGAGGTAGCACAAACCCCAATACTATTTAAGAAAAATACTCAGGTGCAGTTAATTGGTGGTAGCCCATACATCTCTCCACTAGGTGGACAGAAAACTGCACCTTAAATTCACATCTATTCACATAGCATGCAAAAAAGCACTTTTTAAACTAACCAGTAAGGTTGATACGTGCAGACGTTCAGGCATACTTAAAATGAAAACAGGAATACCCACTGTAGTAGATTATCACAGCCTAAAAACATTTCCTTTAGCTATTCATATCCTTTCATAAGGGGGCCTACACTTTTGTACGAGTCTGTAGTATTCTATTGACACAGAAGGCGAGCTACATTTGGAGCCTCCTTATCTACTGTGAACTTTGGGAATATGCATTTTAGAAGGGAAAGCAGGCTCTCTAGGCTCCCTCCTCTACATAGCCCTGTTGTACTGCAACATCTATAAAGAGTAGTAGAAGTGATAGTACAGATATATAATCAGGCTTCAATTATGCAGAATTTATGGCATTGTCTAATTACTCTATTAGGAAACTGTAGATATTGTAGAAATGTTGACCCCCATCTCTTAGCCAGAGCAGGCTAAGAGATGAAGGTCTACACTCGCTCTACAGGTCCCAGCATATCCATGCATAACAGGACAGGCTATTGATTGAAATGGAAACTGTATAAAACTTTATAGCACCTTTGGTGGTGGTGCTACAGGGTAACAGAGCTCTTGCTGCCAAGCTACCCAACAGAGTATAGCTAACGGTCCCAGCAGTAGGACACCCTCTTAGTAGGTGTTCCTTGTAATTATAAGGCAGTGTCCAACACAAAATGTTTCTTTACATTGGGTCTAGTCATACCCCAAGTATACTTTAAAAGGTTTTACTACTACACCTGTCTTTTGGGGTTTTATGGTTTGTTGTTTCTAGCTCACCATGAAATTCAATTATGAAAATTAGAGTGATCTATACAAACTATTGGAAAAAATGTTAAACTACTCATTGATTTAGACCTAGTCATAGGTAGATAGGAACCAGGAGCAATTCTGATTAGCAGGAGAAAAAATCCTTCAGTTCCCAGAATCACATATACAGTAGTTTAAGGCAATGTGATCTATACATAACGATACAGAGAACGTTAATGCATGCAAGCATAGGTTTCCCTCTAATCTTGGTTCTGCCTATTCGATGGTTAAATTGACTCCTTTCTGTATGTAAATGATAATTTCTTCAAATAACAATATACTATATATATCTCTAGCATTTCATCACCCCCACTGAGAAAACATAATGAGAGAGCTCTGGAACTGCAAATATTGTAGTGCTGCTAGGACTACAGAAAGCAGTAAAGGCACAAGAGGGGTTAGGAGACAAAGGAAGGTCACGTGAGAGGTGCGAATGACACACAGAGGAGACGTTGTCACGGCTCATTGGGAACAGCACCAAGCCTTTTTTAATTTTGTCTAAATACTTTAAATGGTTCCAAACTTGGGTTATTTGCATAGCTTAAGAGATAATAGTGTCTGAGTAATGAAGGATTGCAAATTTGTGGCGAAGAGAAAGAAGCAGCAACAGAAAAGCATTAACATTTTCCATTAGAATTCCACCTCATTAGGTTGTAGGCAGATGTTAAGTACATTAACCCTCTTCTGGTCTATAATGGGAATTGCTATGTTAAAATCCATTACTGATAAAAAAAGGAGGGTTAGAGTAGTGGTCACTGAACTTTTGCAGACATGCGTATCTTATTGGTAAATTTTACATACGGATATAAGCCTACCCTGTGGCCAGATGTCATGGTTTGGCAGCTGCATGAGAATTATACTGTAAATCACTGAAAACATTGTACTGAGTAGAACTTGTTTGTAACTAAAACTGAGTTGTAACAGCTTAACCTGTATACCTTGTAGTAATAGGTGGCCAGAATCTAATATAAAAAATGTATATGATTGAATTACACACAGATTCATGTGACACATGAGTTTTACGTTTCAAATTTGATGATTTTTCATCTGCTGATTAATTTCAAAAAGTCTTAATTGGGTCGAAACTCAGTTTTTCTGACACAGAGCTCCAAATTTTCTGCTTCACTTAACAAAGCTATAGAGTTAAATGACACAGTTCTACCTGTCTGTAGCTACCACTAGGGGGTGCTAAGGAGTCAACTGCATACAGAGTCTAATCAGAGCTGTGTAAACCCTGCTACATCTGTCTAAATAAACACAATATTTTGTAGCTATGTTGTTGCCAAAACAAAAAAAAGAAATAGGTAAGTACAGTACATGCAGATATAGCAAACTAAACATGACAGATTACACACCATGTTATCAGGGTACAGAATGTTATCTCAACTTTTTCAATGCTTTTCTTTGGCCTTTGGTTACAGATAAAAATAGATAACACAAAAAGCTATGAAATCACGATCAGGATTAACTTTGCTTCATCCATATATCCAGGGTCCCATAAAATGACCATGATTTAACTGATGCACGGACTGGGTGGCAAACTTCCACCACAATAATAAAAAAATAAAAAAAAAACAGGTCATTATCACCAGCATCCCTTACGGTAAAATTTCACACATTTATTAGAAAAGGTAAAAGCCTACAAAGCCATAATCCTGGTTAGACATACATCAGAGCTTACATATTTCAGGCTTAACTTGAACAGCCCCCAGTCATCCTTGCTATAACTATGCAAGTTAGCCTGACATGCATAAGCTTCGAAGAATGTCTAACCAGGATTATGGCTTTTTAGGTTTTTACATTTTCTATTAAACGTCTGAAGTGTTATCCTAAGGGACCCTGAATTTATGTATCTATTTCTCCTTGGATATTGGAGTAGACGGTTGCCACCTGGTCTATGCATCCTACAGTTAAATTGTGGTGAACTGGTCTTGTGTCCTATTGACTTTGCTTTAAGAAATGTATCACTTGACTCTTTGACCATATATATTAGTGGATATATGGTTTACTAGTTGAGTTACAGTGGAGCTGAGACTGATACCATGAGATGTATTATTGTCCACAGGTTAACTTGCTGTAGTTTGTTATTTACTGAGTTTTATAAATGCATATTCAGCCACTTTCAATACAAGCGTCCCTGTTGTCTCCATTTTGTTTTGCTACCAATATGGGCACTATTGTCACGGTACCCGCTGCTCCTTGGCCCGCGGGCCGCGGGCGCACCCGTGGATGCCCCCCCGGGCGCCACCGGGGTCGGGTGCCGCCGCGGCCGAGGGACGAGCCGGGGGTCCGCGCCTGCCGGGGACTCACATGACCCCGCTCCTGTGCCGTCTGTGCCCTCTGCCGGCCCAGGCGCGCGTGCCCGTGTCCTAAGGCTGGCAGCCCGCACGTTCCGAGGATTTAAAGGGCCACGCCCCGATAATTGGCTAATTGCCAGGCGCTTCCCTACTTAAGGTCACGTCCCACAATCACTCCTTGCTGGTTTCTATGTTGCCTCGTCCCCTTAGCTAAAGCATTTCCTAAAGTGTATTCTCGCCCTACCATGTACCAGACCTCTTGCTACGTTTCTCGACTCCGAACCCCTGCCGCCTGCCCTGACCCTCCTGCCTGTCCACGACCACGAACCATAGCCGCCTACCCTGACCTTCTGCCTGCCCACGACTACGATTCCGACTACGTACCCTGTACACGTTTGCACCTCGGCCGCCATCGTAAGCAAGTCCGTCGGGGGGGACGACCGGTAGCCTCACGCCGCAGCAAGCCCTTTCCCGCTTTGCGGCGGCTCTGGGGAAAAAACCGGGGATTTACTTAGATTCCGTTCCCGGGCGTGGCTTAGCTATCATCGCTTGCGGTGGTCCCGAGGTTCCACCAACCAGCCGTTACAATTAGATCCAGCCATGGACCCCCCCCCAAGGTGCCCTTGCCAAGTCTAGCGATCTCACGAACATGTCGGCCACATCGCAGCAGATCGCACAACAGGAAACAGCAAATTGGGTCAGCTGTCCACCATGATGCGCCATTCCTGGCCTCCCAGCAGCAGCAACCTCCCTCTTCACCATGGTTCCATCTCCTTCGGCCGTCCCGCTGGAAACCCTGTGGGTCCGAAGCTTCGTCTTCCTCTACCCTCCAATTTTGACGGGACTCGAAGCTCTGCAGGGGCTTTATTACGCAGTGTTTCCATGCACATGGGCTGATGGCCGGCCCGTTCCCCACTGAAAGGGCGAAGGTGGCGTTCGTGGGGAGCCTGCTATCTGGAAAAGCCCTGGCCTGGGCACACCTCTTTGGACCGGAATGACCCTGTGACTGCAGACCTACAGTTTTCCTCACTGAATTTCGCAGCGTTTCGGGACCTGCGCGAGCATCTTCCGCGGAGACAGTGCTACTGAACCTACGCCAAGGGGACTCCTCCGTAGGAGAGTATGCGGTCCAGTTCCGCACCCTAGCCTCCGAGCTGTCATGGAACGACGCCGCTCTCTGCACCACGTTCAAGAAGGGTCTGTCAAGCAGAATAAAAAAAGCACTTGCGGCAAGAGACCTTCCTTCTTCTTTGTGCGAACTTATCCATCTGGCCACCCAATTGACGTGCGGTTCACGAGAGACAGCAGGAGCTCCGCCAAGAGCGTGACTTGCACAGCCTCGCCGTCTACCTCGGTTTGGTTCCCGTGTTCCAAAGGCCTCCGCTGCCTCCTACACAGTTCGCTACCGAGAACCCATGCAGGTGGACGAGCCCACTTGTTCGGAGGGGGAGCGGTCCCGCCGCCGGATGGAGAACCTTTGTCTCTACTGTGCTAGTCCGGACCATTTCCGTAGGAGGGTTTTCCGCAGCGTCCTCAGCGGTTGGGAAACGCCGCACCTAGGTGGCGTAGGAGAGGGGTCCCTAGGTGCTCAGTCTTCCTCTCCATGACTGTTGTTGCCGGTACAAGTAACGACCGGATTCTGGTCAACGTTCCGGCCCCTGCCCTTCCTGGACTTGCTTCTCCCCTGCCGGAACTTTTTTCACGCCTCCCTGTGTTTTCACGCTATCGCTTGCCAGTAACCCGGCTGGAAAAGCCCTTGGTTATCTCATCCGTCAGTGGGGAGCTTTTCAGTGACTCCATTCTGTTTCACCCCGGCCGGTGACCCACCATGTAGGGGGCCTCCACACGGAGAAGATCTCCTTTCATGTCCTGCCTCGCGCGTCTTCGGCGATCCTGTTGGGGCTGCCCTGGCTGCAACGTCACGCCCCTGCACTTGATTGGAAGACAGGTGAAGTCCTGCGTTGGGGGAACGGAGTGCCAGGGTCACTGTTTGGTGGCACCTCGCCCAGTGTACATCGCTCCTCCCCAGTCCCCCCATCAATTTTCTGCAAGGTCTGCCAGCGGAGTACCAGGATTTTGGAGATGTGTTTCGGAAAAACAGGGTGAGAGGCTACCACCCCAAACGGCCATTTGACTGCCCTATCGACCTCCTTCCCGGAACCAGTCCTCCTCGGGTAGGTCTACCCTCGTCTTTTGCCCCAGACCCAGGCCATGTCGGCCTATATCCAGGAGAATTTGTCGAAGGGTTTTATACGCAAGTCTTCCTCCGCCGCCGGGGCTGGTTTCTTCTTCGTTTAGAAAAAAGACGGTTCACTTCGCCCGTGTAATTTACTACAGAGGGCTAAACAAGATCATGTGAAGAACCGATACCCTCTACCCCTGATCTCTGAGCAATTTGATCGCCTCCGTGGAGCCAAGGTCCTTACTAAATTAGCCTACGAGGGGCCTAATAACCTCATCAGAATACGCGAAGGGATGATGGAAAACGGCTTTCAACACAAAGGATGGGCATTTTGAGTATCTCGTGATGCCGTTCGGGCTATGTAATGCCCCAGCGTATTTCAGGATTCGTCAACGACGTGTTTCGGGACTTGCTGTAACACCTGCGTCATTGTATACTTGAGGACACAACCTGATTTTTTCCCCTGACATCCAGACCCATCGGGGACAAGTATGCCAGGTTCTGCGACGCCTGCGGGGCAATCGACTGTATGCCAAGCTGGAGAAGTGTCGGTTCCACCAGGCCACCTCCTTTCCTTGGGTAAATAGTTTTCCGATCGAGGTCTGCAGATGGACCCAGCTAAACTCTCCGCGACCCAGCAGTGGCCACGACCTGTCGTCTCCGGGCGATTCAACGTTTCCTAGATTCGCCAACTACTACCGGCAGTTCATTCCCCACTTCTCTACGCTGGTGGCCTCCCATCATGCTCTCACCCGTAAGAATGCTAACCCAGATTGTTGCCTCCGTCGGCCGAAAAAGCATTCTCCAGACTGAAGACAGTATTCCCTCAGCACCTATTTTGGTCCGGCCTGATCCAGAAAGACCCTTCAGCCTAGAGGTGGATCCCCTCCGTGGGAGCCGGGCTGTCCTGACCCAGAAGGGTCTAAAGGCAAGACCGTCACATTTTGTTTTTTTTTTAAGACCTTCTCCTCGCAGAACGTAATTACCCATTGGAGACCGGAACTGTTGGCCATAAAATTGGCCCTGAAGAGGGCGACACTGTTGGAGGGAGCTCGGCACCCTTTGACGTCTCCAGACAAAAAAATCTCCAAAACCTCCAGACACTCGTTTTAAAAACCCTCCCGGGCTCGGGGGGTCTCTTTCTTCTCACGCTTTGTTTTCAAGATACACTTCCGACCCCGGAAGAATATCAAGGCGGACGCCCTTTTCCTGCGCTGACTCACCGGGAGGAACCGGTGTCACAGCACATCTAAGCCTGAAGGGCTGATTCATCCTCTCCTTCAAATCCCCTGATTATTTAAATGAAGGAATTTAGACTAAGATCCCGGGGTAAGCGATTATTTTTTGAGATTGGGGGGTTCGCCCCAAGAGGGGTCCGGAACCGGAGTCCAATACCAACCCAACCTTATCCAAAAATCCTTCCCTAAAAAAGGGGGAGACCAAAGGGGGGGGGTACTGTCACAGTACCCTCCGCCCTCGGCCCCCGGGCCGCAGGCCACCCGTCCGCCCCCCCGGGCGCCCACCGGGCCGGGGGGGCCGCCCCTGGCCCGGGACGACCGGGTCCCGCGCCTGCCGCTGGCCCCGCCCGGGCCAGGGGCGCGGGCCCGTGTCCTAAGGGCGCCTCGTTCTGAGGATTTAAAGGGCCGCGCCCCCAAATTGGCTAATTGCCAGGCGCTTCCCCCACTTAAAAGGGCACGTCCCACAATCACTCCTTGCTGGTCTAAGTTGCATCGTGCCCTTTGCGAAGCTTTCAAAGTTTATTCCGCCCTACCGGTTTCCAGACCTCTTGCTACTTTTTCACTTTCCCAACCTCTGCCCCCCCTGCCCTGACCCTCCTGCTGTCCCGACCACAACCCAAGCCGCCTCCCTGACCTTCTGCCTGCCCACGACTACGATTCTCAGACTACACTCTGTACCACCGCAAAACCCGGCCGCCACACAAGCAATCACTCAGGGGGACACCGTAGCCTCACGCCGCAGCAAGCCCCTCCCGCTTTGCGGGGCTCTGGTGAAAACCGGGCTACTTAGATTCCGTTTTCCCCGGGGTGGGTTAGCTATCTCCTTGCGGTGGTCCAAGGGGCCACCACCCAGCCGTTACAAACTATCAACTAATTCTTAAAATTATTTTGGGGATCCCCAGGTTACAAACCCAAAATTTCTGTAGGTTTTATCTTAAGTTAGATTTTTATGTAAGTCAGAAGAGGTACAGGTACATTTTTTTTAAGGTAACTCCAGCCCCCAATTTTTTTTTTTCAGTTTTTTTTTCTAGTTTTTTATATTTAAAAAAACCCCTTTCCGTTTTTTTTTCTGCCTGTCCCGTTTAAAATGTTGGGTTGCATTTTGGCACAGCTGCTCTTAGAACTACAAGTGCCACTGCCAAACTAAACATGTTACTTATCACATTCAATGATTAGACATTCTTTTTAAACCCAAATCCAGAAAGTGATACTGTACACAGGACTGGACCTCCAAGTTTCAACAGTCTCCCCAGTTTTAAACGAGGGTTTTTTTGGGGTCGACTATGTTGACGATTATTATCGACAAAGTTTTAAATCGGCACGTATTTA